>OY757311.1:125302503-125902503 GCA_963583905.1 Stenurella melanura
ACCTAGGTCACTCCTGACTGACAAGCTCCCTTACCCATGTTTACGCTCGACCCTCCTTAACCACCTGTCATTCAAGACAGCCCGGCCGAAACTAGTCCATCCCCATCCCGGAACAAGTTCCTTTAATGGCCGTTAAATATCCTACGAACTAGGATAATGATTACTTCTTACCTGTAAACATCTAGAAAATATAATACGAAAAGTAACTAAAGTTTATACTAACAAAACTAGAACGAAGTTAGTCAGAACACTTAACCAAAATTAAGATACTATAAGATTTCAAGTAGGATGTTCTCCAGAAACGTCAGAAATACAAAAGGAATATACAAACAAAGCATAATCTTTTTGAGTCAGGTTTGGTAAAGACATTACTCTGAACTAACGAAAGGAAAACTAACTGTTTATCAAGGGGCAAATTGACCATCCAGGAAAAATATTCCCTCCTAACAAATTTCCCTTGACTTTCAAACCACAACTGAACAATTATATTTATTTACCAGACCACGAGAATGCCTTAGCAAGACTGGCAAATAGAATACAATAAATATAATAAAAACTAACAGGTAGAAGGTTTCCTTAACGAAATTCAGTCTGCCCTAACCCTTCCTCAAACATAAACCTAAGTAGAGTAACACAAAAGAATTATAGAAGTGGAAAAATAGAAAGTATAGATGAAAATAAGAACAACACAAAGAAGAATGACGATGTTCTGTCATTTATTGATATTTTCCAAGCGCATGAAAATCACCAAAATGTCGTATAATCACAAAAGGCTTAACCGTTACTACATCGGATTCCAAATCCTCGAGACAAATCTTGCTGAGTTTCACTTGCTTGGCTCACATCAACTGCGTGGCGTGCAGACGTTGAAGACGCTACACCCACTAAACGTGGCCCACCCTTCAACCCTTGGATAAAAGATATCCAGCCGGAAAAATATTTCCGAAGTTTACTGACAACAAACTACACTACTAGAAAACTACTATCAACGCAAGACAAAACCTTCCAGGTATCTTAATTAAAATTAGTGCGCCTAATCTAAATTTATGGGTAATTAACTTAATAGAAAATGTATTATAAAAATGTTTACCCGACTGAAACGTCAGAGTTTGATCCATAGTACGTTTTTAAATCAGAAACATGCCAATGACCTGCATCAGATCCGTCTGCATGGTTTAATGCATATACTAATTTAGAAATTTTCTGGCGAACTGTGCAAAGTACAAATTTGGGTGCTAACTTAGCTGAAAAATGTTTGGAAGCATCTGACAAAACCTTATTTTTCTTCCATACCTTATCACCTACTTCATATTTAACTTCACGCCTACGCAAGTTATATGTTTTCTGATTTCTCTGGTAAGCATTATTTAACCGCTTTACTACATCTTTATATGTATCCGAAAGGTTCGATATGTCATCACAATACCTATTCCTATCACCCGGAGCTAGTTGAATGCCTGATGTTGACTCTACTTGCCCGTAAAAGTCTCCTGAAATGGGAACTTTACGGCCGAAATTCAAGAAAGCAGGAGGGAAACCAGTTACTTCGTGAGTAGCCGTTCTGATTGCGTGAGCAACTCTGAAAATTTCTACATCCCAATCCTGATGATTATCTTGGATATAACTGCGTATAGCTGTACCTATCGTAGCGTTCGATCGCTCGACTGGATTTACTTGTGGGTGATACAATGCATTAAACCAAATTTTTTGTACTTTGTACCGATCGGCCAGTTTCTTAAAAACTGATGAAGCAAACTGCTTCCCGTTGTCTACCATTATGAACTGTGGAACACCGTAAATCAAAAATACGTCATTCTCCATAAATTTAGATATAGTCTGAGCTGTGGCATTACGCATGGGATGTACGAGGACATATTTAGTAAACCAATCTAAAACTACTAAAAGATATGAAAAACCCCTTTTACTTCTTGTAACCGGACCAAAAATATCTACGCTTATGACTTGCCATGGAAATTCTACTTTCTTTTCCTTCCCCATTAAACCATAACGTGAAAATGACACTTTTTGCGAACCGCAAGTCTTGCATGACTTGACATATCTCAGTATGTCCTTACGCATTTTAGGCCAATAGTAATCTTCACAAATTCTCTTAAGTGTTTTAAAATACCCCAAATGTGCTGCTGTACTTTCATTGTGACATTGTTTTAGAACATTATTTCGTTGTGAAAGTGGTACCAAAAGTTTCCATTCTGTTAAATTAGTTTTCACCGGTAATTTATTAGCAACATGTTTAAAGATTAAATTATTCTCTACCTTAAAAAATGGATACAAATTTGGATTTGCCAAAATTTTTGTACGTAATTTAATATACCAATCATCTAGATTCTCCTGATTAAGTGATAATGAACCTACTGTGAAATTTTGTTCATTATCTGACGGTTCGTCCCGCGGCACCCTAGATAAAGCGTCAGGAACTACATTTAAATTACCTTTACGGTGCACTAAATTAAAGTCATATTGTTGCAACTTAACCATCCAGCGAGCTAATCTGCCGGTAGGTGACTTTAACTTATGCAACCAGCTAACCGCTAAATTATCAGTTATGACTGTAAACTTCTGACCTTCCACGAAGGGCCGAAATCTCTCTAAACTAAATAATAAGGCTAATACTTCTAACTCGTAAATACTGTAGTTTCTTTCTGCCTTATTTAGTGAGCGACTGGCAAAAGCAATTACCTTTTCTTCTCCTCCCTGTACTTGTGTCAAACAACTACCTAATCCTGTACTAGACGCGTCGCACTGTATAACAAAATTATTTGACTTAAAATCAGGACTAGTTAGGATTGGAGTAGAGATAAGCGCTTGCTTAAGTGCCAAGAATGCTTGTTCTGCATTTTCATTCCACTTAATTGGTTGTCTTTTACCACGTTTCCCTTTTAGCAAATCATTTAACGGAGCAACTAAAGTCGAAAAATGAGGTAAAAATCTCCGGTACCACGAACACATGCCTATAAATCGTTTTATCTGAGTTGTATTTGTAGGACGAGGATAACTGATCATCGCTTCTACCTTCTCAGGGTTTGTACGTAATCCACCTTCAGTATCAATTACATAACCTAAATATTTTAGAGATTTCCTAAAAAACTGACATTTTTCATAATTTACTGTTAGGCGAGCATCCTTCAACCTATCAAACACTTCCTTTAAAATTGATACGTGTTCCTCAAAACTAGAAGCGGTGACAATTATATCGTCTAGATAAACAAAAACTTTATTTTCTAATTTTGGTGTTATAACAATGTCCATTAGCCGTTGCATAGCCTGTGCAGCGTTTGCAAGACCAAATGGTAGTACTTTAAAACAAAATAAGCCCCTTCCCGGAACAGCAAATGCGGTTTTGGGTTTGGAAGTTTCAGAAAGTGGAATTTGCCAAAAAGCGCTTTTCAAATCTATGCTACTGATATATTTAGCGTCCCGTAACATACTCAATATACCGTCTACAAAAGGTAAAGGATATGAATCCTTAACAGTTACTGAATTTAAAGATCTACCATCAAAACAAAATCGATAATTTCCATTATCCTTTTTAACTAATAAAACTGGCGACCTCCATTCACTAAAAGTAGGTTCAACTACATCTTGTTCTAACATTTTGTCAAGTTCTTCATTTAAAATATTCATCATATGTGGTGATAAAAGATATTGGCGCTGCCTGATAGGTTCAGCATTTCCAGTGTCTATATGATATACCATCCTATCGGTAAGGCCTAACTTCCCACAACTAAGTCCCTTGAATAACTGCTTGACCTTTTCAACTTGCCGGAGCTGAACTCCAGTTAAGTCAGCCAAACCGCCATCATTGGTCTCAACTGTGTTCACACGACACAGAGCTGAAACTCTTATGCTACCAACTTTATTTACCCAAGTATTTGATTCAAAATCTAAATGAATACCAAATAACCTACAAAAATCTATACCAAAAATGAAAGAACTAGGCAAAGATGGAACTATATAAACCTTAAGTATTCGAACTATGTTGTTAATCTTGAGCGGTAAGTGAGCTATACCTGTGACAGTTTGAGGAGTACCGTCTGCTGTCGTTACATATCTTAGATCTGACGTTACAAATTTACATTTAAATTGTTCTAAAATTTTCACACCATTGCTTCCAACTACAGAACGATTACAACCAGTATCCACTAAAGCTAAAAATTTCTTATCGTATAAAAAAACTGAAATGTAAGGTCTATCGTCACCATTTTTAGACAACAATAGAGGTGTTACTTGTACTTCATCACTAACTCTACGGTAAGTTTTGTAAAAATTTCTTACTTTACTTAACCAAAAATTCCAATCTGATTTGTTAGTCACAACATTTTTAAACTTACTATAACTACGGGGGTTTGGACGTTGACTAACTTTACGTGGCCCCCTGGTTAGTTTTTTGAACATTTTTTACACTCTTTAAATGTGACATTTGATTCACCACATTTAAAGCAAAATTTATTTCTCTTAGCGCTACATTGTTTAAAAACATGATTTTCACCTTTACAATTAAAACAGATTACTGGTGTCTTGGTAGTTTTGATTTCATTAACATTTGTTTGCCCAGGTTGACTTCTACGATTAGGTTTAAAATTTGATTTTGGTGGTGATACAGACTTAACAGACTTTTCATGAGATTCCCTAACATTATTCTTATCTAAAGAAGGCAACCCAACATATAAAAGATCCTTTTCCACTAAATTACTTCTCATAGGAGGCGGTATATATTTTTTGGTACTTTCCTCAGCGTATTCTACTTTTTTGCACTTTGAAATTAATTCTGAAATTGTATCTATAGTCAATAATGCTAAAGGAGTAGCAAAATATGGCAATAAATTCTTTCTAATTTGTTTAATGCGTTCTTCTAAACTTGGTTTTGTTTTTAGTCTATTATATAAAGCTTCCATGATTCTAATATAAATATGTACTGGCTCATCCACATGTTGTGTTCTCTTTTCAATGTAATCACTCATACTCTTATCAAAATCCTCATGTAAAAAATCATTTTTCAACTGTTCTACCAAATCTTCCCAAGTCCTAACCTCATTACTACCTCTAACAGATCGATACCACTGTAGAGCTGGTCCCGAAAAAAGATCTAACCCTGACTGGAATAATTCTCTTTTAGTGACGTTTCGAGCTATTGCTAACTCTTCAACTCGTTCAATAAATGAAATTACATTATTAGGCTGGCCATCAAACGTGACACCCCACTTATAGATAGGTACAAACTTAGTACTAGGACTAGTTGCTATATTTACACCAGTGCCTACTTGTAATGCTAAATCATCTACTACTTCTAAATTCAGTTTATCATAAAGATCTGCTTCTAGTAAGTAAATCGTAGCCCTCGACTCATTTTGAAATGTTACCGTCTCCTCAGAATTTTGTTCTGGGATAGGCATTCTATTTATTCGTACCATAATATGTACTAACTGTGACTTAACCTGTTTTACTGGCAAATCATTTTCCGTAGGATTATCTAAATTGTTAATTATATTTTTGATGGAATCTAAAGTATTGTTTACTTGTACTTTCTCTGTATTAAAATTAAATAATGGATCTCTCAGAGATAAATCATTACATGGTTTGGCTATTAGAGCTCGTGTTAAAAGTCTACAGCATGTTTCTGTGTCTCTAACTGTAGTACAACCTCTTACGCGTAACTCATAATCAACCTGATCAGCTTGTAATAACGTAGGTATGAAAATTTCAGACATTTTGTTTACTTTTGATTAACTCAACTATTCAAATTCAACAAACTGCAAGGTATATCAAAATTCAATTCACTGGCTTACTAAGTATTTATAACCCCTGTATTATTTTTCTAGACTTTTCCAAAATTACTACGATAACTCGTATTTCACCCTACGATTATCTTATTCCTACAATAAGGACTCAAAAATTTTCCTGTAACTGTCTTACCGCAATGTTTAATCTTCTTTAATTTAACCCAAAAGTATTCACGACTTTGCACAACTAATCTAATCAAATCTTGAGGTCTCAACCATAAACAATACACATAATATCAGTAATACACACAAATATATAAACAGTAAGAAAATTCAAAAAATAGGACAAAATTAAAAATGTGACAATTTGTCTCAACAGCTCAAAGTTTTATTTTTTTTTTTTTTTATAACACTCAACTTCTATACTCGCAAGCCCCACGTTGTGAATGCGTCACTTTGTAACATCAATTCCTGCCCCTGAGTGGAATAGGAACGATGAAACTACCCGGTTCTCATTTATTTTGTGGAGGCTGGGTCGTGGTTCGAAAATTAATAAAAATTTAGAATTGTTAGGCGCCAATAGCCAATTGCTCGATACCTATGCCTTACTGGTTTTCAAAATGTAATACTGTGGCTATTCAGTGGCCTTATTGTTTACATAGGTATCATGAGTTTTTAGAAAGTTTATTATGAAAAACACAAAGTAAGAAAAATAAGTTGTATATTAAAATTTTAAAGACAAAACTGGAAATGGTAAATATTTGATATAAATTTAGATATTTTATTAACAAAAAATTGAATTTAGAGGGTAGCTACCTTCCTTACATAAATTATATGTAGGAGTAAGAATGTTATAAGGCTGACGGCCGATGAAAAGTTAAAGATAAAAATTTACATTTGCTGAAGGCTAAAAATTATATGTTAAATAAAAATTCCACAAGAAGTTGAGCGTGTAGATGTTCAAAGGAGAATGACACTCTCACCACAGATCCTGTACACGAGCTGCCAGAGCGCCTCGTCCCACTCAAATCTCTTCTTCCCCTTCCTCTGTTTGCTTCGTATTCTGATAAAAGTTGAAACTTAGATTGATTCCCATATAGTCGCTATTCAAGCTCCATATTCAGTGACATGTGTGGATATGGACAAACAAATTTCCTCCTGGGCTAACAAGGTTATCCTCACAGGACCATCACCATCAAGCTGGTCACTTAAATTGACACCCAAAGCTTATTATTGGCTGGTCATTACCACCTCTTCAAGCTGGCACTTAATAGCTCATCAGGCTGGTACTTAATACCTCAGGCTGGTACTTATTACTGCATCAGGCTGGTACTTATTACTGCATCAGGCTGGTACTTACTAGCTCATCAAGCTGGTACTTATTAGCTCATCAGGCTGGTACTTAATACCTCACAGGCTGGTACTTACTACCTCACACCTAAAAGAGTCCATCGTGTTACTCTACCTTGCATTTACTTGTTTGAAAAGGCACTCTGGGTGCGTTAATACCCCACGTAATGCTTTAATACCTTAACGTTTCTTCTAAAAATGCCCAACCAAATTCCAAGATATTTTTATAACCTTACAAAATTTAAAAAAACCGCGTTCTACTATTGCCCAAACCTATATTTAAATCGCGTTTAAAACTTTAATTTCACAATTAATTCCCCTTAACAATAAGCAACAGAATTAAATGTAATTCCTTATCCAACATAGATTTTAGCTACTGACGCTGTTTTTTATGGCACGCGTGCATCTCTATCCAAGCACTTCAAAAATTAACCTATTAAATATCCCTTAACATCGGGTTGAATGCTGGCAATTTTACAAATTAAATACATATACATTAATCAATAAATGTCAGTGATTATAATTTAGTAGATATTGGTTTATTTAATTACCTATCTCCAGGAATTTGAGGCTTTAAATCTGCGGCAAGACAGCACAAACACGTCTTGTTCTTGGCTTCAAGAATCGGAAATGCCTAATTTATTGTCTCCTTTAAAATAGCTTTCAATCGTTGCCAACCGCAAAATGATAAAAAGTGTTTACTTAAAATTCTGTATTTATTATCAAATCTACTTAATTATTGCACTATTTTACTTCCCATTAAGAATTCTTATTTGTTACTAAATTTCTATTGCTTCAAATTATTAACTAAGGTTTATTGTTTAATTTTTACCAACACTATCTAGGTTTCTAACTAGTAAGAGCCGGTGGTTTGCTGGTAGAATAACAGATGGCGCTCGGTGTATATTTTAAAGTTAATTCAAGTCTACTCGTTAAGAATCGGTTGGGTTTGCTTGTAAAGTACAGATGGCGCTCGGTGTATATTTTAAAGATAGATCTTCGAGTGGGGATGAGGACTTCGGCAGCTCTAGGTTTCTGTGAACAAAAAGTCAACAAATTTAAAGTATCTGCTATTATAGTGGTTTTAAGAACCCCATAATTAAATTATATATATTGTAGCGTCCTGGAACTTTAGGACGGTACAGTTTTAATGATTGTATGATAAGCAGTGGCGTCGCTTGGGGATGGACTGTTGCCCTCTTAAATCAGGCTCGGCCCACTATTTGCGAGTTTCGATTTGGTAAAATCCTTTAGATTTTCTTTGAAGTATTTTCACATTGCAATAATTCATTGGTACGTCTACTCATTTTCGACGTAACTACTTGGTTCATAAATTCCCTCAAGAATGGTTTGGCGCCACCTTTTAACAAATAGTTTACGATATTATAAACTGTGTGTTATTGATTTCATTGATAACACAGGCCTACAAAAAAAAATCTTGTGTTTTTGAGACGTGACCCGACCCATCTTTATTTTTTCTTTTTCCTTCTTCAATTCTTTGGGACTTCCTGCCACATGTATATATTTTTTTAAGCGGTGCTCGGGGAATCTACAAAATATCACAATTAACCAGTATGTTACTGGTAAATAACCTCTACACCTGCTCTACACCTACTTTTACGTCAGAGGATCAGTTAGAGGTTGCTTTTTTTAAATATACAACACAAATGAGTATAAAAACTTGAAATTAAATATTTCGCCGACGTTTCGGAAATCTAATCTGTTTCCTTTTTCAAGACTTTTTTTGAAAAATCTTTTTTTCTGTGTATGATAAATACACAGCTCTAAGACTGTTTGTTATATTCAATATCCATATATACTTACTATTTATATAGAACTGTTGATATAGTTAACAGTGTTTTTAGTTTTTATACAATGTTAAGTTTGTGAAGTTCTTCTTGTAAAATTGGCAACCAAGTTGTACAGACATCTATGGACATAGAATAAACTGGGACTCGGCAAAAATTTTAACAAAAGAGGCAGATAGCAAAAAAAGAATAATTAAAGAATCTGCGATAATATTATTGAATGAGAATAGATGCGTGTCGAATTGTTCCGTAGATGTCTGTACAACTTGGTTGCCAATGTTAAAAGAAGAACTTCACAAACTTAACATTGTATAAAAAACTAAAAAAACTGTTAACTATGTTCTATGTAAATAGTAAGTAGTTTGTTTAAAAAAAGCAACCTCTAACTGATCCTCTGACGTAAAAGTCGCAGGCGTAGAGGTTATTTACCAGTAACATACTGGTTAACTGTGATATTTTGTAGATTCCTCGAACACCGCTTAAAAGGAAAACATACATGTGGCAGGAAGTCCCAAAGAATTGAAAAAGGAAAAGAAAAATTAAGATAATGCCACAAATAACATTTAGACAATACCCATCTTTAGTAAAATTTTCCGCTGAATCCAAAAATGATAAAAGAAATTCTGACGTGTGGATTACCCCCATACACCCTCAATTCCCACAAAAATTCAAAAATCCAAACTGGCCATCCAACTCACCTATCTTTAGTAAAATTTTCCCTTGAATCCGAAAATGATAAAATAAACATTTTCTGACGTATGGATTACCTTCAATTTCCTCCCAAAATTAAAAAATCCCAAACTATCCATCTAGCAAACTATCTTTAGTTAAATTTCCGCTGAATCCGAAAATGATTCAATAAAATTTTTTTGATGTATGGATTCAATTCAATAAATATAGTTTTTTGGTACAGTGATAAATTAAAAATGGTACTCTGTTTTGCCTATGTCAAGATAGGATTAATATCTTATATATTTGTGGAGCATTGACAAATTCGATATTCCATGATAGTCTGACAATATTAAGTTCGACTCTGGCGAGGGTAGGGTTTACATCCTGCTGTAAAAACCGTTACATCCTAAAATAATTTCGTTAGGAGAGAGTGAAATTATAATTGAAACTGGTGTGTTTCCGTTAATTACATATTTTAATTATGCCAGAACATACTTTACACGAGAACAATGTTGTTCTATGTATTAAGTAATACATCATGTTTATGATTTACCATTTTCTACCAATATATAATATGCCCCGCTCTCCCGTCTGTACGTAAACGGCAAAGCTTTGAGGTTTTTGTGCCTTAGATATATGTAGAATACCAACAACGTCAGGTCTCATTTTTATTTGAACATTGTCCATTCATTTACAATGTAGTTTTCCATGTCTTTGTCGAGGGTACATATAAAATTTTAGATTTTTCTCATTGCTAGCCGTAAAGAATTAAATATAAAAATTATTAAAAGGGGTGTTATTAGCTTAAGAAATAAGTTTTAATAACAGTATAATAAACAACCATAAGAAATTTGCAATTATTCCCTACCATCAAAATTTAATTATTATTTCAAATATGTTTGGGTATAACAGCAACTTGGTGTTGAAATTTGAAATAACGTTTGTCTCAAAAACCAGAATTGAAAAACATTATAAATATTTGATACAATTCATAAATGACCTTGATAATTGCAAAAATAGGAAAGTGACGTCTAGGATTTAGACATAAGGAAAGTTGGTGAGAAATATTCGAGTTAATACCATACAATGATAGCTATAAGTAAAAGAAACGTATTGCAAATAAAGTAATGTAAGATGTAGTTTTACAAAAAAAAAATATACAAGAAATTCAGATCTGCTAGGAAACCAATGCTTTCTTGTATTGTTGGAGGTTTCTCTGATAACAACCGTGAAGATCAAGATTCGACAAGATAATTATTTCTTTAGAACTTCACAGATAAATACACAGGTAAAACATAGAACATAACAGAGATTATCTTCATAGTAATTCCAATATATTTTTGTGATACTTTTGTAATTGGTAACTGTAGCCATTAATTTATTTTCTAAATATCGTTAAATTAATAGAAATTATGTCAAAAAGTCAAAAAATGTCCAAGTTTGTAACAAAATCTACCAACATTCAAAAACCTGCAAAAAGTTGCGAGCCTCGATTCTCCTTCGGCAAAATCAAAAGGAGTACGATTAGTTTCTGCCAATCTCGAAACTACCATTTCGATTTTCATTATACCATCTTTCTTAACTATATCTTACAATGATCGTGTAACATATTTGTATTGCTGCCTAAGAGACCACTATTTCCACATCCAGATATTCCATCCAAGTCTCTTTAAAGGACAACATCTTGCACTGTAGTGTGTGGAAATAATTGGTCATTGTATTTTAATAATATTTGAGGTGGATATCATAAAAAATTTTGAGGGGTTGATTTCTAGCACATACTCCAGAAATGAAGTTTCTGGACTCTTAGCTTGCTCTCCTTAATTTCCCCAATTTACACCACTCCACGCAAAATTTTAAGTGAATATCTCGATTTATTTTACCAGCTCTTTTAATATTGAAGTAACGTGGTGAGGGGGATGAAAAATATTATAAAAGAAATCTAACGCCTTGGCTTCTAGTATACAGATTCAGCAAATTTAGCTTAAGGTACGTAAACTTGTTTCTGCGCAGATAAAACAACCCTTTGCCGTAGAACAATGCAGGGCATTGGTATAAAACAATAGCGCCATCGCTTGACCGCGTCGAGTTGAGAACAGCGCACCCATTCTGCTTTTAATAGCGTAGCTGTTTAGACGTGTGGAAATAAAATAAATTAATCTCGATTTCGTTATTAAAATGCCGTGGGTTTATATAGCTGCAGAAAAAGTGCAAATTGTGAAGTGGTACTTCGGGGGCCATTCCACTGAAGACACAATAAATTTATTTACTGTGGCATATCAAGACAGACCAATCCCCTCAGCTAGCATAATTTCATACATTATTTAAAACATTGAGAATTTCGGGTGTGTCGTGAATTATTGTAAAAAATGCTGTCAACCCGAACCCCGTCATCAACAAATGAGCGAAGAACATGAAATTCGCGAAACTAATGTCTGTGCACTTGTTGAAACTAGTGAGCCTTGGTCTAGCAGGCAAATTGCTGATAAAGTTGACATGAAGGAAAGAACTGTAAGAAATATTTTGAAAAGAACTGGGTACAGTTGTTTTAAAATTCAAACAACGCAAGAAATATTTCCCGAGGACAATTTCAAATGGATGGAATTTTGTGAAATCATGATAAATAAAGTGAATGAGATTGAAAATGTCTTAAAGAATATATTGTTTACAGATGAATCATCCTTTTCATTACATAGGAAACACAATCCATCCGTAGCACGATATTGGTCTCGGAAAAATAAACATTTGAGTGTTGCTGTGCGAATTCAGTATCCTCAGATTTGAACGTTTGGACGGGAATTTTAGATTATCATATTATAGGCCCACTGCTGATCGATGGCAATTTAAATGGCAATAAATATTTAGAGCTTTTACAAAACCAAAAATTCCTGCAGTTCAAAATCTTCATGTCAACTTTGACGACATTTGGTTTCAACAAGACGGCTTCCCAAGTCACAATACCTTAACTGTTATTAATTTTCTTTAAAGAACATTTCCCAATCGTTTAATAGCTACGAGGGGAATGATGAAATCGCCTCCCAGGTCACCTGATCTAGCACCCCATGATTTTTTTCTGTGTGGCTTTTTAAAGGAAACCGCGTACAATCATGCGTTTGAACGAGCCAATAATTTAGTTGAATTACGGGAAAAACTTATCCAACTTCCAGGAAATTGATTGAGGAAGCCGTTACTCTGTGGTAATCCATGACAATAACGAAATTGAGTAAAACACTACTATGTTTTTTACCACTATATTTGCACAAAAACGTGACTGCAGTTTCGACCTGTTTTAGGTCATTTTCAAACAATGATTCAATTCAAACAATGATTCAATTAATTGAATCATTGTTTGAAAATGACCTAAAACAGGTCGAAACTGCAGTCACGTTTTTGTGCAAATATAGTGGTAAAAAACATAGTAGTGTTTTACTCAATTTCGTTATTATCCAACTTTCTGCAAGCATTACTCCAAATCAACTCAATGATATGAGAGGTTCATTGTATAATCGGTTTGGCTATTGTTGGGCACAAGAAGGTGGTTTGTTTGAATCCTTACTTCATTAATTTATTTTTTGATAATTATTAGTTGATTTTAGTTTCCGAGTTATTTAATTTTATTTTAATGCTCTATTTTCATTTCGGTTTTAATAAGAATTATTATTTTATTCCAATAGCATTTACGGCTAAAAAAGAAACTGCAGAAATGCTTTCAATAGAAAAAATTATTTGTCAAAAAGGTGACAAATAAGTTCTTCGCTTTTGACGAAGAGATATTGTCTCGTTTCGTATTAGAAATTATTACCTACGTCGCACCAATCCTTAGTTCATGCCGTACTATATTCAATTCATTGTGTGCCTCTGCTTTCACGATTTATGGAACTAGCGGGGCGTGGTCAATTACATCGTTATTCCTATACCCTAAACTGCATTTTCGGAATATGTGTACACCAAATCCCAAGTTTCTGTACTCTTACCAGCTTGCATTACTTATGGTCACTTATTTACCCATATTTACCCCCCACACCTTCAGCGCAATCATCTCAAAATATAATCTAATTCCATTTGCCATTATGATACATACGTATACCAAATTTCAAGTAAATATCTTAATTTAATATTGTCAGCTCCTTTAATAATAAAGTGGGGGTGACGGATGGGTTGAAAAAATCTGAGACCTTCGCTTCTAATATATACAACAAATCCCAAGTTTCTTTACTCCTACCAGCTTGCTTTACTTATTTTCCCCTATTTAGTAGTATTTACCCCCCTAACCCTACACCGGATATGTTCAAAATACAAACCGTTTCCAGATCTGGTTATAATACATACGTGTACAAAATTTTAAGTCAATACCGTTTCAAAGAAAATGTGCGCACAAAAAGATAACAGACAGACCGACAGATATAAATTTTCTTTATATTATATGACTGCATATTAATTCGTTAGTATTTAGCACAAACTTTAAGTTACTGGTGGTTGTGGTTAAGTATCGGATGCTTTTTGTATATATCAAGCATGTACCTAGTTTGGCGAATTAACCTACAATGTCAATTTAATCGAGCAAAAACATTTTCTTTTTATTGCCGAGTCTAAACATATAAAAGTTGATTACCTTAATAAATCCTCCCTATTTGTGCTTGTTATAATTTAAATTGTTATCTTTTAATTTTCGAATTCCGTGTTATTCATCTCTAGAACACTTCGTTACGCTTGGAACTTCTATTGTAGCCCATCAGACGTTACTTTCTGGTATTTACATTATTTACATAGTATTAAGCGGAGAGAAAAATCTCATGACTTTGATAAAAATATAAATTTAGAATAGTAGGTACCTGCATTTCTACATTTTGTCAAGAAATACTTCCAACGAATAAAACACTAATTCATGCTATGATTTATCTTCTAACTGTAACAGTTGGTCATCCCCTTACACATAGTTATTCGTTGTGGAATCGCCTTATTGTAAAACATGGTCACGTTTGAAAGATATGTACGTACTTACCACTGGTTTTTTTCACATGCAACTCACCCTAACATTAATGAGGTAACAAAGTAATCACCATAACATGAATGTCTACACATAATTGAACTATTCCCACAACGATGGTAATTACTATCTTACACTTAATTATTTCCTTTCCCTTTTCTAATCTAAATATTATACTCGTAGCTTCAACAAGGAAAGGGGGCTTGAGTTTAAACTGAATCTAAATATTTAAACTTTTTGAAGGAAGCCCTTGATGTTATCTTAAGCCAGGTTAATAATTTGAATTTGATGATTTTCGTACAACAGTACTTAAATAGTAATAAATAGTCTTATTTAAAAATAAGAAGTGATAATGGGGAAATATAAAGTAGCATGAGATAATTAAAAATATTTCAATTGTTGTTAAAGTGGTTTAATTATGCCCTTAACGATTTTACTAGCGGCGTCTTATAGAGCCAATAAACTCATTTAATACCATTTATAAATTTGAGGTTAATTATTTTGTAACAAAAACGCCAGTCGCAAAGATTTGAAATGTTAGTGTCGCGAACTCATTAACAAATTGTATGAACTAAAAGATAACTAATTAACAGATACCAATACGCTTAATAATATTGCCTACTACTTTATTTGCCGGATATCCTTACTAACCTGATAGCCAACTCACACTTTTAACTATGATAAACCGGCCCTTACGGTATTTACTTGACCGTTTAACGATTCTTAAAATGTTAGTTTTATTTTTAAAACTTCAACTGGATTTTTCACATTTACACCCGTAGAGGGCTGACAGGCCATCTCGTGACTGACCAGAATTTCAAAATATGACCTTAGTAAGAAATTGTTAGTTTTTGAGATATTGGCACTTTTATGTTATAAGCGCAGCAGCGGATAAAATAAAGCAACTCCCCAAGATTCCCTTTAGATCGAGAATCCCAATTAATAACAATATTATCGCATTTGACAAAGTGACAGAATCAGAAATTTTAAATGTTGTAAAATCGTTAAAAAACAAGTACAGCTCGGGCAATGACAATATATCAACATCATTATTAAAAAAATGTATTAATTTTATTTTAAAACCTTTGTGTTACATTATAAATAACAGCATATAGTTTGGAATTTTTCCTGAAGCTTTAAAAGTAGCAGAAGTGATACCCATACACAAAAAAGGTGATATAAACGAAATTGAAAACTTTTGACCAATAAGCAAGCCTATTGCCATCCTTTTCTAAAATTTAAAAAAAAATAGTATGTATTAGATTAATACACTTTTTTAACGAAAATCAGCTCTTTAGTAAAAATCAACATGGTTTCTTAAAAGGAAAAGACATAAACACTGCAATATTTGAATTTATAAATGGAATTTTAGCTGCTTTAGAAATTAATGAATTACCCTTGGGCATTTTCTTAGATCTATCCAAAGCTTACGATAGTATAAATCATGATTTACTTATAAACAAACTTGAGAGGTACGGAATTAAATCAACAGCCTTAAAGTGGATAAAATCATATTTAGTAAACCGATACCAGTATGTAAAAATCAATTCATTTGGTAAAGTAGTGAAATCTGAAAAAGGGAAAATTAAACTATGAATCCCCCAGGGCAGTATAATAGGACCATTATAATTTAATATATTTATTAATGATTTATGTAATTTAATGAATAACAGTCAACACCAAATAATTAATTATGCAGATGACACTACCCTGCTAATAAAAGTCAAGCAATTAAACTTACTAATAGGCGAAGCAAGCGAAGTATTCACCATAGTACAAAACTGGCTATTAGAAAATCAACTAATTTTAAATAGAGACAAACCAAATTTCATAATTTTCAGAACAAATCGTTCAAAATTAAAACTTGTAATATTAACATCAGAAACAAAGTTTTTAGGAATAATTACCGATTGTACATTGACGTGGTCGCAACATATAGAAGATCTGAGGAAAAAATTGAATAGTATTGTATACAGTTTAAGAGTTATTAAGAAGGTCGTATCATATTCAACGTTGCGTACAATTTATTATGCTTGCTTCACATCCAAACTAAAATTTGGCATTCTGTTTTGGGGCGGAGCAGCTGCTGCAGAAGTAAATAAAATCTTTATAATACAAAAACAAGCCATTTGTATCATGCACGATGTAGCCCTAAGAGATACATGTAGGGGTAGCTTTAAACAATATAGATCTCTAACAGCTGTGGCAATATATATTTATGAGTGTTTAATTTTTAATTTCAAGTATAAAAATAAATTCGATCAACACATAAGTAACCATGATTACAATACAAGGCATTTTATCTATAGTTTTCCTATACACCGATTAAACATGTTTGAAAATGGCCCAGGTTATGCTAATATTAAAATATTTTAACATATTGCCAAATAAATTAAAAAACATCATAAATATTAAGCAACTTAAAAGAGAAGTCGAGGTAGAGCCTTATACAATATATGAATATATTAATTATAAAAAATCACATTTGTAATTCTTATAAGTAATATTTAATATTATTTTCTTAATAGTGTAGAGTATTATTTTTTGTTTTTTAAGTAATCATTTAATTCATTTTGTCTGACGTATTTTAACCCATCTTTATTTAATGTATGTATTTTATTGTAACATATATTATACTGTGACTGTTTGAAATAAAGTATGTTATTATTATTATTATTATTATTATTATGAATTTTGTGAAAATCGGCACCATAGATCAGTTTCTCGCATGTCATAGCTACAAAATTATGTGTTTTAAGATTCTAATTTTTGTTAGGCAACCCTGAATAGTTCTGCTATTGATCACAGTCCTAATTAAAATTAATGGTGTTATATCTTTGGAAGAAAACATGACTCTGCATACTGAAACCTGGCAAGATAATTTTAAAAATTTCTCTTTTAGTGTAGTTTTCAAAATGCTATAACATTTTCTATGTTTTACTTTAGAAAAAGATATTGCTATTTTACTGCAAAAGGAGCTCATTGTGAAATTATCACAATAGTTAGAAATTTGAAAGAAAACACTTGTTAAATTAAAATGACGGCTGCCCGACTCATTACGCATGAAGTCTGAGAATATTTGAACCAAACTTATCCACAGAGATGGATCGGCCGTTTTGGTCCCATTTCGTGGCCTCCCCGATCCCCGGATTTAAATATACCAATTTTTTTCTGCTGGGGTTACAATAAGGAGAGGGCCTATGCAAAACCAATAAATAATGTAAATTAATTCAAACACCGTAATAATGAAGTCGTACAACAAACAAATATCGCAGGAAGTCCAAGACGGATAAGTAGATCGTTTTTAAGATGCCGCGCTTGCACTCGACTTGGTGACAGGCAATTTGAACACATTTTTTGAAGTTCATTTGTGTTCTTGTAACAAAAGTCAAGTATGGCCCTGTGGCCTACAAAATAATATTTTCTTCTTTAGGATCTCAGTAATATTTCAAGGGTCGAGACTTTAGTACAATAAAGTAAAACACTGTCGTAAATAAATATCTAAATTTATGTCGCCTATTGCCATTCGGTTGGTAGAGCCCCGGAAATAGGCACTTCTAACTTGTATAGTTTATTTGACGTTTAGAAAGTCACTTGAAAGAACTAGATAACTTTCTAAATTATTTTATGTCCAAGGGATTCGTCTTGCTTCGTTTTCGAGGAGTCAAGAGTGTAAACACATGTTTAGACAGCCCGGGTGATGTTAGGAAACGATGAACCGTCGCGCCGGGGGTAGATTTTCAAATAATTGATTCAGAAAGGATTCCAGAAAATATATGTAATAATTTTAGTAGCAAGGCTAGGGTTTTTTCCAATCTGCCTTACTGGTATACATGTTAGATAGGGCAAATTAGGATAACAGATTATTGGTGATTCAAACATGGCATCATGGGATGCACATACAGTCATTTTTAGTAAACCCCCATGGTTCGGTAGACAACTTCAAATTAAGTACGGTTTAACGCAGAGAGCGTTTTTAATTGGCCGCAGTTTACCCACTTTAGAGACATTATTTCATTAGATACAAATCGGCACTTCTGGTTTAACGTCTCTTCGATCAACATCTACCTACATGGGATAGTAAAATTGTCGTATCGCGAACCCTTTTTAGTTAATGTAAATATGTTCAGTATTGTTTTCGTTATACATAAATTAACGTGTGTGTAAATAAAATAAATAAATAATTAACCTGAGTTCGGCCCGCGATTCATCTAAAGATTTAAAATAGCTGCGGACCATTTCATTTTTCTTGAATTACGTAATTATTGTTTGTTAATTTCTTTAATCGCTTAAATGTTTGTTTCTCGTTTCATTTGTTTTCATTGTTTCTCTGTAAATATAGTGATTTAAGTGTTTTGATAAATCTTGTGCCCTATTGCTGATACGTAAATATGTTCATTTTAAATTCAGTAAATTTCAATTGTGCAGTAACCTGTTTGGGAGGCACAGAGAAAATATAACCACCTAGAAGGGAAAGGGTAAGCACAGTTTCGATTTTGATTGGTATGCTATAATATCGACGGAGTCTGCGACGTAATTGAGACACTCTACACAACTAACAATATTTTGATATTCTGGTCAGTCATCAGCTGGCCTATAGACCCTCCACGGGATGACGTTGAGTTTTGTAACACCCTGTATTTATGTGATATACAAGGTGTTTTTACAATAAATTTCCATCACAGCAGCAGACAAGGACAGATTGAACGGAAGCCGATAGAAATGTCGTAGTACCGATATGCCCAATAAATTTTCTCTAAGAGTACAGCTCATCAATATAATATATTATATAATAGAAATATATTACTAATTATCAGCCTGACTATGTTTTTATAATACACAATACATTAGACCCGAGTTTAAGGGAATAATGATTTTAAACTGCTAGAGCAAATAAACGATACTTAACGCATTAAAATAAAATACTGTACAAATCAAAACCTATCAGAGTAGAAACAATAGCTGGAACGCTTTTTATTTAATTCCTATAGAAATTTCCCTTTGATTTCACACGATCCAGTATACAAAATTAAACAAACGTATATAAGTGGATTAACAAATAAATTACCCGGTACTGGCAACGTATGAATGCCACTCTATCGCGTCTATCGTACATCATTCACTACATCTACAATTATTTCATTTACATTAGAAAGTGCAAAGGCCTAAACGCGGCTAAATGAAAAGGCTGAACTCGGTTTAATATGATATTTGCATTTCGTTATCGGCCATTAACATAATATATGACTAGAAAGATAAAATGTAATTACAAGGTCTGAAACGAAGAAAACCGTTTGGAATGGAACAGATCGAGATAGGAGATCATCCGATTCTCCTAATAGGGAATAACACAGTTACAGAATACAACATTATTAATTTTGCCTTTTCCTGTACCAAATATAGAGAGTACCACTATTTTATACTCGCGTATAATTAACTACACGCAATATAAATTTATTATTACGGCACAATAGCAATCCATCTTCCTAGGTACTCTTACTATGTCAACAAACGTGCTTGAAGGAATCAAGAATATTTTACAATTTTACTTTTGTTGGAGTGGTGTAGATATTTATCCAAAATTTGAAAATATTTAAGCAAATTAACCCAGGTTTGTAACTTATTTCGTACTTAAAATTAAATTTAAGAACCTAAAATATTTGATTAAATATGAGGTGGGTCACCAGCAAGCTAAATACATTGTACATATCTATAAAGGGGGTAGAGCTGCTTTATAAGTATTTTTTTGAAGACACTGGCGGCTGAATTGTTGTATACATAAACAAGAGCTCGGGATAAATTGTAAACAATAAATATAATAATTTTAAGAAGTGTAACTGAGTCGACAGGAGGGACTATGTCTGTGCGCATATGAAGGTCACAGCTCATGAGATTTTAAAACACCTCTACCCCACGAGTATTAACAGGACCACAAACCAGCATACACAGGAAAATGAAGTATCCCTGAATAATAACTCTAGCTTTAACTGAAGTACAAATTAGCAAGCACTTGAAAGCTTGAGTTTCTTTCTGCTTTGGTATCAAAAAAATATAAAATTTCTTGAGAGGCCTAAAACCTCTAGCGCTAAATGGAGTGGAAGTTTTATTTGCCAGTGAGGAAAAATA
Source organism: Stenurella melanura (assembly GCA_963583905.1). Taxonomy (NCBI): domain Eukaryota; kingdom Metazoa; phylum Arthropoda; class Insecta; order Coleoptera; family Cerambycidae; genus Stenurella; species Stenurella melanura. Next base: position 125,323,185 of record OY757311.1, read on the forward strand.
TCTACCTAGGAGTAATTTTTTACCAAAATCAATACAAAGGGTCCACATCCAAAAAGTCGCACAGAAAGCAACATTTTCCCTGGAAAGGTGCAGACTTATGTGAAAAAAATTGAGAGTTAAATCTGAAAATGGCTCTATGATTATATACCAGACGTAAGATCCATGATAATCTACGTGTTAGTGACATTTTGGACTAAAATAATGCAGTTGGCAACAAAAGGGCTGTGAAGTTGTTCTAGACTTGCCACCACTACATATTTTTATCCTTTGAGGAGCTCGTTCACTGGTGCACAGGTTAATGCAAGGCTCCACGCTGACAAGGTAGAAGCATAGAATCGACCAGTAAAATTTTATACTCAGGGCTAAACACAGATTCATTCTAGGAAAGCTCACGGAGGATGTAGTCCCAAAGTAAAATTTCAATAAAGGTCTTGAAATTAAAATATCAGACAAGATTCACTGGAAAATGATCCCCAATATCAACACAAGCAGTCTGGCATAGTGACGGCTGCAAAATAAAATACAAAGTCAGAGCTAGGATTTACGGGATAAGGCCAAAAACAAACGTTCAATGAGTCTAGTATTTCAGGCTGAAGTGGCCGTGGTATTTGAGGAAATAATATCGCAAAGAACTGCCAATAAATCATTTGTCATTTTTAGTGAGAGCCAAGCGCCGCTAAAGGCAACCGATTCCATTCAAGTCAATTGCAGACTGATATGGGAGTACTTGAATGCACTAATAAACCTAGATGATCTGGATAAAGCCCATGGCATAAGTACCAGGATACAATAGATATGAAAAGGCGGATGAACTGGTCATGGAAGGCGCCCTCTTAGGCCCTAGTAAGACCCTGCTCTCTTTACGGTGTGGCTAAGCTATGCGTACGTGCATCCATTAATAAATAGGTACAAAGTTAATCTCAAAGATGATGGAAAAGTTTCGCGTGACAGAAACAGGTCAAAGAGTTCACTAAGGAAATATCGACCAAAATGGAAAATCTACTTCGGAACACACTCGGCTTAATAATCTAAAGGGTGTGGAATGCAAAGTGCGAAAAGGAAGAGGAAACTTCAGTTAATCAGGGTTGGCAGTTTTAAAACAAAATGTTTTAAACAAATGTTTTTTAAGTGTTTAAAACACAGTAACCTGTTTTAAACACGTTTAAAGCAATTGTTTTAAACATGATTTTTTCAATGCGTTTTTTCAGTGTGTTTGATGGACTATTTTCGGAACATCGTTGTATTTGATAAGGTAAAAAAAATTACAATAAAGTAAAAAAATATGAACTTTTATGTAATGCAATACAACTAGTTATAATAATATGATAGTATAAGTACAACGAACGAAACATATTACTATTATATAGAAGATATACCGTTATTATTTATTTTCTTAAGTGTTAATTTTAAAGCGATTAATAGCAAAAAAAAAGTCGAGTGCGGGAAGGTAGACCTATGTATTCCTATGCATTTTGACCTGCTGAACACGAATCCGATGTCCGTTTTGCCCGATTGGCTGTTGTATTTTTCCTAACCCCAACAAAAAACACCGTAAGAATGCCCGAGAAAATGAGAGTGTAGCTAAAAATGTGAAAAATTTCAGAGGTACGTAGAATGGCGAGAGAAATCGAATGGCACAAACTAGAATTCTATAGCTTTTTGGTTTCCGATATAGAGCCTCGAGAATTGCGAACAAAACAATTTTTTTCCTTCCGGTGACTTTGACCTGCTCTATCTCGAAAACGAAGGACCGCAGGGATGTCTGGTTTGCGCCATTCGATTTCTATTGCCAACCTATGTACCCCTGAATTTTTTCAGATTTTCGTTTTTTCGGGCATTCTTACGGTGTTTTTTGAGGTTAGGAAGAATGCAAGAGCCAATCGGGCAAATCGGACATCGGATTCGTGTTCAGCAGCTCAGAATTCATGGGAATACTTAGGTCTGCCTTCTCCAACTCGACTTTTTTTATGTGTCTGTAGTCAATAACCAATCACCAAAAAAATTATTGCACTATTGACAACTTGACGTATTTATTACACCGAATTGGCCGAGCCGTTGTCAAGTATCGTCCTCGTCTTGTTATGATGCAATATGGGCATGGCTTATAGAATAAACAATGTACTGGGTCGACGCGCCCGTATAAATTTAAGTTTAAAAACATATTTTTTATTGTTTAAAACATGTTTTTTTTTCAACAATTGAAAAGCCATCTCTAAAACACATTGAATTGTTTTAAATTTAAAAAAAACGTGTTTTTTGATTAAAATTAAAAAAACACAATTTTTGCCAACCCTGCAGTTAATGTATGCCCCTGTCAAGGCCTAACTTGACTGAGAATCTAAATACTTAGCGAGGAAAATAGGCCAACAACTATAATAAGGATATCAAAACTGTGGAGGTTGATATAAAGAACAAAACTAGATAAGGATCTCTAAGAAAAGCTATAATAGAAGCAAGACAATGTCCAGAGAGTGTTATGGTTAAGGATAATCAGCTAGCCTCCTTCCTTCTGAATCTAAAATAGGCTGTAGTCGACAGTATCACACAGCAACACAGTTTCCTCTCTTTAATTCGTTAGTATAAATACCGCTTATGGGGATTAGGACTAGATCATTTTATTCTTTAATGGAATTCTGGTTTACTAGAAAGATAGCTGTCGCAATCCAGACTTAATACTCAAAGATTTCGTAGGGCAGTTTAGTCAGAAGCAATTCTACCTCCCATTTATCGCTATTTTATCAGTTTATTGTCAATTTCCAACTCATTGTACCTTTAAATAATTCGGCTAATAATACTACCCACTATTTGATGATTTAAAGATATATCCTAACAAAAATACATTGTGGTTAGTTTTTTCGGAGAAACACGTTTTGAATATTGGGTCGTTCAAAATGCGTTATTAACGCATTGAGGACAAGATGCTAAAGAATAAAAGTGTTATCAGTAAGCCTTATTGCATATTTGAAAATACTATGTAAAAAAGAAGAAACGGAGGCAAAAAATTGACAACGAAAATTAATATGAAATATCGAAACAGATGTTTGATGTATATAATTGTGCCTTTCCTTTCACTGCAGTTATTCAAGAAAGCCGTATTTTATGTAATAATAGGCTTTTACTCAATTATTATTTAAGAAATAGGGTACCTTAACTATATAGCTGATAAATTGTCTCCAAATTTGTTCTGTTCAGTGTTTCTGCAGGTGATATGAAAATACCAGGAGATACTATTCAACATCATATATTTATTAATTTTCTTGCCATGAAATGATTTCCTTTAAAAAATGCATACCTTTGCTTAATCAATTGAAATATCTATTCTATAAGCACCACATCCTTTTTACAATATCTAATGTACTTCCGCCTTTGTAATGACTTAATTTGGGAACAATTACTTTAAAAAAGCAGACATTTTATACACTTCATTATTAAATAATAATTTCCGTTCTTTGTTTGATATTTTAATAGTGCTACACCTACTCATTACTTTGCGTTTAAGATAGCGGGTGATCTGGAATGCTTGTTTTTCTAGGGAAATTATGTGTCTTTTCCTTACAATGAAATGAGAATTAGCAGCTGTAAACGGTTGTCTAAAAACTGGGAGATAGAATTGAATGCACCAGACTTAATACCCAAAACAGAAAAGCTATGAACGAAAAACAGACACCTTAATTTTTAATTAATTGCTAGATATGGTATATCGTTTTCTAGTTGATTTATTGGGTAAACATTCGGCATATCGTCAAACAAATGTTGTTCATTAACCCTTAGAAACGAGGATTTTTCCCTTGAGATCGAACTCTTTTTTTACTGAGAAGTTTTCCAAAAATAGAATGTACACTATATGAGAAGTCGCCGAGTTTTTGGGTGGCCACAAAAGTAGCCAGTCCCATCCAGAAGGCAAAGGCGAAATATTAAAATTTTAAAAGTTATATTAAAAACATTTTGGGGTATTTTGATGTCGATGATTACAATTAAAAAGTCAGGTTTTGAAAATTCAGTCTGAAAGCAATGCTACTGCTATCAACTAAAGTTAAAATAAATGACAACTACTGCTATACCATTGGAAAAACATAATGATATCATTACTTTGGTCCAGACGCCAGGTTCTGTTTGCATGGAATACTATAGTCATAAATATAACTTAATCATTTTTTCTTGCCCCACCGAATCCGTAAACAGGATCACCAAAGTTAAGCAATGATGAGCACGGTTAGTACTTGGGTGACCTTACCAACGGGAAACACCGCGAGCCAAGTGCGTTGCTGTCTGAATGCGTGGAGATCACATACTCGAACACCAGCCGAGGACACAGAACTATATGGCTGTAGTAGGAAATGACCTACATGACATAGATAAAAGTGACACAGTAAGTGCTCCCAGATCCAGCATGACAAGTGGCCCTAAGAAAGTACTCTAGTTCCGGTCAGTTACTCTGTGACATACACAGATGATTTAATCGTTCTTTTTGATTGTTGCTTTTTGTTCTCTTTTTAAAATTTTGGACAACGCTTTTCGGTATCTTTAATTAGAATTTATTTTATTGACTTAACTGCAGTTCAAAAATCTTCCTGTCAACTTTGACGACATTTTGTTTCAACAAGACGGCTGCCCAAGTCACAATACCTTAACTGTTATTAATTTCCCAATCGTTTAATAGCTACGAGGGGAATGATAAAATGCCCCCCCCAGGTCACCTGACCTAGCACCCCATGGTTTCTTTCTGTGGGGCTTTTTAAAGGAAATCGCGTACAAACATGCGTTCAAACGAGCCACTAATTTAGGTGAATTACGGGAAAAACTTTGTGCAAACATTACTCCAAATCAATTAAATGATAGTAGGGGTTCATTGTATAATCGCTTTGGCCATTGTTTGGGACAAGAAGGTGGTTTGTTTGAATCCTTGAATTTATTGTTTGATATAATTATTAGTTGATTTTAGTTTCTGAGGGTTATTTAATTTTATTTTAATGTTCTGTTTTCATTTCGGTTTTAACAAGAATTATTATTTTATTCCCATAGCATTAACAGCTAAAAAAGACACTGCAGAAATGCTTTAAATAGAAGAAATTATTTGTCAAAAATGTGACAAATAATTTCTTCACTTTTGACGAAGAGATATTGTCTCGTTTCGTATTAGAAATTATTACCTACGTCCGCACCCATCCTTAGTTCATGCCGTACCAAATTCAATTCATTGTGTGTCTCTGCTTTTACGATTTATGCGGGCCGTGGTCAATTACATCGTTATTCCTATACTCTAAACTGCATTTTCCGAATCTGTATGTTATGGCATGCAAAAACTCTGAACAAGGTTGGTGTTGACGAACCAAATTCGCTAAGCATCTAATCCCACCTATATTTCTATGTGACAGGCGGATCAAGTCCACGTGGACTGTAGACGAGGAGTGGTGAATATAAATCTGTAAAATTATGTGCTCTCTCATTCAATGTGAACCGATATATTGACAATGCCCCGTAAGATCCACTAGTTCCGTGCTGTTCCAATTGACTTCGTTAATACTTTAACAAAGTGACAACCTGGAAAAAAGTAGCCCCCCCCCCCTATATATGCAAAATGGAAGAATTTTTTAATATCTCAAACATCACTGGCCGTTCTCCAAAAACCTTGATTAATGTTATCTGGGATACCGTATATACAAGATTCTATATGTTGAAGGCCATTCATTAATGTATTCTCTAATAACTACCATGCAAGTTCCATATGGCGTGCAAAAATCTTAAAATTTATGACGGAATAATTGCTAGAAAGAAGAATGTGCGGGGAGTGTCCTGTGTTGATATTCTGAAGCAAAGCAAAATGTGAATATGGAAAAGTTCGTAATAAGAACTAGTAGTGACCCCTGAGGAACGCAGGTGTTAGAAAATATTGTCCGACTACACATTAACGTAAACCGAACTGTTAGCCAAAAAGGTCAATATCCTCAAGAATAGTGCCGTCGGCGTCTTCTTATTTAGTTGTCTCGGTAATACAGCGTATAGCTCATAACTGCCCAAGCCATGTCGCCCTTTTTCAGAAGTTACAGACGATTGCATAAGATACTTGCCAGTTTCAGATATGTAATTGAAAAAACTGACATTCGTGCTGAATTCACATTTTGGCATTTCTGAAATCTATACCGGGTGTCCAGTTAGTATTCTCTCGGAAGATTGTACAAAAACGGCTAACTTTATAAAAAAAACTTTCTTAACAAAGCTTTCAACGTTTCGTCTCTACTATAACGTAAAATTATTTTCAATTATAAAAGGTGTCACAGAAACGAGTTACACCAGAATAACGAGTTTAAATGCTTGGGGATGAATTGTACATGATATGTTATTGGTCCTCAATTTTTTGAGGAAAATGTGAATGGCGCAGAGTTTTTGATATTTCTGATTATATTACAAATAAATATGGGGTTACAACTTATGGTGCACCACCACATTTTAGTAGAAATGTTCGTCAGGCCATTCATTAGTAACCAGTTTCCTGAAAAGTGGATAGGAGGCGGTGGTCTCATATTTTAATGAACTGTTAATTTATATATAATTTATTATTTTATTAAATTATGTTAGGTTCCATTGCATGGCCGCCTAGGTCACGCGACCTGACATCAATCGTTTTTTTTTTCTTCTTTGGGGATTTGTGAAGTCAGGCGTTTATAAAGTAGAACCAACGACTCGAGAAGATATGATTTGAAGAATTTGTCAGTGTTTCAGTCGTATATGATATGTTATACAATGTAAGGCATTTAAGTTTGGTTAAAAAGATTTTTTATAAAGTTTGCCATTTTTTCAGAATCCTCCGAGGGACACCAGGGATACAATGATATTCAGTCGTTTTTAATAGATACTACTTTAAAAATACATCGTAGATATGTTCGTAGCTTATTTGAGATATTGCAACTAGTTGCAACTAGACATTTTCATAAATTTGGTATTTTTGATATCTAAAATAATTTTCAATTTTCAAATTGTCACTTTTCAATTGTCTCATTTTGAGTAGAGGATATTCATTTAAAAAATATATCGTAAATATATTAGTACATGATTTGGGATAACTATAATATTTTGATGAATTTACTGTTTGGTATTTTTGATATCTATTGAATCTTCGAATTGTCACTTTTTAATGGTTTTAAATTAATAGGAGAAATTCATTTTAAAAGTATGCTGTAGGTTGTGTAGCTATTTTAGTACATGTTTTGAAATTAAAAGAAATGTGAAACCCATACAATCTGCAATGGGAAAAGTATTGTAAAGTAATTTTCTGTGAAAATTAATTATTTTTATGTCATTGTATTCAACTTTTATCTGCCATGTGAAGAATCGGGCCATTAAAGCTAATTGTAATAAAATGTTGAATATTTAGATGGATGATTTGGACAGATAAGATCATGTCCTTGAGATAGCAGATACTTACAAAGTGCCCCAAATCGTACATGCAAATCTCGTATATGGTTATGTCAAAATGAATAATTCTAATTTCTTAGAGCAATTATTATTTTTCGTTTAAGTCGGTCTATCATTAAAACGCATTAAATTGGGGCGCATTGAATTGGTCTAAAATGTTTACCACTCGGTTTGCCATGTGATAATATGACTGTCAAATCTTAATAAATGCAGAAAATAATGCCAATAAAATGCAAGACATTCTGGAGTAAGTATAGCAAAATTGTTTACCTTTCAACATATATAGCCAGTATATTAAGAATAGGAATAAAGATGAAGGAACCAATTTTTTTTTCTAGGATTAGCAGTTTTCGAGAAAATTACGGGTGAAAATATGGAACGTCCTCGCGAGCAAACAGCTCAAAGAATTACTTAAAAGTTAGTACTTGGGCATTGATTATAGAATTTGGCGCCTATGGTGGGGCACTATGCGCATTTTTCGGTCAGGATTATTTGTTGGTAATGAGTTTGCAATGTTATTATTTGCAAAGCTACGAAATATAAGTAAATTTTACGTAGTTTACTGCATACGAATATGCATGTGAAATATTTAAGTATGCTTGTAATGGTACTACAAAAATATTATTTTTTTAGATAAATTCTCGTACTGTGTGTAGATGGAGTCAAGACAGCACTAGTTACTAAATTATGACATCTTAAAGTTTCTGTGTGAACATGTTTCTTTTTAATATCAACATGTATATCGAAATATTCAAATTTGATTTCTATTTTCGTTGGTGAAGAATTTTAGGTTAGTCTATATATAATGAAAACATAAAAAAGGTATTTTCTTTTTTTAATATAGTATTGTTGCATGTAGACCTGACCACCACAAACATGCGTTCTAGATTTGAATTAATTGAATAAAAAGACGATAAAAAGATATATCAGTTTCATAATTTAAAAAAAAATTGAAATCCCATGAGGTTAATATGGGAGACTTTTGAAGTAACTTCATCATCCTATGTACAGTATTCACGGATCATCCTGTATATCTGACAGAAAAGCAGATTTAAAATTGTCAAAACTGCAGCATTTTTATTGGAATATATGTGTTACAGCAGTTCAAACAAAATATTTGGAACATAATTATTTACTTATGTCTAGTATTAACTTTTTCTATGCTGAATTTAGGAAATTGTGTAATACAAGATTCGTTATACCAATATTTTATGTATTATGTTGGCAAACACTGTAATTAAAATTACTAAACAATTAATAAATACGTGTGTAAAGAATCCTGCTAAATATTTATAATTAAAACTAGAAATCGGTAATAAACAAAAATTAATTTACGTCATTTTTTATTATATAAAGTGCATCTGTTCTATATTTTTCCTGCAACACTTATTTCATTACACGTGCTAAGAAAACAGATTACTCACCGTGAGATTTTATCGTGGACAATTAGTATGATTAATATAGAAATGTCATAATAATTAAATAATAAAAATAGAAAGTGATTTCTATATACAACTATAATTTTTAGTATTATAGAATTTCTTAATCTGTTGTTTTTGTGAACATCGTTATAATATTTAATAACATTTTAATATTTGCTTTGTTTATTGGCGTGTGTCACGCCAAATCACAGTTTAGACGCAAAAAGTGACATGAAAATCTTAACAATGTCTCGTTTATTATAACTAGACATTGGTTTCTAAAAAAGGAAAAAACTTTATTGTTCGTTCTGCAATTTAACTCTTTTTACAAATTTAATTTTGCTAATATTGAGTTTCGACTTTACTGTTAGTGGAATGTCAGATTTTTTGAAGATATTGAAATTTCAAATAGAGTAGAAAATATTATTTTCATTCAGTTTGTTTATATGGAAAAAACAGTATTAACAAGAAAAGTATCTTACTTTTCTCATTGAAAAATGAAAAAATAAATACGAACAAAAGTGGTTCGTTAGATTTAGCTTGTGATATTAGAAACAAATTTGAAGTAATTTTATTTATTTTGTCGCCTTACAAAAGTTATATACCTATTGTATAAATAAGAAATGAAATGAACAAGATTACTTCTACTAACAACGATCTTGTATTTTATTTAAAATTATTTAAATATTTTTTTTTGTTTAACATCAGTAGGGTGATGCAGTGGCGTAAAGGTGGGAGGAGATTGTTTGTAGTTTAGAAATTATTTCTGGCATACTCGATAATGGCTGTATCTCCCGTGTCTCGTGAGGTATAAAGAAGGTTGTATAACCTGTGGTGTTAGTGTTATTGAATTGACAACGGCAAGTATGTAGTATCGATCATATTTGATCTCTCTAGAACAGTTGACTCGGTGAACAAAGATATACTTTCACAAAACTATAAATTATTGAAATAGAAAATTTGGTAACGTGACTAATTTCTTACATAGAAAGTAGACAAGTTGTAGTAAAATATAATAACTGTGAATCCGACACACATGATGTAATGCTGGGTGTTCCCCAAGGGTTAATTCTGGGGCAGCTATTATTTGCCTTATATATTTATTACCTTTCTCATCTCATAAAGAATGGTTTTACAGTTATATACGCGAATGACACGACTATTTCCATATCTGCTACAAATAATGATGATCTACATGAAGCTGCCAATAGTATTGTTGATGAAATGAATGATTAGTGTCATTGAAATCATTTGATATTAAATGAGAGAAAATAATACAGTATTTCTAAGCATTTATCTAATGAAATTTTTTGCCAATAAGTCCTACTTCAAAATTCTTAAGTGCCTCTATGAAATGTTCACAGATCGCTACGTAATCATGTATGTAGTAAATTAAAAATGTTTCTTTTCCATATTATAACTAAATAATTAGAGTGTACGAGAGAAGAGACATAAATGTTTATTGTAAGCTAACGTTCTCGTCGAACATCATCGTGACCTCTTTTAAAGCACCCCATACATGCTCGAACAGGCTTGGTTGGCGAAAGAGCACCCCGAGTTAATTTCAAACAGCGCGTGCTCATTATAGGCTGTTGCGTAAGTTTAGACATCACTGTAATAAAAATTTGAAAACGATGATATCAGTGGGCCAAAAATTGACTTCAGAAGCGGAATAAAACTTTTTAATCCAGAGGGCTCTCTGATCACTACAGAATTCTGAAATCAATTTAAAAGAATTTTTTATTCTGTGACATGATAAAAGGTGAAAACCAAGACATTAAATGTAGAAATGCGCCCCACTCATCACTTTTATAAAGACTACGGCTAAAGGCAGAAATGTTCTTCGTCTACCGTACATGTACAAATGTGTTCGGTACTCGGCTCGGTCGTAGGTATCGTCAAACCGAGCGCTGAAAAGAGAATTTCAACCGGCAACTAGGCTCGTAGATTACTCGCAAGTTCGAATATTTTCGCCGAATTAGGCATAAGCCTACTTTTACTAATTTGCTTACCGCTAGAGTGCACATTCCACTGTTGTAATATCTGCATTTACCGTTTTCTGTCAGGCCGATATTCTTAAGACGAGGTGTCAAAGGAAGCCTGTCATCAGTCTTACGTCAGACTTTGCAAGTTCTAGAAACCTTGCGGCATTCTTTGTCGAACGGTGTGAACTTTTGTCTTTGGCCTGTAGTATTCTTCTATTCTCCTGTTTCTTTGCACATTTTAAGATCTCTTCCGTTATGTATCCTTTAGATAAGTAATAAAATGATTCGGAAAACTGAGCCATAGCACTTTATTCCAACAAATTCGTTTTCCCTGGTTATGTCCCAATGTCCTGGTACCAACATCAATGTAACATTGTTGTTTCCTATTAATTGTTTCAAAGGTTGTCTGCATTTCCAGGCAATTTCATATTCAAAAACGTAAGACCTAAGAGCCTATCTGAACGGATTTCCTTCGAATGTCTTTGTTTTTGCACTCATGACCACATAGAACTAATTTAAATATACATGAAAATTATGCTTTTTAATGCTTCAAAAAGTTTTATTAAAACTCTACACGTGTTTCGGCTTATTAGGCCTTTATCAAGAGTACAAGATAATACTAAATTTAAAATGTGTTCCTTACTTATTTATACCTAATGGAAGGTATAAATTATTCAAAGCTTTTAATCTATTTATTACATGCAACTAGTTATATGATTCCTATCCTATGTAAATATACTACAAATAAGTTCTTAATGTTAAATTATTTTTTCTAGAATATTATGACCCATAAATAATGTTTGATCATTAGTTACATTTTTATGTTTTTTGACAGCTTTCATGATCTCAAATTGTTCTAGTAAATCCAACTTCTTTCCTTTATTTTCTGTATGGAGTAATTCGACTTCATCCACATAGAACTATAGCATATATTTCTGCCTGGAAGATGGGTCGTTTGCTGTCTAGGGATCTAGATAGCCTGCAATTAGACCCCGCTACGACGACAGCCATTATCAATCCATCTGTGCAGCAGATAAGTGACAGTTTCTCAAATCGCGGTGTTTCGACCCTATTCGGTTAACGGCTTTCGATCAGCGCATCAAAGGGGCAGTCGAAGTCCTGTTTGATTGGCATTGAGTCAGTAGCTTTAGTCTTGAACTCAAATTGGATTACCTCCAAAATCTTTTTATGATTAACCAGATCGCATAGCTTGAATTCGCTGCTGTAGCTTTACGGCATTGATTGCTGCTTCCTCCATTAAGTACAGATGTAGAAGAAATAGGTCTAGCATTGCTTCAATATAAGTTGTAAGGCAGAAGCACATTGCCTCTGCAACCCCAAAACAGGCAAGACATTGGAATTTATTCAACTTTCCTTGGGGGTCACCGTGGGTAGACGTGGTAAGACGGGTTGTACTTACCAAACAGCTTGCGGTACTATCAAATGTGCACGGTAGCTTTTGTAAGTGTTCTTTCAGACGCAAATTCCAGGAGAGTATAGTATCTTCCATAGATAATTCAGCGATACAAAAGAGCTCGTAAAAGAGCCTAAAGGAGACCGACCACTTCTAATTAGTATACCGCCGAGCAATAGTGTGAAAAATGTAATAAATTTATTCTTAAACTTTTATAACAAAGAAACAGTCACTCCACCTCTGAAAGTCCACGTTGACTAGATCGCTTATTTCAACGAATTATCTATTTGGTGGGACAAATTTCAACCAATTATATTCCGTGGGATTAGGATTAGTTAGGAAATATTTATGAATTTTTTTTTGATAATAAAAGAAGCCGAACATCTTCTTTATGACCATTTTTGTACATAAATTGAAAACTAATTGCGGCCGGTCTCCTTTAAACTTTTTTGCAAGTTTTTTATATGGCTGAATTATCTATGGAAACTACTATAACGAACGACCTGTTCTAACAAATCCTCCCTTAATATAAACAAATGCGATGAATTATCGTGTAGTAGTCTCTTTTAGTTGGCGAGAGCGCCATATACTGTACTTATATATTCGTAAATCGTACTTCGTTTTAAATCATTAATTTTTTCTTCGTGTTTTTAGACCGGCGTTTTCGCCACAAACTGATATCGGCGCAACAAATTCATACAGATCAGTGGGTATTCTGTCATGCATGAAGGAAATTATGAATAAGTAAATATTTAACCCATTATTTAGGGTTTCCTTTTCGGTCCCTATTTAATTTGAATATCGTGGGTTAGGTAACGAACTGGCTATAATTTTGAGGTCTCGTACTTGTATGAGTAAACAAAATCATAAAAATGTTTCTTAACGACGCAGACCCCACGTACCGGTTTCGTCGCTACATCGAATTTGGATAGTCTGTAGGTTTGTTGTTTTTATTAGTAACGTAAATAATTCTCTTAATGCGCTCAATGCAATGGTCGGATCCTTCACAAAATAGGTTGCTAAAATGTCGTGCCCACCACTCTAAGATATAATTTTGAGAAAATATGTACATTATCTGAAATGACCTTGCACATCTAAATACAGGGTGTAACTAGTTTCATGTCATTAAAAAAACTGGTGGTAGAGAACGACAAGACAAACAAAAAAACCTTATATAACATGGGGTCTAAAGCTTATAGTTTTAGAGGAAAAAAATAAACAAAAATTTCGCAAATTTTCAATAAAATCTTTTGAGAACTGCTGGAATATTGAGGTAGGTTTAGATCGTCGCGCGTGTCTTTGCATTATACTCTGACTCTCCCTTGTGCAATATTTTAGTTATTATGGGTGTTTCGTTATGTACACACGTCCAACCCGCCCCCGCCTTTCGTTATTTTTGTTATTTTTGAATTTCGGGTCACTGTGTATTTATAGCTAAGATTTATTTTATTGACTTTACCGTTCAAGTCGTTAAATTCTTGATTACGTACAGACACAACTTACTTGTTCGTTCTTTTTGTATTTTGTTTTGGATTTTGGACCAAGTTTTTCTTTTATTTTTCTTTATTGACAACGTTAGTTGATAGTTTATTGTTTAGTGTTGAATGGAGTACGTATGTCCTTAATTCGACGTACCGAACTGTGTATCGATGCAGATGCAGAGATTTCGAATGATTTTAACCCAGGACACTCATTTATGTTACAAACGTTAATAAATCACATTTAAATGTTCTAAATTATAAACATTAATCCAATATTTTGTTCCAAATTAAAAGACACACGTGTAAAGAAATGCTCTATGGCCATTATTTGCTTGCAGTTGTGCAGGAAAAGATAACGAATTATTTACCTCTTTATAATTGCCTTCGGTTGAGGCGGTCCATCAAAGGCGGTCGATGATCCAAACAAAGCCTTTGCCTTGACACCGCGTGTGACGCCGAGGACTGCACTTTTTTATGACAATTTAAAAGTTGTAAAATTGGGAACTACAAGTCCTTTGACCAAGAAAAGCAGTGGTTCTCAATTATTTTCTACATTAATATTAAAAAAATATTTAATATGTTAACCCAGGTCAGTTTTTTCAAAGTGCCCCTAGAGGAAAAGTCATAAAGGTTTTTTGTTTGTCTAGTCGGTCCCCACTACCAGTTTTTTTAATGACATGAAACTGATTACACCCTGTATAGAGGATACCACTCTGCCCGTAACTGTAAAAAAGCGTATAAAAATGTTTTCAGCACATTTTAGTATTACTGAAAATTTGTCAATTTAATGTTTATACCGCATTTACGGGCTCATTATTATACTCTTTGCAAATACAAAACGAAGAGTATATTGCATTTGATTGGCACATTTCTAAAACGAGTAATATCGCTTGTAGAAAAAAAAAATTCATATTACTGTGTTGGTGATCGAATTCTGAACAACTTTCAAAATGTCCGTATGACTGTCTATCTGTCTGTCTGTCCGTCCACCACATTTCTTGTAAGTACGATAACTTAAGAACGAAAAGTCTGATTGTATTGAAATTTGGACAATGAATTAGTGTGAAAGAAACCTATTGTATTTGAACAAAATCGACCAGTAAATAAAAAAGCTATTAATTATTTTTTTATGTTTAAAAAAATTGTTTTTTAGTTTAACAAAAATATCTAAAACCAATATTGTTTGCAAAATGAAGCTGCGAAGAGTATTCTATAGAATGTGTAAAAATTATATAAAAAGTGCAATAAATCGGCGAAGGGTATAATGGTTTAGCTTGTTTAACACTTTAATGATTTTGAAACCAATCAAACGCCTATTCTTCTTAGATTTAGATTCTCAGAATTGTTAATAAGTGCTACAGAAATTGTTTAAAAAAAGCGTACTTACCCGAAAAATGTAGTGTAAATTTCTGTATCGAGGCACTTTTAAAACTATTGCAGATGCTTACTCCAATGATATACAATCTCTATCAAAGAATGAAGCAATTTGTATTGAAAGAATTGTCTGATTGCTTTATTGGTATAAAAAATTAGATTTATTTTACAGCCCTTCATTGTTCTCCGCTACCGTTTTAACTTTATAAGTTCACGTTTCGCGCGCTCTGGCTAATTAATGAGTTACGCCACATTACCGGCTGTCAAAGGGATCACTTACCGACTGCCATTTCTTTATTTTTAACGAATCGAGATGAAACTGAATATGTCACGTGTTACCGAAAACGGCATTCTTTCATAGTTGTCTCTACATATTTAAGGCAAATAAAAAAGACTAAAAAGGGATCATTAAAATATCAAAGTCGATATTGTTACCTGCCGAGACGATCCTACAGAGCCGTACTTTGAAATTAGAATAAATAAAGCTTGTAAATACGAGGTAAATAGAAAACCAATTATTCATATGAAGAAAGACTTTAGTTGCTGCGGGTATAACACCTCTTAGGAAAGGCATCTTAAAATGACGCAAAAATTTGGTTTTAATATTATCAACAATAAAACAGATTCCTTAGATATTCTGCAGTTATTCAATTTTCGAGTTGATAGATTTAATACGAGGAATAAAGATTTGTTCTATGCTGACAATTTTGATTCAAATTGCAATAGTCATTGCCCGATTGCAAAAGTCATATCGGCTATTAATAATTTACCAGCAAATATTGATGTTCACTTTTGTTCATATACAAAATGTTTAAATTGTATATCTGTTAGTAATAATCTAGCCTTGTATGTTATTATTTTTTTACTTCCCTCGCATACCGAAGGGAAGTATTGTATTCGAGAAAAAATCACCCTCCGAGATTTTTTCGGATTCTGACGTTTCAGAACACGTAGATTACGAAAATATAGGTTTTTCAATTCCGTCAGTCTGTCTGTCTGTCTGTCTGTTGGTGCATTTACTAAAAAACTACTTGACGGAGAGCAGTCGAATTTGACAGGTAGTTGACGCTACTGTCAGCGCAAAACTGGTAGAAATTTCGCTGGAAAATATACAGGGTGGACCGTCTAAACGGAATAAATAGTGAAAAAAAATTTTTTTTCGCTCAAATTTAAAATTTCCACGTTTCATGACGCGCTAATCCTATTTCGGGAAAAAAAAATTGAAAATTTTTTTCACCAACATTTTTGAAACAATTTTTACCAAGATAAAAAAAATTTTTTTTTGTTCAAATTTAAAATTTCCACGTTTCATGACACGCTAAACCTATTTCTGAAAAAAAAATTTTTGAAATTTTTTTTTCACCAACATTTTTGAAAAATTTTTTACCAACATAAAAAAATTTTTTTTTGCTCAAATTTAAAATTTCTACGTTTCATGGCATTCTAAAACTATTAAAAAAAAAAAAAAATTTTACCAACATTTTTGAAAAATTTGTTTCTGCTAAAATGATAATTTTTTTTCTTCAAATTTAAAATTTCCACGTTTCATGGCATTCTAAGCCTGATACAGAAAAAAAAAATGAAAATTTTTTGAAATTTTTTTTTACCAACATTTTTGAAATTTTTTTTACCACTAAAATACATGGATTTTTTTTATTTCTTCAAATTTAAAATTTCCACGTTTGATAGCGTTCTAAATCTATTTAAAAGAAAAATTAGAAATTTTGTTTACTATTTTTAAAAAATTTTGCCACTAAGATAGAATTTTTTTCTTTGTTCAGATTTAAACTATCCACGTTTCCATGGCATTCTAAAACTATTCAAACAAATTTAAAAATGTTTTTGAAAAATTTTTAGAAAAATTTGAAAACATTTTTAATCTATTTATCCCTACTATAGAATAGACGAAAAATTTGGTTTGCTCAAATTTAAAATTTCCACGTTTCATGACATTCCAAACCAATTTCGGAAAAAAAAATTTTGCAACATTTTGTTACCAGTTTGGAAAAAAAATTAACACTAGAATAGATGGAAACTTTTTTTACTCAAATTTAAAAGTTTCACGTTTCATGACATTCTAAACCTATTTAAAAAAATGTGTAATTTTTAAATCTTAAACTTCTTTTACCACTATTATAGAATAGACGGAAACTTTCCTTTTTGCTCAAATTTAAAATTTCTACGTTTGACATTTTAAACTTATTTCAGAAGAAAAAATTTAATTTTTTTTTTAACACTTTTGAAAAATTAAAATAAAAATGAAATTTTTTAACCACCACTATACTTCCACTCCATTACGCGAATGTTGGATTGATGTGACGGATGGCAATAATATCTGACATATACACCTATTATACTTTTATTGAAAAATGTACAGGGTGGTCATCCCAAGAAATAATTCAGTCATCAGTCAAATAATTCAGTGGACATTTGTAAAGGTACTTGCGCAAGCCTGCCATATGTGGCACCTGTTTATTAGTATTGAGCTTTTGCTGTTGGATGAGCAAACTGTATATTTTTTTGACCAAAACTTATCAAGTTTTCTTTGTAATAATAGCAATAACGATATTCCGATTATTATTCTCAATGTTATTTCGTAATTATTAATTTTTTAGAGTGACCGCCATGCACAAACAACGAGGGAAGTTCTGTGTAAAGACCTTTACCGATTTTTGGTTCTGTCTTTTGTCTTTAATTTATATCTGTATTTATATACACATTATAAGTCTTCTTTTCCCTACACAACATGGTATTATATTGTTTTAATATCATTTGGAATTCTATTCTGTAGATATTTTGAGTACATAAATGAATAAATAAAAAAATAAAACCAATCATCTTTCAATACTACAATAATTATTTGTGACTTTTTGCATACACAAAATGGTGTCCACATATTGAGGTCCCTCCAGATAATGTTCTTATTTTTTCAAAACTATATTTTCAAGTACACACTGCACACCCTATGATTGAATTTGTGGCTCCTGATTCCTAACTACAATATGACCACAATCATGAGAATAGTATCAAATGAGGAACGATAATCGCTTTAATCGATTTTTTTGATCTGTAATCTCCTTTGTACCTAATAATAGAAAATCGTTCACATCATCTACTTACTTCTATTTATATGTATTACGACAGCCACGACCTTTTTTATTATTCCATAAGCATTGAATAAGAAACCGCAAAAATAATTATTTTTGCGCGCAAAGCCGCCAATTTTTTGCATGAATTCCTAGACTATCAAATAAAACATCACGCGGTGAATTACATTATAAGTCAGGGTCTCACGTAGACATAAAAAAAATCCAAAACAAGTTTTTGTAATTTTAAAAATTCGCATATGCAGGATCTTCAACCACACCCATATGAGTACATACCGCAGCATCACATCTGATATTTTGATCTACAACATATAACCTCGACAGTGAGCGAGATCTTTTATAATTTGCTACACCATGGAACAATGGACAAAATAAAGTTATTATTTTGTGGAATGTGTAGAGATTTTAATTCAAGAAATTTGGAGACAATAGGCTAGTGATTAGCGTATCTTATTGATAAACAGGGCATACTCAGTGATGCAGGTTCGAGTTAACAAAGTTTTCCACACGTATTTGCAAGTCGTTGATGACATAACAGGAGAATCCGATTATGGTTTCTGTAACATTTTAATTTTACTATATTTTACTCAGACGCTGAATGCTCTAATCACGAAATAATTTTATCTTGTTTATTGCATGACCACTGCTGACCATACCACCATTTCAAAAGTGTGTATAATGCATAAGACAAGAATAAATGTATTTTTATAGAAGTGTCTCCGCCGATGCCACACCGAAAAATTTACACCAATGAATAACAAAATTGCATAGCACTTGACAGCTTCTCGTAACCTGATCGTATTTAATGATATTCTATAGTCTTACAGGTTGTGAAAATCAGTCATGAACACGAGAAAAAAAATCTGTCATGTCGCATGTCGGTGAAATACCCGCGGAAATGTTACTTTTTGTACATCATCATTAAACGTATATTTGTTCCTGCATTGTTCATTATAAACACTTTTAAATGATAGAATGGCTAGCAGTGACGATCTTAACAAATGAAATCTTAATGTGTCAAAATTATTTAAAGAATAACCAGCAGAAAATCTATATTAAACAATACTTCTCAGATAACCTGGTATTTGGATCAAGAGTACCGCAATGTCCTCTTCTGGGAATATCACTATGTATACCATGTATTCATTTCATGTTTAAAACGCTCACGAATTCATTATGCCAGCGATGCTCAACTTTATTACATATTCAATCATTCTGACGTCGATGGCGCTTGTCTAAGTATTAGTGAAAGTTTTTTAAACTCGTAAAAAAAATATCTTTTTATCAATATCGCAATAATATAGTGTTACTATTGGTCAAAAATAATATTGACAATCAGGTTCAAATAAATGTAGATAAAGAAAGGCCTGTAATACTTCTAAGTTCTAAGATCATATGTGTTATCATTGGGCGATCTCCGGTTTCAGAAACATGTAAATAAAGTTATGCAAAACGCATACAATTCTATTTAACTAATGTATGAGAATAGACATTCGGTCAGTTTTTCAATCACGAGTTAACTTCTAATAAGGAGTAACTCTAGCATCATGTATCATATTTCAAATGCAAGTTAACTTGAAACCCTGGGTTAAATTGATATTAGGGGGAAGTAAGAGTTAACTCAAAATTTCGGATTAAAACTAACCTAGAAATATTTATGATATTTTAATAAATAAATAGTAATATTTCTTAAGTAACTGAAACACTATGAATTATTTATTTTAACGTCCTGGCTAAGTTTAGCTGATGCTACTCTACCACTTAACTAGGACGGCGAAATGAATACGGTCACCCATCCAAGTAATGGACTCGACTGTCGTGATTGGACTTCGCCGATCGAGATTTCGCCACTGAAACCGATACCATACATCACCTCACAAATGAGATAATTAACTACACATAGCAGTGATATGTAGAGTAGAAGATCTATACTAAACAGTTCAAAGCACTTTAAGAATGTGATGGTGTTTTGAATCTAGTAAAATGATCCATTTACAAAATATCCAAATTACTAATAAATTAAATTCAGACCAAAATTCCCATGGAAAAATCGACTTTGAAACATTATCACTTTACAAAAGACCGATAACCACCTTTGGCATCGTCTTTCATCGAAATCTGTATAAAAAATTATTTCACTAAAAATGACCAACAAATTTTTCATCTCGAGGACGACGGTCAATCACCTTTAGACTCCGTCTGTCGGAAAATAACGGAAAACCGCTCCACCAAACAAATTTTTCGAAAGTACCGGGAATTTGGTTTTGCACAAGGCGAAATCCTTAGTCAGGATGTAGTGAGTTTAAACGTCAAAATTTAAGAAAAAATCAATTTGACGGTTTTTCCAATAAAAATGAAAATCCTCATTTAATAATTCTAAAAATGGGGGAGGATAATCCTTGTCCGAACCACAAGAACGTACATAAAATAATCAAAAAATTCAAAGTCGGAGAGTCGATCCCGACGGACCCAAAATATCTTTAATCCAGGCTCAGGCGGACATCGCCATAGTAGTCGTTCGAAGGCGAGTCGACGGAAAAAAGTATATTTGGGTTCAATGCCGTTAGTACGTTTATGCAAGCAGGAAAACCATTGAACTCATATAGATAGCTTCTTTAAGCATGCTGACAAGGATTTCAAGCATTTCGATAATTTTAGTGCAAAATTAAAAGTGAATAATTATCAAAAAGTTCGACATACATTTTACAATCATAACTAACTGGGAGTCTGAATCTTTTAGTGCAGTCGATTGTCACAGTTCTCTCGACGCTGGAAGAGTTATGATCCTACGGGATGTAACGGCTTGCCAAGTGGTAGTGCTCTCTGATGTTTGCCTCATATACATTAGTTAAGTGTTGAATATTTATATTTTTTGTATATAATGAATTATTTCAATAAATGAAAATATATTTTGAATTCGATTTGTTATTGATCCACTAATTATAAGGTTGGCTACCAACATGCGATTCTGTGGCGTGAGTCGGATAACTACTTACTACGGGTCACCTTTGATACCGTCACGTTGTTGTACCTATCCGAATACTCAGAATCTATCGACGCTCTTACTTATTAAGAAGTGTTTCTGACAGAGTGCTAATTATAGAATATATTTATTAGAAGTGCACTGCTTGACATCAGATTTCGACGGAGAGAGACTGCAGCAATCACAGTAAGTATAATTTAGTCTATTTTCGTCTTGGGCAGTCTGAAGGGTAACATGAATCCCCCTTGTGAGTGGAGTTGATAGATATCGTAGCGGCGACACGGCTCCGGCCTAATTAATATAAAATCCTTGTCGTGTCCCTCAGACCCAACGATACTAGGTACATCTACAATAGCAATGATTTTTTTGCGCCGGAATAGTTGAACATTTATTAGAAGTGTAAAATATTATTTCCTATCCTATAAATAGACATTTCCACGTATATATTTTTCTTTCCAACTTACACGTTAGAGTTTTTGCGTTCTATATTGCTTCTGTTTTCTTGGACTAAAGCTACAGTAGCATTAATAGCGGGACCTCTTCATGAGTAAAATTGGAAAAACGTTTCCTATCCATATTAACTAAATCATAACTGTTAACGAAACCAGAAGTGTTAGAAACTTAACAAAACTACAAGATCATTGAGGGTTTACTTATTTTATATAAGTGTTTCCAATAAAACTCACAAATACTTCAAAAGTTACGTTAATTTATATTTTACAACCATAGAACTATAAGAAGAGACGGAGATGGGTCGTGCAAAATCCCTAAAATGTAAATTACATCCATACATCTCATACAACTTAATAAAATTGTCACATACTAGGAATTAACTAAAACTCAGATAATAATAGTGAAAATTGCACACGCCACTTTTTTGAAAAGCAGAAGTTTGTTCTTGGTTTCGTTACCATAGCAACCCAAACATTTCCGGAAATTTTTATCCTCCCTTAGCGAAATTAATAAGCGGATATTTTTTTATCAAATTATTGACAAATGGTCATATTTGACATTTATTTTTACATGAAAATACATATTTAGATGTGAAGTTTTCTTACTGAATCACCCACTAGTCTATGTAATGAAGCATTATAAGACGACTTTTTTGTAAACATTTCGTGCAAAGGTGAGATTACCTTCCACCCCCGTTTTTTGAAGGGGTGCTGAACACGATGCAAGTGGTGGGGGAAGTTTTTGACCGCCGCGACCCCCTCAAATGGCCAAAAACCACCCCATTTAAGAATCCTTTTAAAGGGTCCTTTTGTTTTCATGTATAAACAGATCTGAAGAGTTATTTATCGATGGGCTATACTTGAAATAACATGGAAGGGGATTATGGAGTAAGTGGAATTCAGACAACAGGCCTAGAGGGTTGATTAAACCCTCCCGAGGGGTGGAAAATCTTTTTTTTTTCAAATGATTCGGTTCAAACGTATATCCCCCTCGTTTTCGGGGTCGGTGATCACGGGAAAAATATTCATTTTTAGCTTCAACCCGTCCATCCTTCAAACGGACAAAACCACCCTTCACTCACCAGAATCCATGATATCCAGGATTTACAAGTTTTTCGCCACATGGTCATTATTCCTGTGCATATCCCTTCAGTTTTCACGGAAGAAAAGATGGAAGTGACCTCGGGGGTTGCTTTAACCCTTCCAAAGGGTGTAGAATTACGCCTTGGATCGTCCTATTAGCATCCATTTTGTGACGCTGGGGAAAACATTTTCCAGTACCCTGTATAAAATATCATATTTTTCAAGATTCTGTATTTCTGATCTTCTTAAGTTTTCAAGATATCTCTACAGATATTCTTTAAAAACGCGCGTGTTTTTAAGGAACGCGTACTAGAATTTAATTTCTAGCAACAGTTCTAAGTACTGTATTCAATTAAACGTTTTTTGAAAAATCTAAACATTTATGACCTTCCCTTACACCTGATTATGTCGGACCTACTTAATAAAATATTTGATACAGAAATTTAACTGTAGCCGACAATAAACTGATAAAATTACGACTACAGAGTTAAGCTCGTAAACTTTTTTGCGTGCGGCTTCCAGATGTAAGGTTCTAGTCTATTACTGGGAGATCGCGTATCCCAACACACGACGTGTCGTTTTTCAGCTTCCGCTTCCTAATTATACAGACACGCGATTAAATCAAGGTGTACTTCGAAGAGATCGTTTACAAACAGCGGAAATATGCCTTGAAAGCTTGTTTTATTGCAATTTTACCTTAGGATTCTTATCAAGATCGTTCATCTACGATATTTAGCACAGAACGCGGGGTGCCTATGCACGGAATTTCAATGGGTACTTACGTATTTCCTTCGGGTGCTTAATTAATGTGGTTTTCCTTTGTTTAACTAGTTCAAGCTAGAAAGAGTTCATTAATTGACTTCGATTTGAGTGGATTATAAGCAAACATAGTTTAGTTTCTGCTTAATAAAAACCGTTCAGGGTTGTCTTGAGAGCTTGTACACATTCTCAGCCGCATTTCCGGTACGGTTTTGAGATATATTATTATTTGTACGGTTTAGCGTTTCAGTATTAGTAAAATAAAAGAAAGTTTAAAAACTAAGACTCGATTACATTAAAATTCTATCCAAACAACTTAATTAAGTCTGTTTTACAAAAGACAACGTATTGACTGGATTAAAGTAACTTAAATCTAAATTATCCTCTGGGCCAGATGGTATCTCCGCATTCGTGTTAACAGAGTGTCCTGCTATTTTGTTAGGCCCCTTGCTACATTATTAAACTTATCACTAAGCTCCTCCAAATTACCGTTGCAGAGTAAAATTTTTTTGAAAGCGTAGCATAGCGAGTGTAAATTGACATTTTATAATCTTTGATAATAAACTTCCAATTTTCACGAATTATTTTACTACCAGACAACTTTGCTTGACAACAACTTTATAGATACAATTTTAAAGCACGAGTGTTATTTATGTATTTATAAATAAATGTATTAAACACATAAAACATACTTTTAATATTAAGTTTTAGTTTCCAAATGTTTTTCTGTCATTTTCTGTGTTTCCTAATCTATTTTTTTCCAATTCTATTATTTATATCACATAAAGATGTATTTTCAAAGCGACTCATCCAGTAAAAAAGGAAATAGGTATAAATATTTATACCTATTTCCGCTATACTACATAATCGAGACAGTATTTACGGTAGTGAATAATTAAATTGAATTATATTCTATTCACTTATTTCATCTTTCTTTTTAATTTCATAAATTCAAGAGTTAGTTACGGCTCTAATACTTTTGAAAGACTAAATACATGGTGCTTGCTACGAATAATTGTAATACTTAGTGTCAGTTTTGATGTTCGAATTACTAGTGTAGTCACTCTTTGCTCATACCATAAGCTTACCGTTTACACGAGTTATATTAACTTCGGGCATAAGTTAAAAAAGAAAATTTAGATAAAATTTAAAAACAAAAGATATTTGCAAAAAATGATTCACGAAATAAATCAAGAACAAATATTTCCAGAGAAGAATGACAGTGATAATACTTCACTAGACACTAAGAGTACTATTAATAAAGTTATTGGAGTGGTGCAGTGATCCCAAAATGCGCTTTATTATGTTAAAGAGTGAAATAGTCAAAAATAATTCCAGTCTTTCAGAAGGGTGACAGATCCGAAACATCTTACCGTCTGATAGTAATCATAATGTTGCTAAATGGTTTGAAATTCTAGCCGTCATTTTATTTTGATCCATGTAAAACATTAGATCAGTAAATAACTCAACACGGATTCTCCAAGAGCCTTTCAGCAATTACCAGTTTAATTAATACTACAAAAATTTATTTATGATTGTAATAATACTGACTCTAAAACCTAAACTGAACCGGACAAATTTAAATTTTATGGCTTTTCGGATAAACTTATAAATCCCATTTAAGCTATAGGAGGCAATATTTGTAGACTATTTGTAGTGTTAGATCTGTCGAGGTTTTAACGTCACCAGGAGTCCCCAAAGGTTCAAACTTAGGTCCACCTTTTTTCTAATTCTATGAACCACATAGCAGACAATTAACTGCCTCTTATACGTGGATGACCTAAAACTCTTTTGCAATATTGCGTGTGAAAACGATTG
The DNA here is from genome assembly GCA_963583905.1 of Stenurella melanura. NCBI lineage: Eukaryota > Metazoa > Arthropoda > Insecta > Coleoptera > Cerambycidae > Stenurella > Stenurella melanura. The sequence continues at coordinate 125,348,475 of OY757311.1, forward strand.
CTTGGAACTTCAAACTAATATTGATTACATTAATCGGCTCAGCGGCACAGTGCTAAGATGTTTGGCTTGGGACCTCGTAGTCTCGGCTTCGAATCCTGGCCAAGGTATGGATGTTTAGTAACGTTTTTAATGTAGCCAAGGCGGTAGCAGTGGGCAAGACCGCTGTTAGATGGCACAACATATCTAGTAGCTGTTATCTCTCCTAAGTTCAAGGCTCAGCTGCGGTATCGCAGGGAATGGTTGTTGTGTTGACGCCTATGTGCGCGTGCCTTGTTTGAGTGGTAGAATAGCAATAGTTAAACTCCGTCAGGACGTTAACGTAAATAAAATTATTAATATATGATAAACAAATTATAAAGCAAAATGTAATCCTATGAAAAACAATATTATTCTTTTCGGTTTCAAATTAAATAATCATAACACTATTCCATTCTGACGCTTTTTATATCTTGGTATGACGTTGAAAAGACGTCGAACTTGTTACTAAAAGTTATGGAATACTGAATGTTGTCATAAGAAACTCCGCACATTTTTAAAAATGTAGTTACATCATCGCAACTATACACTACTTTGGTAGACCACACCTTGAGTATGCTTCAATAATACGGTGCCCGGTTTAGGATGTACACGTGCAACGTTTGGACCAGATTCAAAGCCATTTTTTAAAATATGCTTTTTTTATATTTTAAGTGTTTGTTCTCTTGATAGACAGTTTTTTGATCATTTCGATGTCATTTATCTAAAGGTCATCATTCTCATTATTTGAAAAATCATCATTTCCCTAAGGTCTAGGACGCAATATATGTATTATATTTAAAAAATCTTGTAACGTGCGGAATGCGCAATAGCATCCTTCGTTACATTTTCTAACATTTATTAGAAAAATTTTAATAATCAAACATTTTATTCTCCTATGCTCTGGTACTATAACGAACATTCCTATACAGATGAGAATTTGGTAGTAGCTTATGCTTACGCATCAGTATATTAAACAGCGCACGCTCGATAATATTCAAATTAAATTAAATAAATAAATCAAACTAACTGAAAAATGAAGTTGAGTCGAGTAGTATTTATAATAAAGTCGGATAGTCACATGAACCGTAGAACTATCAGTAACAATATAGATCCTTTAGCTAATTTAATATTTCATTAAGATACTACTTTTTGGGCGGAGCCACGTTATTGTCGGTCCGGGACATATGTCACAATACGCCGCGTTAGACTAAATTCCTTCTCTTTCACTCGAACCGTCCTTCGAGGTGGACGTAATAGAAATTTTGTAAGACCCTAATGGGGATATTAAGATGGAGGGACCTTATAGACCTATAAGGTAATAGTTAAATAATTATATATCGTTAAATACCATCTAACGTATAAAAATATTGTTTTAGGTTCTTTTTTTTTCTCTATACAATTACAAATTACATTTCAACGTCGAGGTGATCTCAAAGTTACACCTTTGCTTCAACAATTACCTATATTCAGCTTTTCTTAATAATTAGTAAATGAATTCTACAATACTACGTTTCTCTTTATTATGGAATTTCTCGACGCATCTTTAAGATTTTACTACTAAGCAAATCATTCCAAGTCAGCAATATGGAGGTACCAAACATCAGCCTACATAACATTTAAATTCGTATTCAATATAGTTCGGTTTAAATCTCGTAAATGTCCATATTTTGTTGTAATATATGAATTTTAGTATTGAGGTGAAAGTTACGAGACGTATCTTTTGTAATATATTTTTGGTTCTCGTAAACACCGCAAGTTTATTTTGCTGTTGAGCAAATCGTAATATAGCAACTGGTAATATAGTTTCGTTTGTATATATTTCTGTCTGGTATTTTGCTATACAGTATCGTTGATGCTGTGATAGTTCATTTTTTTGTAATATAATATTTTTGTAATATAGTACTATTGTATATATGTAACTCTTGTCTTTTGTTTATCTTTATCTTTAATTTTCCTTGATTACACTAAGTCATCAATGGCGCCCAAGCCTTGAACTCAACGCCCTTTTTGCTCTCCGTATCTTTACTGTGCTAGCCAGGTGAAACCAGTGACGCTAACCACGTCGCTCGTAGGGTGGCCCACACTTGAACACTTGGGCAACATAAAACCTTTTTTTCTAAGCCACAATCTTCAAATGGAATTTTTATAGATTCAGTAATGGGTCATACATTTCAAAATACTAATTAAATAATAAATCAATACACGAAGACAAGGTTATTGTATTGCCTTACGATTGCCAGCATTAGCCGACAATGTCATTACGATTAACAATTATCAAATAGTTACATATGTCAACAAGTTTATATATATTTTTGATCAGACAGACATTAAAAAAATATCTGACCTTACTCCTGTCGATGACTAAGCAGGCATGTGCTGTTATTACGTTAACTACTAATAAATCATGTAAATCTATTGCAGATATCAGGAATTATTTAATTGTAGGTCATTTATTCTAATAATAGCATTATTAATTGATATAAAAAACTGTAATTCTACATCTTGAAGGTCAAATCACTGACTAGGTAAGAGGCAGCAACTGCAGTCTACAAACAATTGGAATACGAATGTGATATTTTTTCTTCTAGTTTATGCTTGAAATATTTTTTAAATTAGTTGTAACAACAATCATTAATTATCCCTTAGAAATTATAGGATATGTGAGTTAAATTGTACGTAAGACTTTGGACTTAATTAAAATAATAAGATGCACGTGTCGTACTTTTGAGTTAGTGATTATAAAATTATAACTTATGTGGAAGTTAATTGCGCGAATAAGACATTAGTAGGAAATATTAAGAAACTATCTATTAGTTAATTGATTTTAAATTAACTAGGAACTATTAAATGTTTGTAATATTGTCACTGCTTCATCGTATCTTGGATTGACGATGGAGATCTCGGTAGCTTAAGTTTTGTGACACCCGTTGATGTTAGCCCCTCTACATATCTATAACCTTGGCACTTGTAATGGCTGCTTTTTAACCTGTTTATGGACTTTTTTATCTTGTGCTTATAATATGTGGTGTAAGCAAACTTACCAATTATCTAGAATAAAGATCGTGCGTGCCTAGTTCAGTTTTTCTTTAGCAATATCCTTGAATTAGTCAACGCATGCACTATTATGTTGTAAGAATTCTTAATTGCCAAAAAATAAGGTTAACTAATTTTTATGGCAATGTTAAAATGACGAAATTTTTTGTTAGATCTATTTCAGTTCTATTACATACATGCAAATGCATTCTAACACACTGAGTCAACTACATTATCGTAGAACTCCTAATTTAATTGATTCTGAACCAATAAAACGCATCCTGATATGTTACAGAATTTCCAGTTCCCATTACATGGAGATGTTTTAATACTACAGATTGGAGCAAAGCTAAAGACTCAAGGGTTTTTCAAATTAGAATCAATTTACCTGCTATAAAGCAATAAAGAAATATAGATAACGATATAACAAATTATCTTACGTTAGAAAAGAAATTCATTGAAGATCCGGTAGATATTAAGAAAAGGTAATTTCTGTTTAAAAACAAAGGCTGTGATAAGGATACAAGGGCTTATAAGTAGCGAGTATATCAGTACATGTGCACGCTTTTGGCTTTACCTGGCACAACACTCAGAATCACTCCATTTATCTCAGTTGTGTGATATGCGCAAGGCCCTATCAAAACTCTTTTGCACTAAATCGTATTATACATTTTAATTAATTTTCAAGTTGCACCATACAACCAGGAGATATATAGTTTTGCAATATTTTTTTTAGCTTTACTTCACTCCCCACGTGCAGTTCTTCAGTTTCCATGGTGGCTGGCGTCGTGAATATCTAAGTAGTTCCAAATACGAGCGTCTCTTTGAAGAGCCAAATGTTGTAATTTAATGTTTAATACACTAGTTTTGAATAGAATTAACTGGCCACAAAGAGGCCGATGGTTCGAGTCTACCATAGAATAGTTTTCCTGCATTACGACTATAAATATAAAATCAATGGTGATTTATGGTATATATGGCTTTTATGGTGTATATTCCAGTAATGGATATTTTTGATAGTACATATTATATAAATATAGCACGTCACACTTCGAGTCCAACTGATCGGAAATTATTTTTAACTTGGCTTTTTTGCACTATTAAAACAGTTGAAATCATAAAAATTGTATACGTATACGTTACCACTCTTGAAATTTTGCAAAATTCCATCGGTTTTCAAAATGTATAGAACAAGGAGTTGTCTTTTAATCGATTGTTGGAGGGTCCCGCGCCGCCATTATCCGAAGTCGTCGTTTTGGTATGGTCACCTGGTCACATGTCACAGTTGAGACACATGGTTTCTGGTTACGAGGTCCTATGAATTTAAATGTTGATGAGATACTGAAGCTGAGGTGTACATGAGGTTTTTGCAGTTAACAACAGCATAGTTAACCTGTACTAACTAACAGAGATATTTGCTCTACGCTGGATACTGGATGAGTACCTTTTTTTAATGTTACCAGGATATCTAAAAGTCATATGTGCTGTTATATTGTAATCTTTACTTATTTCTCTATGTAAGATATTTATGGTTAAATATTTTCATTAGTTACTCAATTAAGCACATGTAAAATGTAAACATAAGACATGTGAGTAACTGCGCAGTTAACATCTTATTTCCAGGTATTTTATGGTTATATCATTAGTTCATAAGTTATATCAATCTTTTTTATTTAGGTTCCTAATTGGCAACGTCAATATAGTGCAACATATTTCAAGTTAACATAACTATAAATCATTGACAGTACATCGTTAGAGATCGTTGGTAAATCGTTAGTATATTTTTAACAATTCATTTGCAGAATATCATTGATCAACCAATACTAGTTTTGTAAAAAAGTGTAATATTTTTATTTGTAAGTTATTGGTATAATAGTATTACTGATCGTAGATCTAGCGAATAAAATTTTTATAATAATATTCATAAAACTGAGCCGATTTGTACTTTATTAATTGTATTTTGTATGTAAATTAAATTATTCTTTTAAATATATTTCTAATGTGTTTTGACTTAGATTAAATTTAACACGATTTTTGGTAGTTTTTTGATAATCAGTGGGTCATACTGAACCTAAGGGAGGCTGGAATACAGGAAATTACCTGGCCCTCATTTCAACTTATGGCAAAATTGAAATCGTTAAAAATAAACTATCTTCACCTCTGAGATTCTCGTGATAGAGCTAGCTGACCTTAAGATTTAAGAACTAATTGTAATTTATAGTCAAGTTTCACTCTGTATAACTTAGTTTCAATTTAACCCGTAACAATAATAATAATTACCTTTTTTGTGGCACTTTGGAACTAGTCCAATCACCCAGAAACAAATTATACGTGGCAAGGCCAATACTTGAATAAAGATTTAAAATTAGTAGGAACCTAACTTATAATTGCTAAATCCATAAACCCGTAGACCAAGATAATTACCTCTTGTTATTTTCATTTACGGAATCATTGAACTTTTGTAAAATTGCAACCCTACACCCTCTACAACGTTTTCTATCGTATTTAGATATCCTGGTTAAGCCAGTGAAATTCACATCTTCTAATTTTGAAAATAGGCTCCTTTAAATTTTACCTAGAAATTATTTTGAAAATGAAAGTGTTCATATAACACTTTTACAGAATATAAATGCAATTTTAAATTGACCCAAAAATGATGAGTTTTATTAATTCCTCAATTATGGTAGTTATTCACAATAATTGCGATTTCTTCAACTAAAATTGAAGAATATTGTTATATGAAGTTATTTATTTATTTTATAAAAATTTGAACCCGTACGAATTCTTAGCAAGTCCGCCCATGTCCTGCGCCACTGGTCATCAAGGACACAAATCAACAGTGGAGAAATTACCACACTGAAAACGCGATCATTAAGAATTCATCCTACTTTCTAATGTGGGGGAGTTCAGATCTCACGCGCATATCACTTCAGTTTTCTCATGATCTGTTATTACAAATTCATACTAGATCGTGTCAAGTTTCAAAGTAAACAAAGATTAATTAATAGGTATAAATAAACAATAAAAAAATTGAAATTGCACTTATAAATTTCTAAATTACCTCACGTTAATTACATTATACTTAATCATAATTAAATCAGATGGTGTTTGTTGTTCTCTGTACATGGAGAGAGATCTTTGTTAACCTGACCTATGACTTTAGAAGGAGCGATTTCTAGCGTCTCGTAAAAAATCTGGCTGCACAAAAAGTAGCACCGCCTCGGATGCGCCTCCTTTTGGGTTTTATTACTCCTTAGTAATTACATGTTCACATTACAAATTGGCAATTAACCCTAAAAGATTAACGCTGCTTATAATCATAAGTGCGATTAAGCAATTATTTAACAAAAATGAATTACCATTCGTCGTCCTTATTCGTGAATAGAAATTTTTTATGCAAAATTAAAACTTTATATGTAAAATGATAATTTGTTGAAGAGAAATCTTTTAATGGAACCATATGAAAGAAGGTTAATATTTTTACAACTTCAATCAGTGTGGGTTTTCGTGATTAGTTTGCTAAGGAAACGGTAAGTAAACTTATGTCGTTTTTTGTATGCGTAGCGAGCAGTACAGTGTGATTTCTTTCCTATAGAGCTATATTTTTAATTTGAGGTAATTTTATTTTTATTCTTGTCTATTTGTCACCTCGCATACAGGCATCTTTTAAACGATGCGATAATTTAAGTTTTTGCAATAAGTTAAGATAAACGTTGTTTCTTACAAACAATAAGGGGGAATATTTTGCATTCAGTTCTTATCCTTCCGGTCTTATTTGCCATTATGCTTTGGAAAAACCAGAAAGAAATAGATCACTCAGAGAAATGTGAAGAGAAATACTAGTACACACTACTACTACTATTTCTCTTCACATTTATGGAAATTGTACCGAAAAATTAATTAATTCAATTATTTTCAGACCTTAGTTTTGCTCTTTGTGACGTCCAGGAACATGGTTGTAAGCTCAACACATTTTCCAAGGCGGGATGTTCACAAAAGGACATTGCCAGATGGCGGAACGCATAACCAAATTGACCATGTTCTAATCAATAAAAGAAATGCCTCAAGCATCATGAACGTAAGGACGTATAGAGGAGTCAATTGTAATTCAGATCACTATCTAGTATGCCTAAGATATAGATGCCGCATCTCAGACAAACAGAAATAACAAAGGCACACCAAAGCTCAACTTGGAGAAGCTTGTGATACCTCAGGAAAAAGAAAAATATCAGGAATATCTAGCTCAAAAAATAGCACAAGAAAACCACGCAGAAGAAGAGACAGTTCAATTAGAATGGGGTAGAATCAAGAACATGTTAACGATGGCAGCAGAAACAACAATGGGTGACAAACCGAGGACCAAGAGAAATGGATGGTTTGATAAGGAGTGCGTGAAACTAATTCAGAAAAGAAATACGGACAGAACCAACTATCTGGAGAGACCAACGAGAATTAAAAAGAACATATATGAAGAATCAAGGAGACAGGCTAACAGAACATTAAAAAAGAAAAAAGACAACATACCAACGGAATTATCTTAAGGGCCGAAGAAGATTTCAAGACAAATAACCCTCGCCAAGCTTAGTGAACTATTTTAAACGATGTTACAAACCAAAAACGCAAAGGCAAGAATGGAGCCATTGTGGCAAACAAAGAACACAATATGAGAAGATGGAGAGCCTACTTCCAAGATTTGCTAAATCCCGCTAACAACCGGAATGAAGAAATACCTGACTATAGATTAGATCTAGCTGCAAATGAACCAGCGGTAGAAGCACCATCCCCGGATGACACAAAAAGAGCGATCCAATAGCTAGAAAATGGCAAGGCACCTGGATGCGACAATATCCCGGCAGAGCTTTTTTAAGCATGGTGGAGAGGAACTAACAGAGCTAATGCATAACCTCATATTAAAAATATGGAACAGCGAAGAACTCCCCCAAGATAACAAACCAGCATTATATGCCTTATCCACAAGAAGGGAGACAAGCTGGTGTGTGAGAATTATAGAGGCATCTCGCTGCTGAACGCAGCTTATAAAATCTTCACAACCATCATCAAAAACAAATTAGAACCCATAGCCGAACATATTTTAAACGCATACCAAGCCGATTTCAAACCAGGTAGATCTACGATAGATCAAATATTCACCGTGAGACAAATCAATGAAAAATTCTGGTAGTACGATGTCAATCTCTATCAACTTGACATTGACTTTAAACAAGCCTATGATAGTATAAAAAGAGAAAAGCTATATGTCGTAATACTAGACTTTAGTATACCACCAAAACTAGTAAGGCTAATAAGATTGACCATGCCAGGCAAAACTGGAAGGAAAAGCAGGTGAAGGGTTTAGGGTAACACAGGGACTGAACAGGGAGATGGGCAGATATTTACATAAACGTATTTTTTTTTTTTAATAAGTTTGGACAAAACATCCAAAAGTTGGTTCATTAAGTAAAATAATTAAATCTACTTAAATAAATTAATAATAAAAAATTATTTATTTATGCCTTTATGACAACAATTATTGGTATCATCGACTTATAACCTTTTATAATAATTTATTATGGAAAATGGAAAAGTTCCGATTTAGAATTCGACTTATTTTGGTTGGAACTGTAACGCCATTAACCTCCTTAAGTCCGTAGTTAGAATAAAAATATAACATCGAACATGGTAGCGCAGCGGGCTGAAGCGTCTTAGTGACGGGCGCATAGTATATCGGGTTCTATAGTGGGTTTCAGATTAGAATGCAGTTGTTTACGTTATGAGTGGAGCACAGGCACATTGGAATCTCCAAGTAAGTGGCATCCCCATTGGAGGCCGTCTCAAGGCCATTGGTACACAAAATAAAAATTAACGGTTTAAATTCACTTTAATTTGGCATTTGGCTATCTTATAAATACATTGAATTTATTTCATTTAAATTGCATCATGAATGTTGTTATTTTAATGCAGTGAGAATAGAATAAGAAATCTGATTTGATATACTAATTTCCCCTGCGTAAACTTGGCTTGCAAATGTACCAATCAGAGACAAGGACACGCGTTCCCTATCTTTACAAACACTGCATTTTAAACTGAGATAAACTATAGGGTCGACCCCTCAGCTCCCACCCTGACAATGTCGGCCGGTAATGGATGTGGGTCTGCGTTTTTTCCAAATGTTTAATCCCCCTTCTGAGAAACCTAGGCGATGGATTTGCCCGCCGATTGCTTACTATGTGTATATTTGTGTTTATTTATTCCATTTAGCATTAAAATTACACGATTTGAAATTTTTTCCCTCTCAACTATCTATTTAAATCACACTGGTACCGAGTGCACAAGGATTGTGTATAAAAATGGCACGCAAAATATTAAAAATTATTCTGAAACAATTGCTTCCTTTTACAAAGTATATGATGCGATCCGTACAATTCTTAATATTTCTTTAATATTTATCATGCAGAATGTTAATGGTAAGCAGGTAGTAGTGTCACAAGGAATAAATTATTTTATTGGCCATGTATTTTATGTCCAAAAGGTTGTTTGTTCAAGGTACCAGTATGTGACCTTAAAAATGAATTCTGTTTCATAGATAAACGTGCAAAATGTCAGTATTATTTTTTGTCAAGTTCTGCGTTCTGCATAGAATCTTTTAGATATACACAATATTACCGCTCTTATGAATTAAAATCGTTGGATAGATATTCTAAATTGTATAATTTATAAATATAATAGGAAGATATTAGAGAGAATATTTGCATAATGAGATTTGGGTAGTCGTGACGAAAAGCAGTAATCATCAGATAGGGGTAAATAATATTTGAAATTATTCTTTTAGCTTAAAGGAAGGAATAATAATTTCAAATGGAGTAGGATTCCTTCACCCTTACTTATGGACATAAGGGGGTAAAATAATGTTTATATTAGTGTCCAAAAGGAAAATGTCAATTTTATTTTGAAAAAATATGTTTATACGATTTTTAGGTAGTATACCCTTTTTATTGGATATACTTTTTTGAAACTTCAACGACTCATGGATAGGGTCTAACCAACGTATTTATACATTACTAGAAGATTTTGTAAACTACTAGCTAACATTTTTAATGTTAAATACAAATATCCCGAACAGTCACGATTTTAACCACCAAAACAAAATTCAAATTGAAACTTGTTATAGAATATAAATAATTGTGACGATCATTACCATATATTCGTTCCGAGATATTGCTAACATGAAAATCTGATAATTTCGTGACAGTTGTCATCGTCGTTATCGCGTTTTATTCAAAATAAGTTGTCAAATATATGTTTAAACACACGCTCCATCACATGTCCAAAATCTCATCATCCAAGATTTTTTTTTAAATCCGCTACGTTACTGTCAAAAATATTTGCTAGCATATTAGACCAAGGTCGAGAGAATTTAGGGCGTCAACGTTAGGTAGAACTTGGCGGTATATTTTAATCTCTAGATTTCGTGTTGTTAAAAATGTAGATTCTTGAATAAAAATCTCTACTGCTCATGTTTTACAGCCCACACAATTTTGAAATAGCAAGGTTTTTCACGATTTTTTTTTTTATTACAAACGATTATATACATTTCTTTGTCAAATGTGTAGATGGAAGAGTAATTTAAAAAATTCCTTCAATATGGTGTATGCTTAAAAAATATTATAAACCCGCATTCAAACATTAACTTACTTTGTAATAGGTTATTTCTCGAGTTCTTTAAAAGTTCAAAGCTTGAAATATTTGATTCAATAAAATTTAATAAAACATAGGAAAACAAAATAAAATTTAAGAGTACTGCGAGTTTTAGAACGATTTTAGATTTTATTAGTTCACACAGAGTGAAAAACAATTTTTAAAATATTTTCTCCTCAGATTATTCAAATGGAGAAAAGAATCTACAATTTAAGCTTAAGAACGTCTAGGCCGATGCCCGATGCCAAAAGTTATACCGATTTTCTCAGATTAAGTCGCTCAAAAAATTATATTATTTTGAAAATCGGCCCACAACAACTATTGCTCTAATAGGCTAAATATTGAAATCAATCGCCAATCTTTTCGAAAACGTTTTCTGGTTTAAATGGGTTCGATTGTTTTTTTTACGTTCGGGCTAAATTTTATTATTTTGATATTGGGTTTGAACAACTTGACAATTAAGCTTTATTGTTTACAAATTTTATCTAAATTTTCTTTTTCTATGTTTTCAAGGATATAAAAATCACAAAAAACTTTGTTTTGAATTCTCTTGACTAACAAAATGAGCAGAACAGTTTCTTATTCGCCAATAGATACTTTTTTAGAAGAAACAAGCGATTAACCAAAACAGCAACCTTTTACTTCAGTTCGGTGAAGTTTGCCTTTTTGCCATCTTTGGCGCTTAGTGTTGATATTTTTTTAAATGAGATCAGAATTGTTTGAAAAACAAAAACAAATTTAAATTATTAAATTTTTTTAGATGGGCTGTGAAATAAAATACATCTAAATTTTTATTTTCGATTAATTCATTACTTCAGATGTAGAAAAGCTATTTTCCTACCTTAAAAGAAGGGGGTTCTAAATTCATCATTTCCAATTTTTCTGGAGCCCTGGACGCACATTAATATATTTTTTGTTTGTTTGCATTTCCGTATTATCAAATAGAATACGTGACATAAACTCGACAACTTAAAACACATAACTTTACTCAGCGCGTTTCAATGTTAAGGAAAAAACATAATTAACCGATTTTCAATGCTAAGTCCTATGATATAGTATTTCCTTCTCATGTACGATCTACTACACTACACACCGTTGGCTTCCGTAATTTAAAACTGTAACGTATCTGAAGTATAGCGACCACGTGACATTCGCATCTCGGTCCACTGCTTCTAAAAATTACATGTTCCCAAGTACCGACTCCGAATAAAATATTATTGCAACTGTTCGTAGATGAATGAACAGGTGCTAAACGACCTTGAGTGGGAACTGTCTATTAAAAGCTAGTAGGTTAAGTTTACATTTAATTCGATCAATTAAGGTAAAATTCGTTTAGAGGACAACGATCTCCATAGACGTATGTCCAGACGTAGGTTTCGAGGAAACTAAATGTCAGTTTTCTAAATAGTTAAAACTGTATAGATCAAGTAAATTGAATTTCAATGAGAAATAGCAAAGGTAGTCCAATTTTTGTGTGGAAAAGTCCATAAAAATACTTTTGAAGAAATCCAAGAGTCCCTATCTTCACGTTGGGCGTAATATTCTAATAAAAGGCCATTATGGGATGAGCTGAATGATAGTTTTTCTTCTTTTAATTGAAAAGTGCATATTCAATAAAAAAATATTAAAGGATCTTTCTTAAAATAGACAATATTTCCTTTAAATTAATTTATTTTTAATTGATATGCTATCTATCAAAATTGACTAAATTAGAGTAGATTATATGCGAAGTTGTGATTCTTAACGTTTTACTGAGAAAATAAATAATTTAAAAAATATCAACGAACTTCTTTAAAGTAAATACAATTTCCTTCCATTTGATAATATATATTTGTTGTATTTTTTTTTTTTAGTAATAAAATTAAGAAAGTTCAATACCTTTACACTACCTTATCTTGAGACTGTAATTTTTTAGAAGTTTCTTGAAAGAATACATAACACAGCTCCACAAAAAAAAACTTCAGGCCAGCGAACCAAATCCATGTATACATATACAGGGTGTAATCAATTTCATGTCATTAAATAAACTGGTAATGGGGACCGACTAGACAAACAAAAAACCTTTATGAGTTTTTCCTCTAGGGGCACTGAAAAAAGCTGACCTAGGTCAACATTTTTAATATTAAGGTAGAAAACAATTGAGAATCACTGCTTTTCTTGGTCAATGGACTTGTAGTTCCCAATTATACAACTTTTAAATTGTCATAAAAAAGTGCAGTGTCCTCGCCGGGACACGCGGCATTTCCAGGAAACAGAATGATAGATTTCATGAAAATGTAATCCATTAGAATGAAAAAAAATTTTTTAAGACAAGGTAGATAAATAAATTCATTTTAGGTCTTCGTTCTCATTTTTAACTGAATCTTCATAATCGTAGGGGGTTATGTGGATACTAGTTTAATCTGCATGGCCGTAGGGGACTGTGTGGATGCCAGTGTTAGAATGAGAATTGTCAAATAAGAAATTAGACAAATTCATTTTAGGATTTTAATTTGCTAGCATAACCAGAATTCAGGTTATCGAAAGAATGCAAATATTTCATTGATATTTCTACAAAAAGTTTTCTTTTAGTTATAGATAGTTATTTTTCTGCTGTTTGCAAAATCCTATAAAGAATGTTTCAATACAATTATAAGCAAACAAATAATAATTCATTTTTAAAAAATGTTATAGACCGACAAACAGAAATTTTTTCTTCCCAAATTTAAAATCTCGACTTCTAATGACATTCTTAGCCTATTTAAAAAAAAAGTTATTTGTTTGATTACAATATTCCGCACCACTACGTGGATGTGGAAGTAATGTGCAGTAGATGTTTCTCGCCTTTCAATACACTTCGATAATACGATAAAATACACGTTTTGATTTAATTCACTATACTGTTGTCAGCCGTCAAAATATAATCGAACCGAGTAACGCTCAGAATGGGCTTGTTCCATGATATTCTTTTTATATGGTTTTTACACTTTTTCATATAGTACTCGATATTTTCATTATACACTTAAAATTTCGTATTATTAACTTTTTCCATTCTCGAGATATAAGGAGTTGAATGGGCTTGTTCGGCATTTTTTTTTATTTCACAAATCGAAAGTGCAAGTACAAATTAATGGATCTGCAAAAAATCAGAATATTATTCGCACGTTTAGTATCTTAAAAACTATTACAAATTTCCATCTCGCGAAAATGGGGCGTGGCCAGGCGCTACGTCACTATACGCATAGACTCGGCGATCTCAATAGACTTGATGCTCCTTATTGGTTATAATTATAATTGTTTTCGAAGTATTGTTTGTTTTGCTTACTACTTGACAGTAGGGGAGTACAATTTGGTGAAATGTCAAAAAATTACAATTTTCTCTCGCTCCTGCCAGAACGAATTTTCGATTTCGACCCTGCAATTTACGATTATAATTCATCGCCGACCTTCTCCTTTCCGTAGACACATAGAACGAACTTCCACTCGACGTATTTATTTAGTTACCAGCGTTTAAAAATTCCATGTTTTTCGACTTTTCAGGTTAAATTTGAAAGGTCTAAATTCAACTCCTTATATCTCGAGAACGGAAAAAGAAAATAATACTAAATTTTAAGTGTATAATGAGAATATCGAGTACTATATGAAAAAGTATAAAAACCATATAAAAAGAATATCATGGAACAAGCCCATTAGCAACAGTTGCAAAAACCGAGCGCTCATTTGTGACGTCACCATACGCAAGTGACGTAAGAAAAATGGACCTTTCAAATTTGACCTGTAAAGTCGAAAAACATGGAATTTTTAAACGCTGGTAACTAAATAAATACGTCGAGTGGAAGTTCGTTCTGTGTTTCTACGGAAAGGAGAAGGTCGGCGATGAATTCTAATCGTAAATTTCAGGGTCAAAATCGAAAATTTGTCCCGGCAGGAGCGAGAGAAAATTGAATTTTTTTGACATTTTACCAAATTGTACTCCCTACTGTCAAGTAGTAAGCAAAACAAACAATACTTCGAAAACACTTATAATTATAACATGTAAGGAGCATCGAGTCTATTGAAATCGCCGAGTCTATGCGTATAGTGACGTAGCGCCTGGCCACGCCCCATTTTCGTGAGATGGAGATTTGAAATAGTTTTTAAGATACTAAACGTGCGAATAAGATTCTGATTTGTTGCAGGTCCATTAATTTTGTACTTGCACTTTCGATTCATGAAATAAAAAAAATGCCGAACAAGTCCATTTGGATATTAATGAGCAGCAAAATGGAAAGAATGAAAAAGGAAATTCTGTTTACATTAAAAAAGGTTCTTGGATATTTTTTGATTTAATGCATATTTTATAAGCAAAACGTCAAAAACTATAATTCCGCCTTTGAAAAAAAAAACGTATTTCTGTTAATTTTTATCGTCTAGCAACTAAAAATAAAATAAAAGAGGTTTTATCTCCGTTAAAAAAG
Organism: Stenurella melanura; assembly: GCA_963583905.1. NCBI lineage: Eukaryota > Metazoa > Arthropoda > Insecta > Coleoptera > Cerambycidae > Stenurella > Stenurella melanura. The sequence continues at coordinate 125,363,657 of OY757311.1, forward strand.
GTCTCTTGAAATGTTTTTGATATGTGTATTTTTCGGGTATGAGACGAAGAACCATAAATCCGTCCATAATGACCTCTTTAATGGTTTCTTTTTATCCATTTCCAATAAAGGATTGGAGTGCCCTTGCTGTTCCTTATTCAGACGACTTTTCATCTATATTACCTGTACTATGTAAGGAAATCGATATTCTGTCTATTTTATGGCGATTGCCTCAGATATAACGAAGTCGTGAATAGGTGTTTCAATAATCCTGTAAATATTGTCATCGGATTTCTTTGACCTTCCAACACAATACTAAACTTGGAGTTATATTTTATAGAAGAAACACTGGCCTAGTTCGCAACACGAGGGGGCATAGGTCAAGAATTTGATCTCAAGATAGGTAAGTCTCGAATATTATCTAGGTGCCAACAAATTAAAACCACGAACTAGTTCAATTCGTAACTTGCTGGTTTAGATAATAAATTGTGTTAAAAAGAGCAAATTGTTTTTAACCAACTTTTAACACTTAAAAATTCAGTAAAGGTTACACAAAACTTCTCTCTTTAGCTAAGCAGGGTAGTCACTTTAAAAAATTATTACCTAATTAAGAAATGATATCGGAGAATAGTAATCGGAGTGTACAGTTCAAATCACGGATGTTGTCGTTCACGTCATCATCTTTTAATTTCCAAATCAAATCGACTCAAGGTCACACAGAATGGCACGCATGGGTATACCATGTGAAAGGAGTTTTCTGTAAAATAGCAATTACTGCTTCATACAATTTTAATATTAAACTATAATATTCTCGCCAAGCGACAACACTACTTCAACGGAGGGATAAACTAGCTACAAAAACTACAAAATCAACTTTGCCACAGACTCCTTTCGAACAACAAAGACAAGCCAATTCGAATTAAGCTTGTCTCATTTCTTAGACATTTTATGATGCATGCATGAGTGTAGTTGACTGCTGTATGCTGTATAACACGTCTCACACCATCTGTCGCGAATTCGTGTTAAGCGCACGGCCTTGCGAAAGCTCTTTCCCGTCTGCTTCTCGGTGACATCAGCCCAATTTTTTCGAGCGTGTCCTCTTCTCTCGCCATCTGAAATGTCTTAATCTATCAACCGTTCTAAATAGTCTTCTGTCGGTCCATATCTCAGAGGCGTAAAGAGAGATGAGATGATTGTGCCCTTAGTTTTACAGCAATGTCCTCACAGTAAAAGTCGCAAGTTTCGAGTTTCCGAAAGAAACAGAACATTGTATAATAAACAACTATTTATTAAAATTGCAATTTGTGTGGTGAGAACCAGTGGCTTCTAACCGCCAAGTAGAAAAATGAAATGAAATACCATAAAATGTTGGTGTAATAGAATATAGTTTAAGTAAATATGCTAAAATATATTTGAGATATTTGACTTCAGTCCCGACAGTAATATGCAGTTGAATTAATTTTCTTTTTTTGTGAAAAAATGCGATTTAAAAAAGCTCTGCAATGTACTTAGAACCTTATAGCACTGTACTGGAACCTTGTGGGACTTTAAGGTTAAATATTGGATTTAAATTGATCTAATGTTGCATTATTAGGGGCCATTCAACTAACACCTTCCCTTCTCGGTGGCCGGGGGATTAAAAAAAATATGACAAAGTGAACGATAGGGGTGGACAAAAAGTAAACGTTAAAAAAAATTTGTAATATTAAGTGTAATTTTCAATGTTCCATAGAACCCTTTCGCCACGTCCCACAGTGATCGAAAATCCCAAAACCCCGGCCAAAAATCGAAAAGCCAAGTTCGTTATATTCTGTTTTAATTAACATAGTTCTGTAAAGCTGAGTTCCCTGCGTATAAGAGTGAAAGACAGCTGTCTAGGTTTTATTTCTGCCGTTTTACCTCACTCGGAACTTGGCCACCTTTTAATGTGTAACGGTACGAGAACTGGTCCCGAAATACTCAACGTTCGTGTGTTGTGAATTTTTGGTATCACAGGGTGTATTTTTGACTAAAAGAAATGGATGGTACTCCTGAAATTATGGAAAATAAACGTTAATTATACGCTTATAATACAAACGCGCGCATTAAGGTAGCAAAACAAATGTATGAAAGAGATCTAACTCTAATTCATAAGTTAACATATGAGAAATGTTTGTGGAATTTGAAATTCATTAAAATTAGCTGCTAGAAACTGCTCATTTCAATGAAATATGCAAAAATAGAATTCTAATTGTGCAGGCGTTACAGTAGGTATTAATTCCCGATACAATAGTAAGTCCCAACCAAGGGAGATAATGTATATAGCTGGTGTACACTATTAACCAGTGGAGGGGAAATTATAGGGTGTCTCAGTTTTTCTTATAACATATTTCAGAATCAGGGAAGAGTGGAATGAATCATCATGAAAAGCATAAGCTTCATACATGCCGGAAGAAGTAGGACGAGAAAATATTTTAAAAATATTTTTCTCATAAGTAACTAAGTGCAATCAAGTTTGAAAAAAAAATATTTATATTTTCATCCCTTATAATTCACCCCCAGGGGTTGTGATAATTTTTTTCCTTATGTTTCTCAAATTTAGGTATCAAACGTACGTAAACTGAGTTTTTACAATATCGTAGGTTGTATATATTTTCATCGATATTTTCAACCCCTATATCTCAACCCCAGATGGTGTCATTTTTTTACTCTTTCCCTTAATGACCTATGCACAGTAAGTACATTTGCAAAGTTTTAGAATTTTGGTCAGAAATTTGGATTCTGGCCCACTATGCGTCCGTCTACATGTCACAGGTGATTTTAAAAAAGAAAAATGTTTTTTCGGGTAGGTATTTTCATTTCCACTGTATCGGAGGTAAAATTCTTTTCCGCACACCTCATCGAGTTTGGCTTCGTCGAACAGGTCTTTAAAAATGAAGAGATTTCTTAGACATCTTAACTCTACTGTTATATAAAGAGAAAGTGCAATATACGTTTTTCTTTTGGAGTCTCGAAATTTGCCAGAGAATTTCAAATATCAAATTGCTTTAGCAATTATCTTCAAATGATCAAAGTTATAACTTTTGATCATCTGAAGATAACGTAACAAATAATAACACATTTTGTGGGAAATTTAATGCTCCACAACTTCTGCTGTGAGAACATTCTATAAAACTTTTATTGATCGTTGATGCGCTAGAAGCCAAAGTTTGTCGAGAAATGTGAGGCAAAAAGAGTTTTTCAAAAATTATCTAAATCCGCTAAGCGATTATCTCGAAAGCTATTGAAAAAAAAAGGAAACAAGCTAACCATTATACTCTTCGCCGATTTACTACACTTGTTATATAATTGTTGTACATTCTATACGATATTCTTCGCAGTTCTTTTTTGTAAATGATATTAGTGTCAAACATTTTTTGGTTAATTACAAAACAATACAATTTTTTTTTCATTTAAAAAATTAATAACTTTTTTATTTATTGATCGAAAACAATAAGGTTCTTCCTCACTAACTTACTGTCCAAATTTCAACACAATCGGACTTTTCGTTCTTAAGTTATCGTGCTTACAAGAAACGTGACGGACGAATGGACGGACAGACAGACAGACGGATATTTTGAAAGTTGTTCAGAATTCGCCAACACAGTGATCTGAAAATGTTTTCTCTACGAGCAATATTACCGGTTTTAGAAATGTGCCGATCAAATGCAATATACTTTTCGTTTTGTATTTTCGAAGAGAATATAGTAACAATCCTTTGGGAGATTTTATCAGCTTTTATCTTGAATAGAGTAACCTTTTGGCTAGGATGCACTGTTTTCGAGGTATTAGCAAAAAACACAAAATAGTGACCTTTTACGTACCCCATACACCTTGTAGGTTCGGTGACTTTTAGTATGTTTAACGCCTAACTGCTCCACACACAGCTTTAAAGTCAAAAATTCTGTTCCCGATCATGTCCTCTACCGTCCCATTGACTGGAATAATAGTGAAAAGTTCGCAATCTGTTTAGACTGATTCCTTTCGAATAGTTTACCTCAGCTATTTCTCTTGCATCTGCTCCGATATTTAACAGTTTACATTATTTCCTTAAACAGACCCCTGTTTATAATAGATCTATTTTAGTAAATTAACAAATATTTAAAGTAGGTTGGTTTTTCGTTAACATTATTTCTTCGACAAACTTTTAATGTCGAAGAATGTTACATTGTTATTCTCATTTGACAGTAGGAATTTGTCGAGAATTAAAAGACAAGCAATACAGAATTTGAATTTACTATTCAACTTGATAAAATAATTGTGTAAACTCGAAATAGTTTTGTGTTAATCTCTAATTTACATGCTTCGACTTATTGCTGGCATGTTTCCATTTATAATACTTGTTTCATACGGTTGTAAAACCCTACAAACATTGTCTTTTTCATGTTTCGAGAGGTTAAAAGAATATAATTCTTTTAACGTCAGTTTAGATAAAGGTATATAAGCTATGAATTATAAATTATATTTATTTTCTCATGATAGTAATTAAGAATGGCAAATATAGATTACTGTGAATGCTTGAATCAGGTTATTGTTTAGTTGACAATTTCCTTGAATTTTAAATAGTGTAATTTTACTAGAGATATTTTGTATTCATGATTTCTTTATCCACAACGTCACCTGTTGAGTCCCAAACAGCGTACGTCCAAAGTGCAGTTGCATAAGTGCAGTTTTAAAAAGATGTGAACTTAACAAAATCTACTTACGTATTTATAGCACAAAGTAACTTAACAGCTGCCAAATCTTTACCTGCAAAAGAGAAAAGTATTAATATCAAGTTTAAAACAGAGTTCTTGCATCTTGAGCCACCAATATGATCGTTATTGAGTTAGTTTTTTTAATAAAACGTTAAAATATTGATGAAAAATGGCATTGGCGTTCAAAAATTCTCGTAATAAGTATAATAAACTTTAAGATGAGTCTGATATCTTCCACTGCAATATAGCTGCATAAATTAAAATTTTATTTTGTTTTTATTTTTGTTTATAATTGGTATGCTCCATTGAGTAGTGTATTGTTAAATAAATAAAGAAATGTTATCTGATATTTTTAATTATTTAATTGAATTATCAAGTTAATATAGGTCTATGGAATAATCGAAGCAAAGGAGCAAGTAGTTACTTCAATCAGATTTAATTGATTGGGTCTGTAGATAAGATGGTTTTCCCGATAGAAAACAATAAACTGACGTGGTTGTCTTTATAATAAACTCAAGAGAGGACTTAATTTAAAATTGCCAGGCTTGGCAAATTTATACAATAGAACCACGTAGAACAAAAAATAATCATGTTTGATAAGTCTTTGTTATGGTAATGCTAATAACACATACATTATATTGAAGTAAAAATAAAAAACGTGCGTTTTTACACAGATTTCAAATACGATTAAGAAAACAATTGATCCTCAAGGAAATCAAATTATAAAATAATTTAAACGATTAAATATAAATTATATAGTATTTCCAATATTGCTGACTTACAGAACCTCGAAACTGACTCAGTTGAAGACTTGTTTTCTTATATACACTTTTTGAATCGTTTGAGATATATTTTTCAGTTTTGGTATGTTCCATTAGAAATTTCAATGTATCATATTAGAGGAGCATCTTCGACCAGAAACCTTATAATAATACCTGAGAGAAGGAACGTAGGAAGAAGAAGATGAGGAAGAATGGAAAAGAGCGAATGAAGTCCATTTGGCATTTAACTCGATCCAAAACAGTTTGGCGCACTGGTGCGGGCATCTATGAAGGAAGCAGGAAGCATGGAAATAGGATTCTCCTGGCTCGATTCACAATTGTAGTCCAGACAATAGTGATAACATTCACAGCCTGTGAATAGATAACCATATGACGCACACTGGTTGAAATTGACAATCTATGTGTGCAATAGTCTAAAATTAAGTAGAAATAAATTCCACTTTCTCGATATACAATAAACAAACGGTTACGAGAAAACGTTGTTTTTATTGTTTGCTCATTAAAAAGAGAGATGACGTTTACAAAAAAAGAAAGAATAGGTTTGGTGATTACAGCAATTATTACGTGAATTAGTTTTATGTTACACGTTAATGTGAATGGCACTGCTTTCAAAGTTCCTTGGTGTATTTTGTGTTGTAAAATTATGGAGCTTTTATCTCCAGGTATGTATTATTTTTTCATAACTTTAGTTTAATAATGACATTTATTTATTAGTACAAAATTTGAGAGTAATTTTTATCATTAATTTCAGATATTTTGTATTTCAATGGGCCGAAACTTTCCATATACACATGTATTCAAGCTGGCCATTTTTTTGTATAATACTTATACATTTTGGTACGCAACCAATACACAATTAATTGCAGCAAGGTACAGCCAAGTAAAATATTGAATTATTTCAGAAATCGAAATGGCTAGATGAAATTGTAATTTTTTTCTTCTCAGCACTAACCTACCAGTACCAGGACTATCCGGTAGCAAAATGTAACGACCACCAAAGGTGTTTCAAGTACTAACTACATCGCCAAAGAAAGTAGAAGCATTACCTATAGTACAGAGTTATTCCAAAGGCGAGTTAATGTTTGCGGCAGAAACAAGTTTACGTTTGGGTGGACAAAGAGCTGCAGCATAGTACAGGAAGTATCCGAAACAATACCAAAGAGGGCTACTAAAATTTTTTAAAAGTGGAAATCTCCGACTTGGCAGCCTATCAAATATACATCAGAAGTGGCGGACATTATACCAATATACTTAGATATTAATGGAACATTGGACCAAGATGCATCATATAGATTTATATCCCTCGTATGACAACATTTTAAAGACAAGAAAAAAATTGCTGTCCCAAAGTGTAATCAATAAAGGCTAGTGAAACAACTGCAGAAATAACGCTGCATGTCCTTGTTGGTCACATCATAATTAGGTTAGCAACGGTTCAAGGGGATGTGTTATCCCAAAGAATCGATGACTTTTCACTTATCAGACGGTCTAACAATAACTTTCAAGTTGGGGTGCGATGGAAGTTCTGGACATTCTACCTACAAACAGAAATTTTCGGAGATGATGCAGATGAAACAAGCGATTCTAGCTTATTTGCAGTATGCACATACCATCTTATGGCACAATCCATCACCTACTAGATTCTGCAAACCCATAATTCTCTTATTTGAGAAAGAAATTGAAGAATTTTGTAAACTTTCTCGTTTACAAAATTCTTCAATTTCAAAATACAGAACAGAACAATAAATTCAGACTCTATTACATACTAAAGTTTCTATTTCTGTACAGGAAACCGTTATTATTCCTTGTTTCAAATGAACTGTGATTGATGGAAAAATGTTTGGAGTAAATGCCTATTGTTGCAGCCACCTCATGATGAAGAATCTGTACATATTCTACAAGAAAATGTCAAGGAAAATTCTGTTTTTAAGATCATTTAATTATTAAAATTTTTGTGTCACCCTGTATTTATAAACAATTCTCAGTAAAATTTAAGTATTATTAGATGTAAATTAATATAATAAATGCACTACTTCTTATCAAATCTATATCTTTTTACTTTTGCACAGTTAGATTCATGATTTCTACCAGTGTGTGATGTGAGTATAAAACGAGACAAATCTACTATCGAATCTCTAACATGTGTGATAGGGAAGCGATATTAGAAGCTTTAATATATGCAAAATACATTCCAAAATGGCACATGACTGCCTCAAAACCTGGTTTACTTAGTAGAGAGGAACAAAGGCATTCTGGAGTAAGATAATGAAGCAGCTAGCTCTCTAGCAAGGAGGAGGAATGGAAAAGGTCCTAGTTGACCTTAAATTCACTTACGGGGTAGCGTATCAGGTCATAAATAAATCCGACTTAAGGTTTGTTCCAACACGCAGTTTTATCTTCCTTTGAACGGTCAAATGGAGCCGCCTAGTCATGGCATGAATATGTCACAGCGATATACCAAATAAACGACTGAGCGACTGCTTTTGACTGTTCAACGGACGATCAAACTGCGTGTTGGACTTTAAGTAAACAACATGGCGCTCACTGGACAATGAGCTCACAGTGACACCTAATAATCAGAATGATGATGGGACCTCTAATAGGTCGGTCTCCTCTAATGAAAGAGCACTTCAATATCAATAGAGTAGTTGGGCATGGAGAGGAGAAAATGACCACTCAGCATATTATATGCCAGTGTCCGGCTTTATACATTAAAGATCCGGCACTTTAGTTAGCCGTTCTCGGAATTTAAGGACACTACAAACCCCGATTGGATGTACCTATGCTAAATTTAGTCGACGATGAGTTTCCTTGACCAAGACCAGTTGAGTGCCGGATGGAATAAAAAATACAATAGGCCACAATAAGCCAATTAAACTTCAGTGTAGTGGTCATCGAAACCGCAACAATACTGAGATAGACAGATACAATACTCTGGATGATAAAATTTCCTGACCATTTAAATTAGTAATGACCAATAAAAAGCAAACAATACTTTCGGATGCGGCTGGAATTGCTGCCTCTGAATTAGTTTGTGTAAGCACTAAAATACTTAAAGACTACACTCGGCGAATATATCATCCACGATTTCAGCCATATCGTAGAGAAACACTTGACTGTTTCCTATATCTGTGTTTCATATCTGCTCATAAGTATTTGTGTTTCAAACCTGCTCATGGGTAAATTGATAATGAATGGAATTTCCCATTACAGTCTCCTCATGTTGTAATTTTAGAAATTAGTTGAAAAGCCTGTAATTTGAAGTATGTTGGACAAACTAAATGTCCAGTTATAACAAGACTCAAGGAATATATGGCCCATCTCAAAAATGTAAAAATTGGAGAGTCTAGTATTTCTCAACTTGACTTTGATAACAATCGTAGAAGAGATATCGGTAACTTAACGTTAATTAGAATCGTAACAAATAATAGACAGAGGGTGCTTTTAAAAGCATAAAAATGGTGAAATTAAAATTAGTATGAACAGTGAAAAGGGACATATCCCAAATAATCCTTTATTGATTATTAGGTCACGGTTCGTCGAACCAAGTTTAGGTAGAGTTGATAGAATTGCTTGAATACGTTCAACCATGACGTTTTAGTATAAGATTTGTAATACTTTAATTTTAATCATCATCAGACAATGCCAACATGATTGACGAAACGCCTGTCGAATGACAGTATTCGAGAGTAGTGTTTTGGTATTTCTGGAAACTACTTCAGTGTCAAAAATTATACATTTAGAAAAATCGGTATTCAATTGCTATATAAAAGGATTTTTTCAAACTAAAATCAGCTTGGATGTGGGTAGTAGAATTTTTTTGAATTCGACAAATATGCGTCATAATGTAAAAACGCAAAACCTTAATTATATTAACAGAAACCGCGTACTTTTAGAGTCCGACATTGTAATTACAAACATTTTCTAAAAAAAAACTATTCTATGAATATTTAATATTTAATTTTGATGCATTTTTGTATCTTTAACAAGCCATTACTGAAGACACGTGCCAACGTATTGTTGCACAGAAAGTCGAGGAGGAATTTTTTTCATTAAATCATTTGTCTTTTTCAAAAAATTCACTCGTACCATTTTATACTTAGAGAGAGTCATTCACGATAACTAATTAAAAATGGCAACATTTAGAATAGAAACAAAAAGATTAATAACAAAAGTAAAAGTAGTACAGTTTCCACCCAACAGAGTAGTTGTTAGCATCTATTTTTCAATTCAATACTAGTTATTTTTAGCTTAAGAGTCTTATGAAACTACAGCTGTAGCAGGTTCGTTATAAATAAGTTACATATAATTAATTAATTAATCTCATTTTTATCTAAGAAAAGCTCTTTAGAAAGTAGTCTGTATATTATAAGAACACCCTAGTTCCTTGAGAGAATTTCTTAATGAACAATTTAGCACTACCTCATCTAAATATAATTTTTTGTTGCCCCCACTTGAGATTTAAGCAGACTGCATAATGCAATAAGAATTAATCATAAATTAATGGACAGTGTGAAGTATGCACTCATTTGTTGCTTTGGTATATTTATAATAAAATTTGCGGAAAATTTGAACTGTTGATTTTGATTTATTTTTATCTAAAATTTCATATTAGGTGAAATGAAGGATTATCCTTTTTATATCAAGGGTAATATATCAGAGACATGTAAGCGAATTAATATATTATTACATTGCAAAGCGTTGTTTCACAGCAAGACTTATATTTTAAAGCAATTAACATAAAAAAACTATTGTCTAATAACTTTTGTAAGGAGATAGCTCAAAATTGAAACTTATTAGCTTTAATCATTTTTTTTTGAGTATCCAAAAGGAGACCGAGAGAGAATTCTAAGTTGACTAGAAATCCAGAAATTTAAGAATGCTCAAAAAAGTACAAAATCGTGGATTGTATGATTCCATTTTAAAAGAGTCCAGAAGACAAGCTAATATAATGCCGTGTGAAACATAAAGATAAGCTCTCAGTCGTAACAGTTTATCCAAAACTCGTTTTTTTTTCAATTTTTTGACCGAAAAATGGTACCCTTCATATATCGTGAAATAATGTTGCCCCTCATAATCATACGTAAAAACGGTTCAAAGTTGAGTTACATTGCACTCGATTTCCTAAAAAAGTAAATAAAAAATATTAACCCTCTATCTCCAACAGTTTGTTACCTCCCAAACTGATAATTTTCGACCGCCTTTCGAATCTGATGTACAGGAATGTAGTTTTTTGAAAATCGCTGTTTATCAAGTGCGTCCAACATAAAAGTAAATTAAACTCAGATGAAAGTCCATAAGCTTCTGCGTAAAATTATAAAATAAATTGTCGGTTTGGAACAAAGATATTTTCAATTCACAATTTTATGCACAAAATGCTCCTGACATTCTCCCGATTGGAATTTGTTGGATTATGAGGTCGTGGCAAGAAACAATACTGTAGAACACTTGGTTCAATGTATAAACGTTTTTATTTTAACTATGACAATAACAGATTGACGTACACTTATGATATTTATTATAGTAACAAAACAAATGACTTTTATTCTAGAACAATAACATTAGAAAATATCCTTCTATTGTTGAATGGTTTCCAACAGAATTTTTATTTCTGGAGCTATAAAATAAGTTCTATAGTTGCAGAAATAAAAATTCCAATCTATAGCTACTTAGAACTTATTTAAAAACTTTTGTCCCAAATACAACCTCTCAAAAATAAATAACACATGACCACAAAAAAGAAAGTGATCCGTTTTCAGGACCCGACATGGTAAACATAGCTAAACAGACATTGGATTCGTGTTCAGCACGTAGAAATGCATAGGGATTACTATGTCGGTACCGAGAACAGATCACTTTTTTTTGAGAGCCTGTGCACAGGCCCACAAAAAAAGTGATCTGTTCCCGAGATCTGACGTAGTAATCCGTTTAACTCCATCACTCACAATTTTTTTGGAAATTTCAAAAATAGACTAAGAAACCTGAATCTTTAGCATACCTTCGCAATTTACATAAAAATGTTGGGTGATAGCGAACATCGGATTCGTCTTCAGTACGTCGAAATACATAGGGATTACTATGTCGGGTCCCGAGAACAGATCACTTTTTTCTTTTATGGTCCGGTGTAATCATTCCTCTGATTCTTCAGATAAAAGGTGATGATTGGGGATTGTCAGAAACCCATCTGAAGTGTGCGCGCGCGTTTCTACAACTTTTGCAGACGTCCCTCACTTGATCTCATTTACCGGCGCAGTGGTTACGACCATGGAGTCTCGGGTTCGAATCCTGACTAGGATATGGATATTTAGTGGCATTTTTAATCTAACCTAGATGGTAGCAGTGGGCTAGACCACGGTTGAGAGGCACAAAACGGCTAGCTGCTCCGGAGTTCGAGTCGTAGCTGCGGCAGATGGAATTGTGGAAGGAAATCGTTGTTGTGTTCACATCTTTGTGTACGTATCCTGGTTGCGTGCTGAAATAGCTATGGACGTTAATATTTAAAAAATAATAATTAAAAGTGAAGTAAACTATGTAAGTTTTAGCCATGTTGATTAAAGTGGAAGCTAGTTTTTCTTTTACTTTTATGTGCTTATTTAAGCACAGCGTACTTACTTCTCGCTATTCTCCATATACCACACACTGCTAGCTAAACGTCCACTTTTGACACATGAGTTTACTTTGTTTTTTTTCAACTTACTTGTTCCTCTTCGTCAATTCTGCGTAAATTTAAAATTAACTAACCTTACGAAGCACAAGGTCGCGTCACTGCCGTTTTTGTGGCACATTCAGATAGTCGAAGTTTAATACATTTTTTTAAAATTGAAAACAAATGAATTTTGTCCATTTTAATTTAGTACTATCTATATACTAATATTTTTACCTTGGATGCATTTACAAAGAAATGCAGTCTTGCAAAACAGACTCGGGAAGCGGTCGAAAATGAAGTACCTAAGAATTTTTTGTTTTAGTCAGAATTTTATCAGCTTGTTTTCTCTTAGAACTACATTTTATATGCGGCATTATGAAACGAGACAATCCACAGATAGTATTAGAATTCACAAACTTAAGTCAAAGATTAGAGAACTAACAAGATAGGACAGTCAGACGGAGAAGACGAAATAGCCGAAGACAGTTTTGTACTCCAATTTAAAGGGACACGGCATCCAGCGGAAACGGTTTCGGGATTTGTCGGTTACGCATTGAACGAGTTTGACCAAGCGTATTAAAAGATAGGTTGGCTCATTAAAATCGACAAGTGCTACGTCACGTATAAACCTCGATGACAGCTGCGTGTGGCTGTTTTTCCTCATTTTATAGAAAAAAGTTTCAAAATTATTATTTCAATGTACAATAATTCTATCCTAATCAAATAGATACCTTACATATAAACATAGAAATACTTCATGTGACATATATTACAAAGCAACCTGTTTTTAGTGACCTTGGCTACTGACAGTCAGCTGAGTTCGGTCGTTCTATCAGGACAGTGTTGTCCATTTTTCACTCGCTTTCTAATGTTACCTTCTCCGTCTGATTGTCACATTGTGGCAACTACGCGAGAACTCCAATTTAAATGTCGAGGTCAATGGCGCCATTGCTAAAAGATAAAAGGTTTTCCTCCGGCTGTCCTGTCTTGTTAATTCCCTAATCTTCGCTTAAGTTCTTGTGTGGACAATCACATAAAGAATTTAAGAAAGGAAACTTCAATCCTGAGTTATTTTCACCTCAAATGTTAACGACATGATGACTTGACTATAAAATAATCTTAGAACTACGGAGTAACACATAAGCCCTCGCTACGTCTCATTTACTTATTTGATTCTTTCTAAGAAACCATGAGTCAATTAATTTTGCTCGAGAAATCTTTCAACTTATTTTTTTCTTTAAGAAAATCAATAGTAAAGTACTTTAACGGGATGTTTGTACACAAAGAAGCAATTAATCAACGTGGAAACAATAATCTCTGTTTGCCAAAGATAAACACGATAAGATATGCTCGCAGTATCCTTTTTAACAATTTACCACTAACGGGCTTACTTTCGAAAGCTTCATTGAGGAAAAACATTTGAATAAGTATAATATAGGCTTCTTCTAAATTTGCATTCTGGGCTAATGGTACACGATTCAAGGAACTACAGAGTAAACGTATAGACTTGCATTTTAATGCACTTTCTAAAATGACTTCTCTTCTAATGTTTTTAAGGCTATTTACAAAACAGTTTTTCAAAAGTAATATATTTCTTAAATAAATATCAAGATGTGCACATCGAAGGTATTGCACGAGAGAAAGCCATCATAATTATATGGCTTGCATTTTTAAACGTTTTTATTGTAACATAATAGTAAGATGGTAGAGAAGTATTAGATATTTAGATTTCTGAGAATAAGATAATTTCATTTCCGCAAGTCTTATTGGTGCATCGTAAACTTACGCTACTATAAATTATTATACAGGATGTACCAAAAATGCATGACATATATTCTTCATAAATATATTTCTCAAGTCAAAATAGGAAAAAGTTTCTATGAACATGAGTTCGATAACGTGCTTAACCACTTTTTCCTCTAAGCCTCTTACTTTAGACTTTTGTGTCCTAGTGGCTATTCAGTGGGACCACCTCATGTAAGCAAAAATGAACCTTCACAGATAATGAATTTGATGAACATGTAAATCTCGAAAGATGTAAATTATCTATATCTCATTTTTCCTTTTTTAATATCTGCAACAAGAGTCGGTTGTTGTTGTTTTATTTCATGTAGGTATTTGGTAGATCAATGATGCCTCAGTGTTCCGCATGTAGGTGGTACGCATCATTCGATATCCACAAGTAAACTGAGTATTGGAAAAACATATTAATTATTTGCAGGACTGATAGAACTGATAGAAGGAGCCTTCACCATAAATATTGGTTCCAACTGCCGAAGGATAAGAAATCTCAAAATCTCCAAGGAAATATACTCATCATAATTATAATTGTAAAGTTTCGATTTACCTTCGTTCCGCTACAACTATAAATGTTTTCTTCATAAACGAGCTTTTTGTCACATCAATTTAAAACACGATTACACGACTGTTAATACACAAGGCAGTGGTTCGTTGAGTTATCTGAAAAAGTGGCAGTAACCCTAATTTTCCAACGCGTCGCGCGTCGTTGTATCTCTGAAGTATTTGGTAGATTAAACGTATAACTTATGCGGCTTTTCTAGAATCCTGAACTTATGATGTAATGCTTCTTCTTTTTTTTAATCGCTTATGATTATTTCAATATTTTTTTCGGGTAAGTGAATAATGAAAAAGTATTGAGATAGTAATTGATTGAGGAAGCGGTTACTCTGTGGTAATCCATAATTATAACGAAATTGAGTAAAACACTACTATGTTTTTTACCACAATATTTGCACAAAACGTGACTGAAGCTTTAACCCTTTAGGCCATTTTCAAACGAGATTCTTAGTTGAATCTTTGACAGTAGTATAAAATCAAAGGTTGAATCATCCTTTGAAAATGACCTAAAGGGTTGAAACTGCAGTCACGTTCTTTTTTTAATTTTATTTATTTGATACTATTCAACAGGTTAAAAAACCCAATTACAGAATAAAAACTAAAATTAAAAATAGTAACTTGTGAAAAATATAAAAAAGATATACACATACACACATTATATGTGTGTACATGAATACATGTGAATTAATTCAAAAGACAACTAACTAAACTAAACTTATGTAATACATTTTAGTATAAGTATACATATTATACATACATAAAAAATATACAGCTTATGCAAGAAGTATGGTATACGGTGAGGTTACTTGTGTCAACAAAAAAGAACAAAATACAAAATTTAAGTTAGAGACAGATTATTTATATCTGTAAGACTACAAGTCAATATATCTAAACGATCATTCAAATTATTGTACATACTGCACATCTGCTGGATACAAGAATTTTTTTTTACGTTTGTTCTTGAAAAAGACAAGTGAAATAAATTGTTGTGTCTAGATGCCGCTCTAGGAATTTGAAAATTAAGCATACTTAAACGCAAATATAAAAAACATAGTAGTGTTTTACTCAATTTCGTTATATTCAGATAATCTTCTTAAAAGCAGATAGTCTCGTTACATTTTATATTTTAACATGAGATTATAAAAATCTGCACTTTTGCGTTTGTATGTAGCGCCCGAACCTCTTTAAATATCAGTAAGGATTTACTACCTACTAACTTATCTTTTCCAATTTGATTAGGTTATCCTTCCAATAGAATGTTATGAAAAATATATGCTGTAGCTTATAGTATGGCGTATAAGTAATTAAAAAATGGTGAGGGTCTCTTTAAATTTTTAAAAAAATTCAAGAACATCAATATTTTTTATTAAGGATCCCCTGAAAATAACATTAATGAATTATCTTCAGTAGATTTACAATACATATGAAATATATACCTATTCGGTTCATTTGATTAAGAAACAAATTTTTTTTTCGGATTTTCGAAAAAAAATTATTAGATTTATCAGATATTATGAAGTCTTTGAGGTCAAAACTATTTGTGGCAGTATCTTATGCAAAGGTACATCGCTGGAAGGAACCACACGCAAGAAGGTACCAAAGGCACGGACACTTATCCTAACCTGGCAGGACTTTTGGTACACGTATGTGTCACAATGGGATCTAGAACTAAATTATATTTTGAGCTTATTCCGTCGAAGGGTTTGGAAGTAAATAGGGATGAGTAAGTAAATCAAGCTTATAAGAGTCCAGAACCTTGGAGTTTAGTGTGTTATAATTTTTTATAACTAAAACTAGAAACTTTTTGGCATCAGCCATCCTTATTACAGCCTTGGCCCGACAAATATTGTTTATATTATTAAAATTCTATGAGCAATTATTTCCACATGCTGGAGTGCATGTATACAGATAGATATTTAAAGAGACTTGACTAAGAAATCTGAAGGTGAAAGTAGTCGGTAGTTTTTTTCTATGTGGCTTAAAGAGTAGATGATTAAATAAAATAATATTAGTAGTGAAAGAATGACAGTTTTGTGACACCCCCCACCACTTTTAGCACCCCCCACCACTTTTCTAAGCCACACCCCCACCCCCACCACTTTTCCAAGCCACGCCCCTCCCCCACCATAATTCAGAACCCCCCACCATAATTCGGGAACCCCCCACCATAACTTAGACCCCCCACCATAATTCAGAACCCCCCACCATAATTCGGGAACCCCCACCATAACTTAGAACCCCCACCATAATTCGGGAACCCCCCACCATAACTTAGACCCCCACCATAATTCAGAACCCCCCACCATAATTCTGGAACCCCCCACCACGTCACAGAACTCTCCACCATAATTTAGAGACCCCCCACCATAACTTAGACCCCCCACCATAATTCAGAACCCCCCACCATAATTCGGGAACCCCCACCATAACTTAGAACCCCCACCATAATTCGGGAACCCCCCACCATAACTTAGACCCCCACCATAATTCAGAACCCCCCACCATAATTCTGGAACCCCCCACCACGTCACAGAACTCTCCACCATAATTTAAAGACCCCCACCATAATTTAGAGACCCCCACCATAACTTAGACCCCCACCATAATTCAGAACCCCCCACCATAATTCTGGAACCCCCCACCACGTCACAGAACTCTCCACCATAATTTAGAGACCCCCCACCATAACTTAGACCCCCACCATAATTCAGAACCCCCCACCATAATTTAGACCCCACCAAAAATCAAATAATTCTGATTATATAAAAAGGTGCAAAACGACAGTGTGAGAAAAAAAGTACTTGTATCGATCAGTTCCAGAAATTCAAGTGTTCACAATGGCTTACAGTGGAAGTTTATTTAGTTTACCTGAACTAACTTTTGACGATGTAATTAATAACACATTTCAAGCACCGCAAAATAAAAATGATATAGCAGTACTTGGTGAGCGAAGATACAAATTGAACAAATCTAGGAGTAAATATGCGTCAACGGGATTATCACATGACTTGTGTTATAACCCATGTGTGAAACTAAGTGGAAATAAACTTGATGTAATAATTTTTGATGAAAAGGAATGGCTTCATTTTCTCACCTTCCAAAATGTGATGACTAATTATCTATACTCCAATGAAAGAGTTCAAGCAATAGATGCTAATAGTTTTCTTATACAATTTGAGCAAATTTCCTATACCAGATTTATAAAAGTAATAAAAAATAACTCTTATATTTGCTTGGGATATGAATCAATCTGCAAGTTGTGGGAAGCATTACCACTTATTAAAGCGAACATTGACACCTTGAAACGATTACAATTCCAAAGTTATTTGAGGAATGTGGTGAGAGAACTACAACATCAAGAAGGGAATGTGTTTGAAAATGCTGTAAAACTAATTGAAAAGAGAAGTGAGATTAATGAAAATATTGTTATGCTAATGGAGTTAATTTACATTTATCCGGAAGTATTGGAAGCTGAATATATGAGCTTGTAAAGATGAAGAAAGTGACATTTAATTTAAGAGGCAATAAGACTCAGCTCATGGTGGTGTGGAATTCTGCATATAAATTATCAAGAAGGAGATATTGGGAAATGGTAGCCCTCGATAGACTTCGCTTTAACAGAAGAATAGAAGGCATTTCAAAAATCATAAACCCTATTTTAGATAGTAATCATAGATATAATGTATATAATGATAGATTTTGTAATTTAAATGATATGTAACCACATGGTATATTATATTTATGTATGTGATATAGATAAATAGAAATAAAACATTTTTATGCTTGAATATTTATTTTATTAGACGAAAAGAAGATATTACAGATTATAATAATACATAAAAGTGATAAAATATAGATTACATTCATACAATACTATTATTTGAAATCCATGAATTATGTTTATTGCTTAATCCTAACCATTTAACATAGAGCTTATTCTTCTTTTTTCTTAAAACTTTTTCCACGAGATATACACCCGGATACTTCACTTTTTGCATTTCATGCTCATAGAAACCTCCTAAAATTTCCTCTCCCGCCTCGTCTTTCAAAAGATAAGTTCTAGGATTACCTTTATGGACTTTTCTGATTTTAAATATTTCATTGGACCAGTTAGGAGTATATCCTTTTGAAAAAGCTTGTCGATATTTACTAATCCTCACATAATCATTTTTTTTAAATTTTCTTTTACTTGGGTCGACTGTTTTTGGGTGGTTATAGACAGTTTTTAGTAAACGTTTTTCATCTTTTTTTTTTACATTCTTAGGCTTCATCCCAATTGTCCTATGTTTAGCGTCATTATATTCAACAACGATATCCGACAACAAATTTAACCACTTGTAGTTTCCATTTAGAGTAAATAGCCTCCACATTTTATTTTTTAAAGTTCGATTAACTCGTTCTACAACACTTGCTTTAAGATCTGTGTAAGAGCTGTAATGGTTAATTTTTTTCTTATCCATTAATTTTTTAAACTCTTTATTGTAAAACTCTTTACCCAAATCTGTTTGTAAATTTTTCGGTGCAACTTTGATATCTGATAAGATTTTTTTCATTGCTTCCGTAACGTTTTTCCCACCTTTAGTTTTTACAGGTTCACACCAAACATATTTTGAGAATACGTCAATGACCACTAAAATATACTGATAACCTTTGTTTACTTTAGCATAAGGGATCATCTGTACAAGATCTGCTTGAAGAAGATCATTAATGCCTTTAACAATAACTCTTCTCCGTTTAAAATATTTTCTAGCCGGTTTATGAAGTTCATTCACTATTTCCTGTTTAATGTCAGTCATCTTTACTCATCGATAGGGTGAATGAATAACTAACTCCCCCACACACTATTTATTTGATTATTTTAGCCTCTCTTAATTCCTCTATAATTGAAATAATTTCGTTATTATGCCCCGTATTTCCTGCCAACTGTGAAGCTATGAGTAGTCTTAATCGGTCTATAATTTCATTATAGTCATCAAAATGTTTATATTCAATTTTTTTGTTATCGAGTTCCATCAGTGTTAACGCGCCACCTTTCTTATTTTGATTTTTAGCTTTTCTTAGTTGTTCCCTCGTTTTTCTCATTTCTTCAGGTGAAGAAAGTGAACTCATTCTCGGTTTAGGAATTGAAGAAGATGGCTTAGGATTTGTAGCAAGTGTATTTCTTCTTGGTCTTACCACTGCAGGTATTGTTGATGTGGTTCTTTTATTAGCCCTTTCTTGACTCATCGAATGTAAGGTAGAAACACGTGGTTTGATAATATCTATAAATTTAGCCGCATTTGATGTAGATAGCCCTCTCTCCGGATCGTAACCTAGGTAATGAGCACTACTCCTTCTAATAATATCAATATACTGATCCACATCAGTTGTTCGAAATCCAGCTGGATTCTTTTTGAACATTAATTCATACAATCCTGGTGTACCTTGGTATTGAAACTGATTATCAATAACAAAGTTAGCACCATCAAAATCAACAGTTGCAGTGCCAATAGCGTATTTCTTCTTATATGGGTCGAAGTAAACACCAAAGGTATCATCAAACTCGTTTTTTGAGTCGAGAAGTTTATCTTCTATATATGCTCTCGGTAGCGGTGCTTTAAATTGTTGCAAGTATCTTTCATTTTCTGTCATGGTGGATGCACCTGCGATCTGTGATGGTGGGAAAGTTTCATCAAAGAAACTCCCTACATAATCAGGTCCTCCGCGGGTAGAGTCATACTCAAATGTTTCATCTTCCGAATCAGCGGGTGTTGTGTGATAAAATTCAAGAGGAACTGGCTGAATTGATCGTCTTTTTAAACTTTCATTTTTTATTTCTGTTTTCAAAAAAGGTTTACTTGGATCACTTTTATTATTATTAACGATAGTTACTAAGTCATGGAGAGGTTGCGTTATCGGTTTATAAGTTTTCTCCAACGCTAACTCAGATTTAGCAATATCAGTTTTCAAGTTTCTGTACTTTTGCCTTAAGGCATCTCGTGCCTTTAACAGCTCTGTTGCCACTCTTCTATCCATGGTTAATGACTGATAATATTTAATGTACCCACTTTTATATATGAAAAAATTGATCAAATCCCTTTCGAAATCTTCCAGAGTTGATTGGACAATCTTTATCGATTACAACGAATCCATATTTATCCCTCCAACAAAATGCACAAAGTTCTCTAAAATCTTGGAAGCACATATCAACATTTACATGATCATCATAGATATGTTTGAGATTGGTAAGATCCTGAGGGAATATCACAAGAAGATTAGCATTATCTCTACACAAGTGTTTAGGGACAGCGGCGTAGGTTTGGCATAAATAAAAACAATCGGTGTTTTTATGACGTCCGAAAGAAAAATAGCTTTTGATAATACTTTGATTACATGACACCAAATCGTCGAAAATTATGACTGAATTCGGTTTAATATCTTCGGGGGGTAACACTACATCTCCGTCATTATATTCGAAATATCCAATTTCATTCAAAGGTTTCATAAGCATTCTCAAATATTCATATTTCGGTTGGTATAGGGATTTAGAATATAAATAAATATTTTCAAAACGTAAACCGTTAGGATGTTCCAACAAACTAAGCATCACATTTGTCTTTCCAGACCCAGAACTCCCAACTAGAAGCCCTCGTTTCGACTGTCCACCAAATAAAATACCATGCTTTTGAAAAGTGTTTGTCTTGGAAATTTCATCGTGATTGACAATTGGTAAAATTGTGTCTTGCTGTTGAATCTGCATTGTGTTCAAATAATCAGATGAAATCAAACTTCATTAGAAAGAGAACTGTTAAAAACTGATCAAGCAGGGCCTTCTCCTGCCTATATAAAAGGGTATTCTACAAATGCAAGATCAGTTGATACCATAATTTGGGATATAATGGGTCGAACCAAGTGTTCACAGATCACTTCTATTAAAAACTCTAAAAAGAGAGGACGTGGTCTGCTCAACGACATAATAAATAGACTTCCGGTGGAACTACATATACCAGGTTATAATTATT
The DNA here is from genome assembly GCA_963583905.1 of Stenurella melanura. Lineage (NCBI taxonomy): Eukaryota > Metazoa > Arthropoda > Insecta > Coleoptera > Cerambycidae > Stenurella > Stenurella melanura. The sequence goes on from OY757311.1 coordinate 125,385,138, forward strand.
GTGGGCCAGGAACTAAACTCGCAAAACGGGGTGACAGGGGGGTTAACCCACTAGATGAAGCGTGCAGAGAACACGATATAGCATACTCCAAATTTCAGGAGGTTGAACAAAGGAATCAAGCAGATAAGGAATTAGCTCAAGCAGCATTTAAACGTGTAAAAGCACCCGACTCTGGTTTTGGCGAAAAACTCGCTGCATTAGGAGTTGGTGGGGTAATGAAACTAAAGAGTAAACTCGGAATGGGTCTTAAGAGACGAATAAAGCGTGATTTAACGCAGAAGAAGAGGAAGAAAGGTGGACAAATAAACGTAAAAGTTGCTGTAAAAAGTGCATCAAAATCAAAGAAGCGCGGGAAAAGAATTCTCAAAACCCCAAAAAGGGGAGGGGTTCTCCCACTTCTATTACCTCTTCTGGGAGCATTAGGAGCTGTTGGAGGTGGTGTAGCTGGAATTGTAAAGGCAGTTAACGACTCCAAATCAAACAGTAAGATGATAGCTGAACAATTGAGACATAATTTGGCGATGGAACAGACCTCTAAGGGGAAGGGTTTATACTTAGGCCCTCATAAGAAAGGTTCTGGATTATATCTTAAAACATATAACAAGCAAAAAAACTAATTAAGCTACCTCACCGACCACTAACTAATATAGATTTAATGAAATACTCGGAAATTTTAAAAATTCCAAATTTTCGTGGTGTTTTCATGAGAGATACACTTCCAAATAAAATCAGGAAAAGAGAATCTGGTGTAGTAAATCTGGATACCGATGAAGGAGACGGAACTCATTGGATTGCATATATAAAGAAAAATAAGGAAATAGTTTATTTCGACAGTTATGGAAATTTAAGACCCCCAGACGAGTTGAGAAAATATTTCTTAAGTGATGGTAGCATGAATGAAATAAAATATAATTATGATTCCGTACAAAACTCTGATTCATATGTTTGTGGACATTTATGTCTATTATTTTTATATAATCAATGTATATAAGTTTTTTTTTTCATTTTATAATAAACAGTCAAAGTATCACTATGTCATTTACATTCGCTCTCAGTGGAGAATCTTCTCTATTAAATTACAATTTCAATCCACCCATATATTTAAATGATAATGCAGATTATGAAATTGGATTAACAAATTTTGATACTTATAATATAATCCCAAATATTGACAGCAGTAACAATAAATTTGCTTGGGATGGAAAGGCGGGGAATAATGAGCATATAGTGGAAATTCCTGAGGGGTGTTATGAAATTGAAGATATTAAAAAATTCATGACAAATAAAATAGTTGAAGAAGACAATAAAGCACTTGTAAAGATTAATGTGGATGTCAATACATCTAAAATCAGTATAAAAACAAACAGAAAAATTAATTTTAACGTGAAAGATTCGATAGGTCCGGTATTAGGCTTCCAGAAAAGAGAGTTAAAAGCTAATTATACTAATATTTCCGATTATCCTGTAAAGATTTCCAAAGTAAATGCTATCTGCATTGACTGCAACATCGCTGTTGGTTCTTTTTTTAATGGAAAACCTGTTCACATCATTCATCAATTCTATCCAACAGTTCCAATTGGGTATAAAATAGTGGAGTCACCTCTAAATATTATTTACTTCCCAGTGAGCGTTAAAACCATCAACAACATAACAATTAAAGTAATTGACCAAGAAGGACATCTTGTCAATTTTCAAAAAGAGACGATAACTGTTCGACTACATCTTAGAAAATCAATTCGATAATAAAATGGTGTTGATTTTTAATTCAAGATCACCCATTCATAGACCTCAAACACACTATAAAAGGAAACGCAGGGGGAAAGTCAACAGTTTTAAAAACACTCTCAACGGAATCACATCAGCAAATCGACGGTTCTTAAAAGCGATTGGATTCGAAGTACTAGTATAATGGAATTGCTGAATATAACCGAGCAACCTATTAATGACAACTCCGTAGTAGAATATCAGTATCATTCGTATCAGCCCAATATATCTGGAACTCTAGATTATAATGATGAAACGAGAATTACCATACAAGATTTAGATACATATACTGCACCGTGCTATAGTTATTTATACATCGAGGGAAAATTAACAAAAGAAGATGGAAATTTAGCTACCAACTTAGAGTTCATCAATAACGGTGTTGCATTTTTATTTCGAGAAATTAGATATGAGTTGAATGGCATAGTAATAGATTCCGTGAGAAATGTTGGCTTAGTTTCAACTCTATTTAATTATCTATCATTGAATCAGAATGAAAGCGTTTGTATGGAAAATGCTGGGTGGTTCCCAAAACATAAAAAAGGTGCCACACCTAAAATTTTGGTAGATGGAAGTGGAAATTTCAACGTCTGCATTCCATTAAAATTTCTGGTTGGTTTCTTTGAAGATTTTCGAAAAATAATCATTAACATGCGACAAGAATTAGTGCTGGTACGTAATAGTAATGATATTGACTGCATTACAACCACCAACGATGACGTAAATGATGTGAATGCAATAAATGAAAAGCCCAAAATCACTATTTCTAAATTATTTTGGAGAGTACCACATGTCACCGTGGGCATTTCTGAACAGCTTCGATTAAATAAAATTGTAAGTCGAAATGTGGATCTTCCTATAACATTTAGAAGCAGGGAATTGATTGAATATCCATCTTTACCCACCTCAAGCAGACATACGTGGCCTGTCAAGACATCTACTAAAGTGGAAACTCCGAGGCATGTAATAATAGCATTCCAAAAAAATAAGAAAGGAAACATTAAAGCTGATATGAGTAAATTTGATGATTGCGATCTTAGAAGTATTCGACTTTTCTTGAATTCTGAGAGATATCCATATAATGATTTATATCTCGATTTCACAAATAACAAATTTGCAACTCTCTATCAAATGTTCGCTGATTTTCAAGAATCATATTACCCACACCAAATAAATCAACCCATTTTCAATCCCAGTGAATTCAAAGGTATTGCACCAATAGCTCATATTGATTGTTCTCGTCAAAAAGAAGCCTTACAAACAGGATCGGTGGTTATGAGAATAGAATTTGAAACTGGCACCCCTACTACAGCAGATACTAATGCATGTTGTCTCATTCTCCACGAGAAGCATTTCACCTATAATCCTTTAACAAAAATCGTTCGTCAGCAGTAAAATGCGCATGACACATTTTTGCCTATATATACATACACCATAATAATATTAGGTATTAGAATGCATGTCAGATCATACTATGTTCAGAAGTTAAAAGAACATAGAAAAAAAATTCGTGACTTAAAGAAAGCAATTGAATTGTACTGTTTAAAAGAAAAAGTGTTAAAAGATCTACACCGTTTAAAAATATGATAATTATCATCGATGTTCAAGGATTTCGAATCGAAAACAATAGGTTTATTGTTAAAGAACTGGCAGGATTTGATGGAGTCAAAACTTGTCACTATGTATTTAAGCCACCTTACCCATTTGAGATGCTTTCACCAGACCTACAAAAACAGGCTAGCTGGTTAACAGGAAATTATCACTGCATTAAGTGGAGTGATGGGTTTACACCACTACACTTGTTTGGAAAGATTATCAACAATTTGGTCACATCCGATGATTGCGTTTATGTGAAAGGAGAAGAAAAAGCAAACTACATCAGGCAATTTACCACACAACCCGTTATTGAATTTGGGGAGCGGCCACCTTTAAGAAAATCTAGTGCAAAATGTTTTTATCATTTAAATATTAATTGTATGTGTGCACTTTCTAATGTATATTATCTGTATGAAAATTTTATAATGTCATGAGGAAAGAAAATAAAAAACCATAAATGAATTTCTGTGTTTTTATTCAAACAAATGTTATAACAAAATAACTTCAACTTCAATTAACAAATAAACTGCAATCTAGCTAAACATCTCCACCAGTACCACTGTCAGAATCCTCGCTGTCAGAATCCCCATTATAAGCAGTCACTTTGCTGGCTAGATCCGGCGCCAAAAATTGTTTTATTCGATCTAAAAATCCACACAGATTTAAATCTATCAAAGATTGTACAAAGCAGCGCTGACAGCTCACTTTATCCAGAAAGTCGTTACATTTTAAATATCCTTCATGATACTTCTTAGCTAGTTCGTCGCACTCTCCCTCGGTATAGAATCTGTCCATTCCATAAACTGCCTCATGTTCCGCATCGAATCTCAAATTTGCGAATAACTGTCTTAAATGACTCACACCACTTTCTAAGTCAACTATTTCGATTTCTTTCACGTAGGCCATCCACATTTTGAAACTTACTGTTTATTTCACCTCGAACTAAATTAATAATGGCTAAAGTGTTAAATTAATGCTTGAGTTTTATAATGAAATCCCCACCTAACCGTATACCCTACCTATCTACTAAAAGAAAACAATTTTATCAGTGTTTATACTTCTACACAGTCAGCTATTCTATTTTTGGATTAGCAAGTCAGTTATTCTACTTTGGATTAGCAAGTCAGCATTTGCATAGTTGACACTTTTCAAAACAATGTTATCATTACATGTATTTTATTTATCTACCTACAGTCCACAGCTCTATTTTCGATTACTAAATCAGCATTCGCATAGTTAACACTTTCCAATCTAGCAATAAAATATTTTATAACATCGGCAAAACTATTCTTCCACCTAACCAAGCATTATAAAAAGTAAACATATGCATGCGAATGGTAGTAGAGTAATAAAACTGATACAACCCAAACCAAACTTAATTTTTTATTACTAAAATGAATCACGTCTGTATTTGTGGTATGTTCAGGAGTCCTGCAGTAAGTTATTGCACGCTAAATTATAAATTAGTGGAAACAATTAAAGAAAACTACCCCGCTGAATATGAAGTACTGATAAGTTTACCAGGTCAGCGTTGGGTAATAGCTGGCAATTTTATTTGTTTGCTATTAAAGTTAACTAACGCCGCTAGAAATATGGATATATTTTATTTCAATACGGAGTTTAGTGAGAAATGCGACAAATCTGATTGGCATCAATCTTCAACCAGTCCCAATGTATTCAAACACCATATATACAACATACAAGTTGTTGAATTTACAAATATATCACCGGGGCTGTCTCTGAGTGATGAAATTTTCCAATTGCTGTGCTGTTTCGACTGTGTCTTGGTTAGAAAAGCCTTACATTTAAAAAGTGCTTTGTTTGTTGACTGCAATTTTGGTCCTGTGAAATTTGGAACTACCTCCCGACAAGAAAAATTTAATCAGCGTCTTCAACAACCCATCATCACTCAGCCCAAAACACTGTTTCTAATAGCTTATGAATGTAAATACAAGATCCAATAAAAGCATAATGAAAATAATACTGTTGTTTTATTATATTCACTTTCAATTCACATGAAACCTGTAATAGGATAGGATTTAACTATCAAATAAAACACGCAATTGTTATAATTAGTTTTTTTATTAGAAAAACACCAGATAACTGTTACATTCTCTATAAAAAATCAAAATCAAGGTCCATTGTTAGATTTTCCTGTTCAATAATTTCATTGGCTAGCCTTAAAAGAATTGTGAGATTATCTTCAGCGGTATTATGGTCAGTGGTATTATGGTCAGTGGTATTATGGTCGGTGGTATTATGGTCAGCGTTATTGTGTAAATTATTGATAGAGTAATGCCCCCATGCCAATGTTTTTGTACTCCCGGGTACAACACATCGTTTGTCATCTTGAGCCGAGAGCGCAACCTTATTTTTTAGTTCGGTGTATACAGTATGCAGATGTGATGAGAATACATACATTTTTCGTAAAATCAATCCGCCATCCTCAACAATCTGTTTGTAATCGATCAAATGCAACTGATTTTTTATTATACTTTTTGAGACACCTTTAGCTTTCTTTGTGACGTCACCATTAGCTCGAACGCAGTAAGCTTTTGCCCCAGTACCAAAGAAGCTATCTATTGGCATACCTGCATATTCGTCTTTCATTTTACCTACAACCGACTTCGTTTTTGGAATGTTGTGCTGATTTGGAATGGGGAAATTTGATGTGTCGAATAGATCTATATTTTCTTTAATATCATCGTAAACGTTATCAGTGTGAATCTCTAAAATTAAAGAGTCGGTATCGGTGTAGCATAGAATAGCTTTGTCATCATATTTCTTTTTTATGAAGTTATAAAAAAAGTTATAAATTATGGTTTTAGATATATCTAAAATGGTAAATCCTACGAAGAGGGGCTTGTCATATAAGATTTTTAATAAAGACATTTGCACCGCTACCAAATCTTCAGAAAACACTGTACATGACTTGAAATTTGGTCTAGCAATTAATCCTTGAGCACCAACACTACCAATACTATTCTCCCAATGTGTCACTAGCTTCACATCAGTTCTATTGTCTACATTTTCCATAGTTTTACCAAATATCGAATTAATAAAAAATTTAAAAAGATCTCGCTCGAATGCATTTTTAGAACAATTTCTAAGTTTGGTGTTCAAATCTATATAAGATTTTAACCAAGCAGACTGTGAAAATTCAATGACTCTGTGAATTTTTCTAAGTATTAAGCCATGTTCCAAGCATTGTTTTAAATTTCTGTAATGGATGATATATTTTTGTTTATCATGTAAATTTAATAATAATTTTGAATTTTTAGAGTTCGGAGGTACAATGTTTTCAGGGCAGAATGGCAAATCATTATGTTTATCATGTAAATGATGTGGATATTCTAAATCTACCTCTAATACATAACCTTTTGGTGAATCATCGCCAAAAACAGTACATTCAAAGTTTTCAATTTCATAATCATTTAGCCATCTAAAGTCTCCCGTGGGCAGACACTGACTCATTGCACAGCCGTACATGTTAGTGGCGTCTAAATATAGTATATATGATGTTGGTTCTGATGGATTAAAATTTGAAATTAATGGATTGTTTGCCACAGCTTTTCTATTACTACACTGACTGACACCACCGCGTATTCCCTTTCTAAAAAAATGTAACATATCAATATCAGTTAAAAGTTGAAGTTGAATCCCAGTTTTGCGTAACATGGCATCCCAACTTAGTGACGGAGCCGTTAAATACTGTGCAGGATCTAATTTATATGTTTGCATGCAAATTTGTCTGAAGTTTTCAAATATATCAGCAAGAATCAGTACATCCGATACCAGGTAAATATCTGAATAGCAGCCGAGTGTTTGACAATTAAAAGTTTGCCACACATCACAAGCGCGATCATAATCCTCCTGAGAAATTGATTCACCACTCAAAACATTGAAGAACTGCCCAAGTGACGGTAATTCAGTCTCATCCAATTTATCCATGGATTCAATATATGAATATGGAAATACACCTTTTCGTCTTAGTAAGTCGAATTGCTTTTCATCGCTGTAATATTTTTTCACTTCGAGGCATTGATGTGGTTCCAACGTTTGACTTAATTTATCTAATGAAGCAGGTAAAAAGCGAAGTGAATCCACAAACCTCAATTTAATGTAAATGTTTTTCGGTTTTTCATCATTAGATTTACCAACAAGAATGTGTTTGGAAAATGTAATATATTTTTCTTTATTTTGTGCAATAACGTCTATTTTTTCTTTCTTTAAAGCTAATTTCTTAATAAACAAATGAGAATCATAATTAGTTAAATTGTGGAAAAATACTGGTATAAATTTAGGAATTTTGAAATTTAAATTACAAGGAGAGTGAGCAGCTCCTCTAAATTTACCGGTGAGGTGGCAGTGGTCGCGGACCTTTGCATTACCATTCTCAAACGGCTTATCACAAATATAACAAATTTGACTGTTATCGAAAAATTCTTGTTGACTATCAGTCAATGGTTCCATTTCGACAATATTTTTCAAATGATTCTGATACAATTTTAAAACATTTTCTTCTAATTTTTTTACGAAAACTTCCACAACATCAATACCTCGATAATATTCAACCTTGGAAAGGTTGTCATCAAAATTACACTTTATATAGAAACAAAATGAATATGGTTCATGCTGGTATGTTTTAACAGTAAATGATTTACTATCACATGGTTCATTGTGATGAATCGGTTTCAACAAACTTTCAAAGTCAGCATAAATTACAAAAGGTACAGGTAATTGTTTTTCAAAATTTGTAAATTTCAGAATATTCCCAGCAATTGTTTCACCACACTTATTAATTAGTGGTTCTGGGTTTGGTAATATAGTGCATAAATGATTACAATCATTGCTTTGGTGGTTCATTAATTTCTTAGGAGTGTTAAAAAAATATAGACAACCATCACAAATATAATTTCTACCATCATGTTTTGATCTCTGTGAAGTAACTAATCCTGATAGGTTTTTAATAAGCGTATAGTGACTATTCCCTTCATTATCCGTAATAAGTAATAAGTTTACATGTGTATTTTGTCGTTTCTCTGTAAAATGCAAGGGACCTACAATCTCACTGACCATTTTACCATCTTTAAATTGAGTATTTACTCCAAATACATTTATAGATATATTATTTAAACTTTCGAATTTATGAATGTCTTTAAGTTTAACAGGAAAATCTATACCTTCAAAATTTAATAGTGTTGTGTAATGGGGATATGATGAAACTCTTTGTGGTTGTCCTGTGGGTGGGAAGATGGCTGCGTTGACTGCCCAAGCGAAGCACTTTTCATCAGCATTCTGAATATTTAAAACTGATTTTTTATTTTCTATTTGCTTCGGCAATTTAATGTATGATGAAGCAAACAGTGGATTGTATTTATTTATGTTAACCTCAAGAAAACTAACGTATTTCAACGACCAACCGGAATCGCGCTCCTGAAAGGTCGAGGCTTTCTCCATTATCTCCTCCTTGAAGCTATCATATACGTTTAATAAATCACTTGAGTGTGTCACAATCTTGTTTCTTGTGTTGAATGATTTTATTTCTGACAATTCCTTTTCTTCAACAACATATAGCCCAAATAATTCCACATTAATTTTTAAGCTGGTGTGCATTTCAATATGTTCCTCAATCACTTGGAAAACTTTCTCTTTTATTTCATCCAAAAATTGAGGAATTTCAATAATGCATTCCTTTGAAGAAAAGCGAAAACTCGCAATACGACTCTTAAACGCACTCTGCAGCTTTTCAATTCCTCCTGAGATTTCAATTCCGTGATTATGTGCAGAACTTCTTAAATGGCCTGTTAATTTATTTTTTTTCACTTTTTTACCGCATATTGGACAATGAGTCTCTTGTGAATTTATAGGAAGTCCTACACCAGAGGAGGAAGGGCCAGGTTGATTTACTGAGTTAGCCTCAATATTTTCTACTTTCATTTTTTTACTTGTATGGCTTTCACTAATCAGTCTATGGAGACAACTTTCCCGTTGATGGCGCAGTAAACTTCTTTTTGCAGTAAAAGTTTTCAAGCACTGAGGACACTGCATTTTGAAATGTACTTTATTATCACACAAGCAAATCTAGTAATAAAAACCAGAAATGTTCTCACTCCTTTTATATATCTCGAAAGAAGTAGTGGGGGTATCTGTATAGCATGCAAATATGTATAAGCCACTCTGTAGTTAAAAATAATTTCTGTCTATTGTGCAGTAAGAGAAAGTGTTTTCTATTTTATGTTAACGCTGAAATAAAGTATTAAGAATTCTTATTATTTATTGTCGTAGTTCGCTACACTGAAATAATAGTTATCTATGTTAAACAGTTATCTCTGTACCCATTCATTGCAGTTTAATAAAGTGTATGAAATAATCTTTTAAATTTTATCGCCTGGATAAGTTTTATTTTATTTATTATCTCTGGATAGGTTTTATTTTATTATCTCTGGATGAGTAATATTTATTATGAATGAAATCGCTGTTTTATGCATATGCTTAAATAATTTATAGCTGCAAATTTATAACTGATAATTTATAGCTTCTTCTTATCTTGAATGGAACCTTTCATGAATTAATGCATTGTTTTGATAAATTTAATACGGTAATTGCCTTGCTGTATTTATCAAGAAATGTGATATACTAATGCTGACGCCTTATGTATCGACTATAAGCACTGTACATACGTACGGTACACTCCTGTAGGGGGGGGTCGGGGTCGGGGGGGGGCGGGGGTCGGGGGGGGGGGAATGACTGGCCGACCTAACGCACATCAGTTTGCAGTTTCGTTCATTGCACAATGCTTTCATTATTGCGAGAGATAACAATGTTGATTAATAAGACGCCTTAATATTTTTCACTACAATGATTTCATTTAGTAAATTGTTTACTTATTCATCTGTTAATCTATCCATCTATTTATCATTCTATTTATCATAAAGCATCTATTTCATTCAATTCTATATTAGCAATATACGCTTACACACTCAGCACTTTCATTCTTTATTTAAAGGATGATTTTATCGTACATGCATTTAGTCTCAGTCTCGCTTTTTCTTCTGTTGTTTAATAAAGTAAAGTCTTAAAATGAGTTCTCAGTACAACTATAAATCGAATAAACGTTCAGCAACTCCCGATGAGCTCTACGAGGATATCTCGTTTGAAGCCAGGGTGTGCAAAAAGCTAAATTCACGCCAAGCAGCATCATCCGTCGATTCCGATTTTTTTGTAACTGAGGGTAGTTTTTCGGCTATTCGACCCATGTTTGAAGGAGCCCCATCATCATTTCATCCAAAAATTTCGAAAGTGACCGTTAACAATAATCATTCTAATGAAGAATCTGACGACTCGAAAGACGAATTATTTTCAAATTTTGTTGACCAAGTGAAGCGAAAGTGTGAAATGCAGGATGATGGAATTGCTAAAGCTAGTACGAGGTTCATTGAAGAGATGCATAGGGTGTCCATTTTAGAGTCAGGTCGGTTTAACGGACACTGTGAAGCAGAGAAACGAAATATGGCGAAGGAGATTCGAAAAATTGAAAAAATGCAACAGAAACTGGCTGATTTACATTCCGATTTGAAAAGGAGGGATCGTAAAATGGACTCAGCGATGGAGTATGTGAAAAACTTTGTGGTGAATTTTCCATTTAACTAAAATCCAACTGCTTACTTTTTATTTTTATTTAAGGTCTTAACTGTATTTACATGTATTTTTATTTCAATCATAATTTGTAATTGTAAAAATAAATGTGTTATATGAAATGTGTGTTTTTCTATCTATCTATCTATCTATCTATCTTTCTTTATTTCTTATTATTACAGCTCTAAATATACAGGGTGGTACATTAAAAAAACAAATGGTTTATAAAGCTTTAATACGATCTCCATTGATTCACAATACATAATTAATTGTCATTCATAAATATGTACATTACATGTAAACTTAAGGTGATACTAAGTAGCCACCAGAATGCACTTCTATAGCTGATTGCTGACAAACTGCTTCTTGATATGTGCGCCTCCTTATCCATAATTCTCAACAATCCCTCTTTGATTAATTTTGCATAAGAGCAATCTTCTGAATACTGTAAATGATCAATAATAGGTGTGTCACCTACTTTCCACCTGTAAATTTCAACTCCACAATGAAAGCAGCGAACGATATCCTCACAACCAATATAATGAAATCCTGCCAGTGCAAGATCTAAAGGTTTTGTAGTGCCTCTCCAATTCTTAAATGATATTAAACGCTCCTCAAAGTGTTGATACACATCTCTTACACACATTTTGTCACTTTCTTAAAATCTTCAATAATATGTTGATTTATTTTCGAAGATGTACTAAAAATAACCTCTCCACCGTCTAAATTGTAGTAGGGGGTTCAGAATTATGGTGGGGGGTTCTGAATTATGATGGGAGTGGTGGATAGGCGGGGTTATCATTTTACTTTCACCACTACTTCTACTTATTGAAATCAGTTATGCAGCAGTGGCCCTAATATGTCGCATGTCACAATTCTCACAAACGGTGAATATTTTTTCATTTTTGGGGGTATTGTATTCCTTTAATACACTTTTACATCTGATACATACCCATATACAGATAGGCATAATGATGATGTGTTTGGAAGAGTAGTAAAGTATGCACTCCCTAACGTATCATAATTCCCCCTTCCATAGTGACTATGAGGAGAGGAGAGGGGGGTTCTGAATTATGGTGGGGGTCTAAGTTATGGTGGGGGGTCTCTAAATTATGGTGGAGAGTTCTGTGACGTGGTGGGGGGTTCCAGAATTATGGTGGGGGGTTCTGAATTATGGTGGGGGTCTAAGTTATGGTGGGGGTCTCTAAATTATGGTGGGGGTCTAAGTTATGGTGGGGGTCTCTAAATTATGGTGGGGGTCTTTAAATTATGGTGGAGAGTTCTGTGACGTGGTGGGGGGTTCCAGAATTATGGTGGGGGGTTCTGAATTATGGTGGGGGTCTAAGTTATGGTGGGGGGTTCCCGAATTATGGTGGGGGTTCTAAGTTATGGTGGGGGTTCCCGAATTATGGTGGGGGGTTCTGAATTATGGTGGGGGGTCTAAGTTATGGTGGGGGGTCTCTAAATTATGGTGGAGAGTTCTGTGACGTGGTGGGGGGTTCCAGAATTATGGTGGGGGGTTCTGAATTATGGTGGGGGTCTAAGTTATGGTGGGGGGTTCTCGAATTATGGTGGGGGTTCTAAGTTATGGTGGGGGTTCCCGAATTATGGTGGGGGGTTCTGAATTATGGTGGGGGGTCTAAGTTATGGTGGGGGGTTCCCGAATTATGGTGGGGGGTTCTGAATTATGGTGGGGGAGGGGCGTGGCTTGGAAAAGTGGTGGGGGTGGGGGTGTGGCTTAGAAAAGTGGTGGGGGGTGCTAAAAGTGGTGGGGGGTGTCACAAAACTGTCATTCTTTCACTACTAATATTTTTGATGCTAATGATCAAATTTAAAATATTCTTACACATTTGCGCTCCCTAGGTGCTGGTAGCGTGAGTAGCATGAATTAAGTAGCAGGGAAGACAGGTCACTGCATTCATTATTAGCATGTCTCCACAAGTTAATTCATTCACTTCATAGAAACCTGTAATGTGTTATCGCTACATCTCTGAGGCACTAGTAGGACGACTTTTTTAGAAGCTGAAAACTTATAGTAAAATTCAGTAAGCGGATCGAGTCTTTGCTGGATGATTCTAGATACCTGTAGCAGGGTTGCTGGAAAACTTCTAGATGCATTTTGTGGTGTATATAAGGCGACCAGTTCACGCGGGACATTTTTTAAATGAATTGGAGTTGAGATTAAATCGAGGTGATTCAAACTGAACAATAAAGTGAAAGTATTAATTAATAATAAGCATTGTTTAAGACTATGTTAGTAAACTTAAATATTTGTGTATTGTTTCTGCATTTAATATAGATTCGAGTTTCATGTGTATCATGTCACCTTCTCCACGATAACATAATCGACCTTCATTTTATTAGTTTTATAAAGTTATGATGGAACTAAGGCATAATTAAATCTTAAGACACGTATTTCTATTCTCAATTTAGAAATTCATTCTAACGCGTTGCTACCAGGTTAAATCATTACAAAGCCTGTTTCTCATAGAATAACACCAAGATCGTGCTTGAATATTACAAACGATACCCGTATACGAATATAGTTAACCAGACAAGTTATGTGGTTACCTCAAATGAAAGTAATCGATTGTTTACCTGGCTCACCATTACAAGTCCGTTACCTACTTTTGGTTCATTCCTAATATTGCCGGTAGCATAGCCGTAGGTTAAATGATATTTATTTACTTTTATTGAATCATTTATGGAGTTGTTCATTAAACTAACATTATTTATTATAAAGAAATAATGTATTATAAATAAGTAATGTATATCATGCCTATCAATTAATATAAAGTAGTAACACAATATTTACAATAATTAAAAAGTGGTTCTAAAAATTGTCGGATCTTTTTTTATGATTTTCAAATTGACACTAGATAAACTATAATTATTACAGTTTTTCATCTGAAATTTTTGAACCAGTACTCCCTGGAAGACATAATGAATACTCTTATAAAATGTCCCTTTCCAGTTTGTTGATATAAGTTGATTCTTTCTTGTATATGTACATATTTTGAAAGATTATGGAAAACCCCTTTAATACTCTGGTGACAAAAATTGTCTTATGTGGATGCGTTAATCTTTTTTGGTCAATATTTATACTGATGTAAAATGAAATGTGCACATGCCGCTGTCTCGCCATCACCACAACAATGAAATTAATGTATTTATCAGACCAAATCCAGATTAAAGCAATACAAAAATGTAAAAAATTCGCTACTAAATACTTTGTCACATGAAACTAAACATTTTAAACTATCATAAAAAAAGCTTTATCGCAATTACAACTTTTAAACATGCCTTTTCTTTTTTAAATGCAGATAGTTTTTACCTCTTTACGCAACTTTCTTGCGTTATCTGCAAGTAAAGCCTTCTAATCCTTCGCCATATCAACTAAAATCCGAACATATTGGCAACTGCCGGTGCGACAGAACAGTGCGATGTCAAATTCGTTCGGAACACATCGAGTTCAATAACACATCCCCCGTTTTTGTGCGCCCCGGCCCACACAGCGTCGCTACGATGACTAACGAGAAGCTGGGTTTAAGCCCAAAGCTGAACCGAAAGCACGCTGGAGCTGAAAAGAGACATAATCCAGAAACTGAAATGATGCCACTAGCAATTGGGGTCGGAATTAAATTCTGCAGCAATCATTGGGGTAACTTATTTCCAGCCGTAGTAATAATATTGAGTTTAGTTTCGGGATACGTGGAGTGTGATAGAGAATATGCCGACATCAGCTGTTTATATGACATAGCAAATGATCTTGCATTCGCGTCTTGTGGGTTTATTTAAAATAAATTATGGGAGAAAGCGCACTACGTCGTTCAAATCCTGAAAATGCACTATCTAACATCGTAGTCAACTCTGCAGCAGAATAAATGTATACATTTTTCAACATCGATTTTTGTATTATTCATATGCCGCGCCGACATCGTCATATTATTTTGAAAAAGCTTTAAACAAATTTTTTATAATAAAAAGAATATGTCTCCACTTTTTCGTTTAAATTTGCACACAAAAATAAAAGAGGTGCGTAGTAAGTAAAGAAATTAAAAATGTATTGATACATAATATGAAAAAATAATATCCACAGTAAACATCTAAAATAAGCAACACCGACAATTGACAACCTATAATGCGCATATTAATAGAAAAAGTTGTTCTGCATCCAGCGAAATTAGTTCAGGTCTTCATATTTAGTCTAATTCCCAAGTTCAAAAATGTGTTAATTCTTGAAATAGCCCCTAAAAATATTAGCGATAGCTCATTGGATTCGGAATGACGTCTAGAAAAATGTATTAAAATGTTTTATTAGCACATAAAAAATTACAAAATTATAAACAAATTAAGATGGAAAAATGGCATTTAGTTTTTCGCTTATAACTTAAAAACTATAAGCGATAACGGAAATCGGAAAAAAGATTCTTAAAGAGGAAATTTCTAATAAAAAAAGTCCTAACTCCCGGAACTCCATCTCCATTATTTATCATTTTAATTTCACGCTGAAAATAGGATTCCGCGCGACCGCTGCAGGACGTGAGCGCCGCCGCAAAAGAGAGTACATCACATAAAATCATTTTTTTATACTATTAAATATCAATTAAAAAATTTGAAAAAATTATGGTGTATTCGTAGCACTTCAAAAAATAAGGTCCCGTTAGAAAAACATGTTAAAGTTTTTCAACAAGTGAGGCCATTGTTAACTAACGAAATTTTATGGGACCTCCGTTATCATTGGAGACAATTTTTTTTTAAATAATTGGCCTATAAAATTTTCGCTTCTTGGAGCCCTTCTTATAGATATACTTAACAAGATCACATTATAAAAGTTTTTAAAAATTGTTTATTTTGTTTATTATAATTTTTTAAAGTAAATAGAAAATTAAAAACCAAAGTAAAGTTGTAAACATTTTTTTTTTCAAATTCGTTATCATATTACTATTTTTACATTGAAGAAAGACATTCATTAACGTTAAAAAAAAATTTACGTCAATTGTTTATAAGTTGTCTATAAACAAATTAAGTGGTTTTGTATTTAAAACATTTTTTTTGTACAATTTTGTTGTCTTGAGAATATTATGATTTTTAAATAAAAATGTTTTTCTTAAAAACATTGTCTTATTGTTTATTATCGTTTTTTTAATTATCCATCATTTGAATAATTAGTTAAGAAATTATTTTTTTCTTAAAAATCATAATTGGCAATCCTCAATAAAGGAGCAAATATAATTTTTTTTATCAACAATTTCATTGTTTATTAATTTAACGATTTGTTATAAACAAATTCTGACAATTCTAATATTTTTTTTTTCTGAATCTTAAAAAAATTATAAAAACAGCCATATGCAACAACATATTGAAAAAAAATATTGTTTGTATTTTTGATAGCGTTTTTCAATATTACGCGATACAGCTGAAACGGGCACTTGATTTGTCAACTAAAACACTGATAAAAATTTTAAAGTATTAGAGATGTCACAATAGACATTCAGGTCGTTTTTATAGAGGATTAATTAATCTCCAAATGAGTTGACTTCCAAGTTTGTAACTATTATCAGTTATTATGCGCATTTGTTTATGAAAATTAAATATGTTTTTTAAATAAAAAATTGCAACTTTCAGATATTTTATCAAATTGCCTTGAAGGTCCATTACCGCACCAGCATTATTTGATAAGCTAGAAGTCATTAAAGATTAAAAAATGTCGAAAACACATTTAATTTATATAAACAAATGCGCATAATACCTGATTAATAATAGTTACAAACTTGGAAGTCAACTCATTTAGACATTAATTAATCCTCTATAAAAACGACCTCAATGTCTATTGCGATATCTCTAATAGTTTAAAAGTTATATCAGTGTTTTAGCTGACAAGTCAAGTGCCCGTTTCAGCTGTATCGTGTAATATTGAAAAACGCTATAAAAAATACAAAATTTTTTTTTTAAATATGTTGTTGCATATGGCTGTTTTTGTAATTTTTTAAGATTTAGAAAAAAAAATATTAGAATTGTCAGAATTTGTTTATAACAAATTGTCAAATTAATAACAAAGAAATTGTTGATAAAAAAAAAATATTTTTGTTGCTTTATTGAGGATCGCCAATTATGATTTC
Organism: Stenurella melanura; assembly: GCA_963583905.1. Classification (NCBI taxonomy): domain Eukaryota; kingdom Metazoa; phylum Arthropoda; class Insecta; order Coleoptera; family Cerambycidae; genus Stenurella; species Stenurella melanura. Next base: position 125,402,258 of record OY757311.1, read on the forward strand.
TAAGAAAATAATTTCTTAACTAATTATTCAAATGATGAATAATTTAAAAAAACGGTTATAAACAATAAACATTTTTATTAAAAAATCATAATCTCAAGACAACAAAATTGTAAAAAAAAAAGTTTTAAATATAAAACTAGTCAATTTGTTTATAAACAAATTATAAACAATTGGCGTAAAAACATTTCTTTAGCCTTGATGTATGTATTTCTCCAATGTAAAAATAGTAATATGAGAACGAATTTGAAAAAAAAAAATTTTACAACTTTACTTTGGTTTTTAATTTTCTGTTTACTTTAAAAAATTATAATAAACAAAATAAACAATTTTTAAAAACTTTTATAATGTGATCTTGTTAAGTATATCTATAAGAAGGGCTCTAAGAAGCGAACATTTTATGGGCCAATTATTTAAAAAAAAAAATTGTCTCCAATGATAACGGAGGTCCCATAAAATTTCGTTAGTTAACAATGGCCTCACTTGTTGAAAAATAAACTTTTTTTTCCAACGGGACCTTATTTTTTGAAGTGTTACGAATACACCATAATTTTTTCAAAATTTTTAATTGATATTGTGGCGTTGTTTTGAAAGGTTTTAAGTTGCCCAAGTGTTCAAGTGTGGGCCACCCTACGAGCGACGTGGTTAGCGTCACCGGTGTAACCTGGCTAGCACAGTAAAGATAAGGAGAGCAAAAGGGCGTCGAGTTCAAGGCTTGGGCGCCATTGATTACTTAGTGTAATCAAGGAAAATTAAAGATAAAGATAAACAAAAGACAGAAGTTACATATATATATATACAATAGTACTATATTACAAAAATATTATATTACAAAAAAAAGAACTATCACAGCACCAACGATACTGTATAGCAAAATATTAGACAGAAATATATACAAAAGAAACTATATTACAATAACCGAAGTTCAAGATAAGCTTGAGACTTTTACGAGAGCCAAATTAAATATATTACAAGAGAGATGAGTCGTAAATTGTCTCAATTATGAAACAAAAGTATATATTACAAGACAATAAAATACTATATTACAAGTTACACTATATTACAAATTTGCTCAACAGCAAAATAAACTTGAGGTGTTTACGAGAACCAAAATATACTACAAAAGATACGTCTCGTACCTTTTACCTCAATAGTAAAATCATATGTTACAACAAAATTAGATAAACTTGAGATCTTTTACGAGAGACAAAATAACTATATTACAAAAGATAAGTCTCGTAAATTTATCTCATAATTAAAAATCATATATTACAACAAAATTAGGAACTTGAGATCATTTACGAGAGACAAATATGTCTCGTAACATTATCTCAAAGTTCATAAACCTTAAACACTCTCGTTACCATTAAAATGAACCACGACTTACTATGTTACCAACAGAAATGCATTACAATACTACGATAAAATATTTACAGTAAGGAATCACGATAAAATTAACCACGAAATTAATACTACGATGAAATATGTGCGACAATGAATTTAAGATATAAGTAACTATGAATTAATGTACGACAACGGATTAATTATAACAGCGTATTTAAAATATAATCTAACAAAAAAAATTATATCTTGAATCTCATATTTTAAATTTAGACACTTGGCTTTTATGACCCAAAACTACAATCATGTGAAAATAATCCCTTTTACATGTAGTAAACAAAAGTACTTATCTTTTATTTGGTTATCCTGATTAAGGAAATTCCTAAATGTGATCCTGTTCTCTGATGATTATGGATTATAAAGTTGTTTCACATGTGGCTGCTTTAATTCCATTTTGAGGTTATGAAATCGTAAAAACGTCCGTACAAGATTTGTCGCCAAGACAAAATGAAGAAAATCTCATCGCTCGGAATGTTTTCGTATATCCAAATTCAAAATGTAGTAAGTATAGAAAAGTTGACTTCATACGAATATTGTTTGCTTAGTGGAAAACGTAGTAGGTATCGCTAATTGAATGTAGATAATCTCAAATCTTGCTTAAAGCAAATAATATAACGTTGAAATACTTCTACGTTAAAATCATTAGAAGTGAACAAGTTTTGTTCTTAAGAAATTAATTCTTAATTTATAAGAATATAAGAAAAACCTAAAACAATATTTCAAATGTTAGATGGCATTTACCGGTATAATAATTAAAACCTTACCTCATGTGATCATCACGAGGTTTTTCAAATTCTAACATCCCCATTACAGGTCAAACAAAATTATAAATACGTCTAATTAGTGCAATGGTTCAACGAAAAAGCGTTTCACCCGGCGTTATTTAGTTGAAATATCATTCCTGGTGCGCTATCTAGTATTCGCGAACTTTAACTGCTGACAGATGACGTATGTTCATCATAGTCTAAGGAGTAAGGGCACTCTATTAGTACTAAAGTTTGTGGGAATAATATTTCCGATAACTTATAATTTTTCTAATAAATATTAACAGTGTAACGAAGGATGCTATTGAGCATTCCGCATGTTACAATATTTAATAGTATAAGAAAATGAGTTTGTGATGTACTCTCTTTTGAGGAGGCGCTCGCATCCTACAGCGGTCGCGCGGAACCCTATTTTCAGCGTGAAATTAAAATGATAAATAATGGAGATAGAGTTCCGGGAGTTGGGACTTTTTTATTGGAAATTTCCTCCTCTTTAAGAATCTTTTTTCCGATTTCCGTTATCGCTTATAGTTCTTGAGTTATAAGCGAGAAACTAAATGCCATTTTTTTTCCATATTAATTTGTTTTTAACTTTTGCAATTTTTTATGTGCTAATGAAGCATTTTAACACATTTTTCTAGAAGTCATTCCGAATCCAATGAGCTATCGCTCATATTTTAAGGAGCTATTTCAAGAATTAACACCTTTTTGAACTTGTGAATTAGACTAATTAGGAGGAATAAAATTATATGATTATACGGCTGAGTAAAAAGTAAGTGAACGTTGAAATAGAACAGATTTATGCTTGGGAACTATAAAATGGGTATCATGAGATGTTGAGTGCTGATGAATATCAAAGAATGGTCTTCCCTATGGGAAAATATCAAGCTCTGTTATAATAATTTGTGATGTATGTATCCTTAATTATCTTGAGGGACCTTAGTATTACAAATTTTTGTAACGAACATAGAGAATGTCAAGGCAACTATGGTAGAGTTTATAGTGCTTTCAAGCACTTGTATCTATTATGCCAACAAAATCATGTGCTGTGTATTTTACGGTAATCTTAAACATTTGTAGAAGTACATAAATGTGCTAATATAAACTGCAACATTTCAGTAACCAATGTGGATGTTAAAGTATTTTAATTTGCTTTCTTTATCTATAAAATCTATTAAAAAGTAATAAATTCTTAGTTTATTTCTCAATCTAGTAGCGTATATAAGACGTTAAATGAAAGTTTTAATGTCAAATAAACCACATCAGGAAGCAGAGTTTAGTTTTAATTAAAGATATTCGCAGACGTTTAATTTTATCGAAAGTATCGGTCGAAGTAGGTTATCTTTATCTATTCTTACTAAAGTGATAAAAGAAATGCAAAATCATCAAACGTTTGAAGTAACTAGGGTTATGTAACAAAAAGAAACATTTTGTAGGGGTTCGTAAACTTTTTTGTGAATTGTACTAGTAGTGCAGCGATCTAGCTTGATACTGAAAAAAAAAAAAGAAATCACATTAAATTTTGTTATCAGGAATAGTCATACTATAAAAGTTGTTATTATACACAAAACAAGCTAACCAGTATACTCTTCGCCGATTTACTGCACTTTTTATATAATCGATACACATTTTATAGGATACTCTTTTAGTTTAATTACAAAAAAAAAAATCTTTTTTATTTAATTTTTTTTTTTTATTTATTGATAAAGTTTGTTCAAAAACAATAGGATTCTTCCTTTAGCAGTAACTTACTGTCCAAATTTCACTTTTCGTTCTTAAGTTATCGTGCTTACAAGAAACGTGACGGACAGACAGAGACGAACGGACGGACATGTTGAAAGTTGTTCAAAATTCGATCACAAACACAGTGATACGAAATGTTTTTCTCTGCGAGCAATATTACCGGTTTTAGAGATGTGCCGATCGAATGCAACATATTCTTCGTTTTGTATTTGCGAAGAGTATAATAAATGACCCATCATTTCCAAACCTATCCTGAAGCACTCAAAATTGAAAATGTGGACCAAAATTTCAACTTAAAAAATAAAATTAAAGACATGGAGAACGTTCAGAAGGCAGTAAATGGCACTACATAGCAAGTAAACGATATGTTGAGAAATGAGAACAAACTTGAATTTGTGTCCTTATTAGCAGCAACATTGAAAAAATCACTTGCAGATGCAGATCGAAGAAAACGTGACATGGAGCATAATTTAGCAAAGCACAAAGTGAAGCAACCAGAATAGGAGAGAATGTAATGCCTTAGAAAACCAGAATAGTGATTTAAAGAAAGAATTGCAATATCTTAAGAGCGAACATGACAAAGAAAAACAATAGTTACAAGAAATGAAATATGTGAATGAAACAAAACAATATCCAGCCATCGGCAATTTAGACATCACAAATACTAGTCTTAAACGAATAGAAACAGAAAGTCCTGTGAATTTCCAAAAGAAGCCCCGATTATTTTCTCCAGAAGTCGCACCAATGGTGATCCGACTTAGTTCATGTTGTGCATATATTTTGCTGAATACGAATTCGAGGTTAAAATTAGCATTTTGCAATGGGAAGCCTCTAATAGACTTAGATGACGGCCAATTTTGTTATTTCTTATATCGTGTTCCTACATTAGTACACGCAAATTAGCCATTTAGGGTAAGAAAAATTAATAAAGGAATCATCTCTGGGACTTAAGTAGGTAGTAACCTGGAGAATGAATGAAAGTTATAAGTGAAATGATGATAGACGTGAATGGAACAATTATTAATAAGAAATTCCAAGTAATTGCATATGCTGACGATATCAACATAATGGGAAGAACGGAAAGGGCAGTGAGAGAAAACTATAAGACATTGAAAGAGAAAGGAAAGAATGTAGGGCTTGACATAAATATAACAAAAACAAAAGCGATGGAAAACAAGACAGGAAGAAGAAATAGACAAAACTGGACGATTGGAGACGACAATATAGAGGTAGTTGAAGATTTCACATACCTTGGAAGTATAATTAACAACAAAAATAACATGGACCAAGAAATACGGCACAGGCTAATAAAAGGGAATAAAGCACTATATGCATTGAACAACATATTCAAATCTAAACTAGTGAATAAGAACACGAAAACACTAACATATAGATCACTAATAAGACCGGTGGTGACATATGGCTGTGAAACGTGGACGTTAACAACTAAAACTGAAGAAACGTTAGCCGTATTCGAAAGGAAAGTACTGAGGAAAATATACGGACCAGTAAATGAAAACGGTCTATGGCGTATCAGATACAACTATGAACTAAAACAGCTGTATAAAGAGGTAAACATAGTAGAATATGTTAAAATCCAACGGCTGAGATGGGCAGGCCATGTAGAGAGGATGGATGAACAGCGTATACCGAAGAAAATCTTAAAAGGGCATTTTGAAGGCAACAGAAAACGGGGGCGACCGAGGACCCGTTGGCAAGACAACGTTCGCAAGGACGCCCAGGCATTAATGAGGTGAGGAATTGGCAAGTAGCCGCTAGAGATAGGGCGGTTTGGAGACAAAAGTTAGGGGAGGTCAAGGCTCAATAGGGCTGTCGTACCACAGGAAGAAGAAGAAGAAGAACCTGGAGAATGAGACGATGCATTCTTTGCACTTCCAAGTTTCGGGAAAATTCAAAAAAATTTGAAAAAACTTTTTAAATAAAACACACTACTATGTTTTCTACCACTATGTATTTATAAAAATTGCGACTGCAGTTTCGACTTACAAAGCCATTGTCAAGCAGTGAATCAAAAATGACTGATTTACAATTATACAGAAATGTTATATATAGACAATATTGGTTGGATAGATAGGTACAATAAGGGCTTAGGCAGGTAGATGACAATAATAAACTTAATTATGAATATTCAATTATGGGTCTGCCGGCTGTAAATAAAGGTGAATATATCAGATCTAATTGATCATTTAACAAATTATAATCCTTGATATTATTGTGTTTATGATAATAGATAACAGATAATATCAAGGATTATAATTTGTTAAATGATCAATTAGATCTGATATATTCACCTTTATTTACAGCCGGCAGACCCATAATTGAATATTCATAATTAAGTTTATTATTGTCATCTACCTGCCTAAGCCCTTATTGTACCAATCTATCCAACCAATATTGTCTATATATAACATTTCTGTATAATTGTAAATCAGTCATTTTTGATTCACTGCTTGACAATGGCTTTGTAAGTCGAAACTGCAGTCGCAATTTTTATAAATACATAGTGGTAGAAAACATAGTAGTGTGTTTTAACTACCACAGAGTAACGGCTCCTTCAATCAATTTTTTTTTTAAACTTTTTGATTTCCGGCTTTTTTGCTCTAGCGGCCAAAATAATGAAAATAGAGAAAAAAACTTGTAGCTCGTCTCTTTCTCTACAAAAAAGGTCTTTACAAATTTTTGTCTTACTTAAGCCGTTTAGAAGATAAATCGAGTTTTCCACATAATTTTAAGCCACTTCAAAATGCGCGAAAAATGAGAATACTCCTGGAGTTTCGTACGACCAGACTCATCGATCGATAATTCTCACTATTCAGAGCCCCTAAAAAATTAAAATAACATGAAATGTAGAGAAAAGTCTCTGCTTTAATATGGAACTAATCACAAAATTCATCAAAAATTTTATCATAGAGAAAAAGTGTCAGAAGATGGCTTAATAAACAGTTGATCCACAGATTTATTCATGTCTGCCGGGAGCCGTTAGAATGATAATTCATTTTTCTTATATATTCTTATATAATGATATATTAATCCAATTAACGTTTTATTGCAATTACTGTTGGAAAAATATGCCTTGCGATCAAAGCAGAGGGTCTATTTCTTATCGATCAATCACCTCCAAATTTTGGAGTTCAATTCACTATATCTTAATTAATAATAAATAATAGCACAGTATTAATTTTTGGATTATAGGTACAATAACACGTATTCTTTCGAATGACTTTAGAGTTTTTTAAATGCGTGCTGCACTTTTTGAATTTGTCTACATTATTCATACACGTTCAGAAAATGCACTGTATACAATATATACAACTTATTTGTTTCTTAACATTCTTCAATGAAATTTTCACGAAATATAGATTCAAGTGCGTGGAATCGAATTCATGCATTGAAAAAGCACCCATTATTACAGTAGAAATAGGCAGGATGCATAAAACTCAAATATATGAATAAAGCAAGTGTATAAAGTTTACTAAACCATCTTCTAACACTTTTTTCTCTATGATAAAAATTTATATGAATTTTGTGATTGGTTCTACATTAAAACTGAGACTTTTCTCTACATTTTATGTTGTTTTCATTTTTTTACCGGCTCTGAACAGTAAGAATTATCGATAGATGTGTCCGGACGTACGAAACTCCCAGAGAATTCTCATTTTCCACGCATTTCGGAGCGGCTCAAAACTACAAGTGGAAAACTGGACTTATCTCATAAACGACTTAAGTAAGACACAGATTTGTAAAGGCGTTTTTTGTAGAGGAAGAGACGAGTTACAACTTTTGTTCAAAACTTTTTTTTGTATTTTCATTATTTTAGCCGCTAGAGTAAAAAAACCGAAAACCGAAAAGTTTTTCCAAATTCTTTTGAATTTTCCCGGAACTTGGAAGTGCAAAGAATGCATAAATCCATTCTACATGTTATTACCTGCTTAAATCCCGGAGATGATCCTTTTATTAATTTTTGCGAGGTTTTTACAAAATTTTGCATTCATTGCCTGTACTACATATACTTTCAGGTATAATAGCCTTTTTGCAATCCTTGATCGGTAAGTTTATCAGTATTAACAAATTTATTCAACTTCAACGTATAGTTCTTTCACTAGTTATCTTGCCCACAGGGCTCTATTATTCCAGTCCATGGGCGGGGACTCCTAGCCACCAACTTTTTCAGAGCAAGAATCTGGACTCCTCTGATAACTAATAGACTGGCTAAGGTTTGCCCAAATTAATATCCAATGCAATTTCTTGAATTTTCGAACTTTAAGAGTATTCAAATATCAGAAGGAATGTTAACGAAAGCATTTCTCCCTTGGTTGACGTATCTTCTATTTTGATATTTTAGGAACAATCTTTGGTTTTGTGAATTTCTTGGTGAGAGACTCATATGTTTCCTGAATAATTCCAGGGAGTGGTATAAAAATAATGTTGCATAATTTTTACAGTCTGCAGCAGGCTCCCTCAATTCATATAATAACAACGATTCTTCATCAGATAGATATGTTTGATCAGTTGGTTCACTCAAAAAATTGACAATGAATTCCTATGTAAACAGTTCTCTTTTATGCGTGATGTATAATATTTTTGTTCTTTTGAAATGCTTTTAATTTGGTTTATCTTGAAATGTCAACATTATTATTTAAAGGTAATATTTAACTGCAACATGGAATATTCGCATCGTAAGCTCGCTAGAGGGGTATAATTTTTAGTTTTTTCTAGAAAATATGCTAGTATAGCTACTAGGCCGTTGTGAATATCCACCTTTTAAATGATCATGTGTGATTTTGTACCTTTTCTTCGATTTTTCTAGTAAAGGCGATGCACAAGCAACATTTGCAATTTTTACGCTATCCATCTCATCTACTCGTAACAGTTTTACTTCCACATCCACAAAGTGGACTGGGAGTATATTAATCGTAAAATAAATTCAATTTTTTTGTTGACGTATGTTTAGAATGTCATGAAACGAGATTTTAAATTTGAGCGCAAAACAAAATTTCCGTCTGTCGGTCAGTCTGGTCTGTCTCTCTGTAACTTTTTTTGTTACACATATATAGTCTAACGAGATCTGAAACTGATTTAGTCCAGTGAAGGGTTGGGGGTAAATAGGGGAAGTCATTAAACCATGCTGGTAAGAGTCCAGAAACTTGGGATTTGGTGTAAATACTAGGAACCAAGGCCTCAATTTCTTTGCTTACATTTGCCATTTATTAATAAAATAAAAATGATCATTTGAAGTTTGGTACACGTATGTATCATTACGACGCGACAAACATATTTTTAGATGATTCCGTTGAAGGGTTATTAGGTAAATAGGAGAAAATAATTAAAGCAAGCTAGTAATAGTGTAGTAAATCTGGAACTAGATTTTATTTTGAGCTGATTCAGTTGAAGGAGTTAATAAATGTGAATAAATAAGGCAAGTTAGTAGTAAGCTTCCAGAAACTTGGGATGTGGGGTATCAATTATCTTTGTAACATCTGTCACCCCCACCACTACATTCAAGATCCTCACTACATTATTAGAGAGGTTATCAAAATAAAATTGTGTTTTAGTGTGTGTATGAGAAGAAAGATTTTCAAAATTTTTAGACATTATCCGCCCTCATTATCGCCTCAGGGCCAACGATTTCAAATACTATATCATTAAAATTCTGTGTGCATATTTCCACTAGAGTGCATATACAGATTCGGCAATTGCAGTTCACGATATGTAAACGTGTATCTGCGCAGGTATACCACGCTTTGTCGTAGCTCAACGCGGGGCATTGGTATTCATTCTTACCACCACCTCTTGACCTGGTCAATGACCCCACGCATTCAGCTTAGGAAGGAATAGGAAGTTTATTACCTATATCACGAACTATATTTGCCGAATCTGCATATTATTAAGTTGTTTAAAGCGACTTAAATGTTCGAAGCAATCTGAATGTGGAAGTGGTGATTCCTTAGGCAGTGATTATTTCTGTTGGTTTCAGATAAGTTTTGTCAACACAACCCAAAATTATAATTCCAGAATTTATAGTAGACTCAACAAGAGCTCTGGAGACACTGGTAAGAGATTCACTTTTTAGAATTTGAATTTGAACTTAATAGAATCCAATGGAGTATAGAATACCCTATTAACTATTATTAAGTTATTTTCCAGTAATATACAGGATAACTTTATTATGTTTTCAGTTTGTTATCAGATTTTGTATATCCTAGTTAGTTTCAAAAATATTTAAATCGAAAAAAAAACTATAAGTTAAGTTTTTATTAAATTCTTTGAGACTTCCTGCCACATGTATTTTTTCTTTTTAAGCGGTGCTCGGGGAATCTACAAAATATCACAATTAACCAGTATGTTACTGATAACTAACCTCTTCGCCTGTGAATTGTACGTCAAGGGATCAGTTACAGGTTGCTTTTTTTATTTTTAAATAAATAACACAAATAAGTATAAAAACTTGAAATAAAATATTTCGCCGACGTTTCGGAAATCTAATATGTTTCCTTTTTCAAGGCTTTTTTGAAAAATCTTTTTTGCTGTGTATGATAAATACACAGCTCTAAGAATGTTTGTTATATTCAATATCCATAGATACTTACTATTTACATAGAACTGTTGACATAGTTAACAGTTTTTAAAATTTTTATACAATGTTAACTTTGTGAAGGTCCTCTTTTAAAATTGGCAACCAGGTTGTACAGACATCTACTGAACAATTCGACACGCATCTATCCTCATTCAACTGGTTGCCAATTTTGAAGAACAACACTATCTTAACATTGTATAAAAATAAAAAAATCTGTTAACTGTATCAACAGTTCTATGTAAATAGTAAGTATCTATGGATATTTAATATAACAAACATTCTTAGAGCTACGTATTCATCATACACAGCAAGTAAGATTTTTCAAAAAAGCCTTGAAAAAAGGAAACGGATTAGATTTCCGAAACTTCGGCGAAATTTTTAATTTCAAGTTTTTATACTTATTTGTGTTATTTGTTTAAAAATAAAAAAGCAGCCTCTAACTGATCCTTTGACGTAAAAGTCACAGGCGTAGAGGTTATTTACCAGCAACATACTGGTTAATTGTGATATTTTGTAGATTCCCCGAGCACCGCTTAAAAAGAAAAAATACATGTAGCAAGAAGTCCCAAAGAATTGAAAAAAAAATTAAGATAATGCCACAAATAGCATTTAGATATTTTTCAATGTAATTTAAACATGTATACTGACGTTGTCGAAACCTCTGAAGCAATTTTGCTGCGAGTTATATTTAATTTTACATATTGTGCTTTTGTTTTCACGTACATTTTTGCTGGGAAAATAAAGCAATTAACCACGCTTCATTGTCTATCTAACTTTCGGTATAACAAAGTCACAGAAAATGTTACGAAACACTTTCCAAACTGCAACAATAAAACGGTTGTCTAGCATTTGGATTCCTGTGGTGTTAACATATTAAATATTATTTCTTGCTTGTTAGTTGATTTACTGTATGCAACTTTTACATTTAAACAAGTAATTACGTGCCTATTAGATGACAAATGCGATTACCAGGATATCAACTCCTTTTATTACAGAAAAATATACATGACGAACGTGTTTGACTAAAAATAAAATGCACGTCTCTAGAGAAAGTTCATGTTATTATATGTGCACAATCTCACAAAAGGATGATGTGCTTTACACAAGTTAGATTTTATTTCGTGTAGCTCTACACTGATATTTTATATTTTGCGCATATGAATTTCAAGTTTCTAAAAGCATATATTAACTCTTTCAACTATGGTAATGAGCGACTAAAATTATAGAATTTCTGTAAAACAGCATGAATTTAATAAAGTGATTATTTTAATCCGTAGTTAGTTCCTTGTAACTTAGTTCATTAATTGTGGTGTTTAGTGCCAAAATCTTTCAAATTAAGTATTAACAACAAATACTGTAATTCCGTCCCACATAGGATACACTAACCGATAAACTTCACAAGCTCTTCACAGAAATAATATTCGTGGTGTTGCCAAGCACAATAAAAGCAGTCTAAGTACGTTTTTACTCGGAAAATTATAAGTGGAGATTGATAATTTGAAATTCTTGAATATATGCCTATTGTTTGTTAAATGCTAATTATAGTAAATTAAAATAAAAACAGTCCGATCCATGCAGTAATTTGGACTTATTTATTTGCTTGTATAAAAGAAAATGATGTTCGTATACATAATTGTGACGTGCTTTCTTCCGCTTGTCTTGCGCATAGATAAGCGAAAGCGTCACTTTGACGCTGAGCGTGACTTCGGCTCTTTTTATACATTACTTCAAGAGTAATATGTGAAAGTTTCAGATTTTTATCTTAAAAATTGTAGAAATGGTAGAGCTTTTACCGATTTCATCGGAAATCTATTTATATTCCGACTTCATATATGTACTATTCCTACACACATTCATTTTTATGTTTGAAAATATGATAATCCAATCCTACATGTTTCTCGTTTTATTTAAGCTTTGTTGAGCTCAATTTCATTAATTAGTTCAAAAGTTATAACAAAATTAGTTTAGCGCGCCCAAGATCGCGCACGCTTCGCGAGCCATACTTACGTGTCGCCACGTTCCATTCTCGTGCGTTAAACAAAAAAATCTGGAGCCTGCATTATTGATCGTACAAACAAATTTCATATACGTTTTTGATGTGAAATTTCCCTCTCTATCGCCTAGTGCTATTAGTTTTGAGATTTTTTTTATTTTTCGAGTTATTTGCAAGAAACCGAAGATTCAGCTGCGAAAAAGGAATCTTTTCTAAGTGGTCCACAAGTGATTATTTAAAAAAAAATTGGATCGTTATGCTCAATATTGCCTAAATATTTACTTCAGCTAATTTGTCAGTTTTCGTGTATAAAGTAGAAATGAAGCGTATTCAGCATTTTAGTGATCTATGCTATGTACAATAATCTCTGCCCCAAGAGTACTTGAGCAGGTAATTCGTATAATTCGGCGCCCGATGTGGGGCAATAGAATAAATGCGGAAACATATTCTGACCCGTTTCCGTTAAAACTTTGCGCCAAAGAATTCTGTCTTGTATAGCTTGACATTCCATACTACCTTAAGTTGATATAAATTATATGTAATTGTAATATGCGACTTTTTCCAAGTTTCTGATATGTTTTTGGATTTTACATGAACTATTCTGTATTTGAGTGTATATGTCAAGGCGGCATCTTGCCTCCACAGCTTCATAATTATGCATAAATTCAAATACTTAAAAATAAATTAAGCGGGTATAATAATACAGACGTCTAATGTTAAAAACATTAACTTTTTTATGTAACATTTCAGTAAAAAACATGTATTTTTAAAATTATTTTGAGAAGTTTATTTTGAGAAACTGTACAATTTTTCAATTCGTTGTTGAACAGCCCACCTCTAACAGTAATACAGTAACTCAATACAAAGTCTGCTATAGCATTGTAAAGAATTAGGAAAAGTTTTTTTTTAGTATGTCTCGAAGCTGTTCAAATGTATAGAACGTGTATCGAATTTTGTTAGCGTAATCATTCCATTTTAGATGTTGATCAACGACAACACCTAGATATTTTATTTTGTCTACTGTTTCTAAACATGGATAATTGTATGGTGTTTTAGATCGTTTGAAGTTTGTTTCATGTATGGTTAGATAGATTAGTTGTAGTTGATCTGTACTAGAAATGGAAAATGCTTAGTTTTATTAATATTTAAATTTAAAAAGCTTAGTTGCACTGGTCTGAGGTCCATTTCTGCTGCCTCATATACGCCTTTCCATTTTTAAGCGTTAAAAATCATGGCTGTATGATCCGCATAAGATATTACGGTACTGCTAATATTAGAGGCTAATTCATTAATATGTATTAGAAAGAGGACAGATGCCAGTGACATTACTTGTGCGTTACTATAACTTTGGTGTATTTTAACTTTTTCCATTTTATGCGAAACGGTATCATAGCTCTTTAGCGAAGCCCAAAATATGATTAGACATTTGTTGGTTTTTTTAATTAATTATTTATTATTATTTTATTGATTAGTTAGAATACTGCATCTTCAGTACATTTTTATATCTTAAAACCAAACAGTTTGTCATACAAAATGTATATTTTTTAAAACGTTACCAATTTTGTTAAGATGTTTTTCAGTTATTTCTACATTATTAATGGGTTCATTTGCTTTAAATATTAGAGTAAGATTGTCAAACTGTCTAAAAAAACTATATTTTTATTTCCCCTGTTCATATATTAAAACCTGCTACATCCTGACACTATGCTATGAAAAGTATAGGATTAAAACAGTAGATATGATCTAAATTTTGTTTAAGCGTATCCTCGAGTTTTAGCATTTTGCGATTTACTGAATAATTGTACACTCATTTTGAAATATTTTCTTCTGCATCTCGTGCCTGATTTATTATTGCTATTAGTTACCACACAAAGAAGTATTAACTTTATTATTTAACTTGTTTGAAGTTTGCTCGCTTTATGGTAAACAAATTTATTGAAACAAAACGTTTTACAGCAAAAAGAGCACGTTTTGAACAAGACGGCGACAATTTGTCGACAAGACTGTAAATATGCGCGGCGCCAAGAACGGTTTAATAAACCACACTTAAACTAGGTTCATCGGTAAGTACGAGACCTATTTCATCATTTCGTTTTGCGAACCAACTAAGGTAAACATCCATATATACAAGACAGACTTTAGTAACAAGTAACAATTGCTAAGACGTATCACCATCAAATTAGTAGGCCATTTTTAAAGCATAAGTTACATAAGTATATTTTTGTGCCTCATGAATCGCTTCTAACCACGTTTACTTATACTGCTTTACACAGCTTATTTTTACACGGTTGACTTTTACAACCGATGCAACGGCAATGGCATATAAACAAGAGGGAGGGGATATATGTGTTTGAGGTGTAAGTTTGTGTGTATTTGTTTTTCTTATATCGTCCACCATAGTGTCAGGGAGGTTTATAAATATTTCACATGCCTTTAATTCACCACATTGAAGTGACAAGAAAAGAGCTGATTGCAATAAAATTTTAAGTTTTCAACCCTAAAACGGTTAAAAGTGAAAAACTGTCAAATTGTTTTTAAAGAAGTTATTACAAATAGACTTGGAGATTACTTGGAAACACTTGAACAATAAATCTCGATGTGCAGTTCGCTAATTATATTAGTTACATTAGAAGATTTAATTATCTCCGCTTATGGCTAAGAATACAAGACTCCTTAGATATAGTAAAAAATTGATTTATGCCTCTGTAGCGAGGTCGGCCTTAACATACGCGGCGCCAGAGTAGTTTAGCCCATCGACAACGGTATTAAAGAAACTCGCAGTTCTTGAGCATATATTTCTTCGTCTTATTTCCAGTTGTCTTCTTAAGAGAACTACTACTTGTGGACTATGTCCTCGCAACTCCCTAAAGGTGTTACCAGTTCAAACCGATAGTCCGCTAACAAGCAACATAATGCAAATAAGAGAGCATAATGCACCATTTCGAATTAAGTATAAACTACCATAACATGCGTTGGAAATGAGGAAACGCTATAGAAATGTCTTTAAGAATGAATAATTATGAATGATTTGGTATATGTAGCCCATAAAATCACCTGTTCGTAGTCACGTGTCCATTGGTTATATATTTTAGCTTTGTTAGGTAATCTGTGTTGTAACTAATTTTAAAGCGGATTTTTAAAAGTGTATTAGAAGTCCCCAAATCTATCCGATAATGGCGGAGAAAGAGAGACGCCTTTCAATTATTGGAAAAGATGTCGAAAATTTCTAGTTGGCAGCACCTAATAAACTTAAACTAACACCATCATGTTATATTTTGCCACCAGGTATTGACACTTGCCGCCTGATTGTGCAAAGTTATATACCTAGTATGTTTATTTGTTATGTTTTATGTTATGTTTAAAAGTGAATTATTTATTATTTGTTTGCTTATAGTAATGAAATATATTCTTTATAGGATTTTGCAAACAGCGGAAAAAACATCTCTGAGAACTAAAAGAAAAACTATATGTAAAAATATTAATGAAATCTTTGCCTTCGTTCGATAGCCTGACTTATGCTAGCAAATTAGAATCGTAAAATAAATTTGTCCAATTTCTTATTTGACCTTATTATAACACTAGCATCCAACAATATTTCATTACTATGAGCAAACGAATAATAAATAATTCACTTTTAAACATGCATAGAGTATACAGGCTCCAATACTAGTTAGCTAATAGATAGGTGAAGATCTGTTGTTTTTTATCAGTCAATCTCAAATATAAATATTTCATACTTATTCATGGATATTGCCTTGATTTTACATGAAACATCGTTATGAGTGGCTTTGTGCCTTTCTGATGAGCTCGGAATAAGGGCGAAAAACGTTTCAAAGGCTAAGAGACTTTGAAATGTAATCCATTAGAATGAAAAAATTTTTAACGTACATATAGTTTTTCTATTAGTTCTCATAGATATTTTTCCGCTGTTTGCAAAATGTAAAGAATATATTTCATTATGCTATGTTAGTTATGCAAGACCGTCTGTACATGCATGTAATTGTATTATGCTGGAATGTTAGAGGATTTTCACTAAGGAGGTAAACAATATTAAAATTTCCTATAATTTCGATGTTTTTCTTATTTTACTACTTACTACCTCTTTGTGTGCGACCGCGCCTACTACGATACGTATTTTTCTTTTGCAATATTTTTTTTTCCATTTTTAAAGTCAGTTTTTACATCTGAGTATCTTCATTTTCATTTCCGATCTATTAGCTAAAGGTATTTTCTCATATAATCTGTACAGATATTTAAATAAAAAAATTTATAATCATGATTCTGTCTCATGAACTCCCTTACTATTTATTATTCAGTTTTTTTATTCTTTCGACTTTTAAGTTGTTCAGATTTAATAAATCAACCATAGCTTTGTAATGACAAAGCTATGGTTACCCAAATAAAATTAATGAGTATTATTTCACATTTTCTAAGTTAGCCATGAAAGCTTTAATAAAAACACTTTTAAAAAAATTATGAGCCGGTAGACTTATTTTTAATAAATATTAAAAATATTGTGCAAAATTATTTAAAAAAACACACACATTCTTAATTATGTAAACGAGAATACTAAAAATAAAACAATGTTGATGTTGCAATATACAGTTTTCTTAAAAGTTTTTATTAGGTAAAGAGAAAATTAAAAGTTTTTTACAAATATTGTTCCAAATTTTACCCATTAACGGGGAGGCAGTAGTTAAATCTTTTAATTAATTCACCATTCACTGTACGTAATAAAGTATTCCGTCGAATAGAATTACATCCATTTCTTATTTTATTTTTTAAATCCTCAATGTTCTGAGGTTGGGTGTTATACACAAATCCCTTAAGTTAACCCCACAAAAAGAAATCCAGCAGATTAAATCTGGTGATCTGGCTGGCCAGCATGATAACTTTTGTCTTTGATGATTCTTCTGACCGAAGTCGAAGAAATATTTGTCCTAGCACTGATTGTTGATATTGAGGTTTGCGGATTTTCATTAACGGTAGCGACAACTTCATTTATATTAATATCATTCCTCACCGGTTTACTTCTATTTCTCTTTGGTTTGGTAAAAGAACCAATCTTTTAAGATTATCAACTAATAATTTTATGGTTTTATGGTCAGGACAGCGTCTACCAGGAAACCGTTGAAAATAGACTGCGAGCTTTTCCAGCATTACGTTTATATTCTCCATAAACCAATATAAACTTTGTTTTTTCCAAAGTTGAAAATTGAATCATGTCGAATTGTTAGTAGATTGATGAGCGAAATGTTCAACAGAAAATAAACTACTCTGATTTATTTTAATGTGACATTAAAATTTTCATGGCTAACTTAGAAAATGTGAAATATTACTAATAACAAAGCTATGGTTGATTTATTAAATCTGAACAACTTAAATGTCGAAAGAATAAAATAAAATCAATAAAAGTAAGGAAGCTCATGAAACTGAATCATGATTATAAAATTCCTTATTTAAATATCTGTAGAGCCACTAGAAGAGCAACCAAATTTTAGTTGTAAGAAATGTGTATTGCATGAAAACATCCACTTATTATCAATGGGTTCATCAAATTATATCACAAAAGAGAAAAAAAATGTTTCCTTTTACTTGTTGTTGCTGTTTTGCTACTTTAAATGTTGTTTATCATAAGCCTTTTACAAGTAAAGCCTAAAATTATTATTTACATTCTTTTCAAATTTATTTTAAGAGAATTCAGTTTGGAGTCAAAAAGAGAGTTTCTAATTTCTCTAAAACGAAAGAATATAGAATATGACGTAATCACATAAATTGAAGCTAATTAAAACCTTTATAAGAAAACATTAACACATTTCATGTACAGGGCGAGGGATAAAAATAGTCAAGAAAATTAAGTTTCAGTTCGTAATAATTTTATCAAAAAAAAAAAATCAGTGTATGTATATTTCAAGGTCTTAAAAATATATACAATTTGATGTGCCGAACGTGGTTGCAGCTTGAAAAATAAGGAAATTACGAGCCTAACGTGTTTTAAGTGGCGAACCCTGTATATGGTGGAGCTGCGATTTTAAATTACAATTTAATATAAAAAAATGTTTCATAATAACAATTACCCGAAAGAGAGAGCCCATTGTGTTCGACTACAAAATGACTCACATATGTTTAAAAAGGACTTTTGTGCTAAAGACTTGGGTGTCACTTATGACTGTCATCTTTCATTTTCTGAACACATTGAAAACATCTCTGCATCTGCAAATCGCATGTTAGGATTTATAATGAGACAAACATCCAATTTCACCAACGTCACAACTATCACTGCTCTGTACCATGCATTTGTAAGAAGCAAACTTGAGTTTGCATCGATAATCTGGCACTCACAACCTCAAATTTATATGAACACACTTGAAAAAATACAAAATAAATTTCTTAGATACCTATACTACAAAAAAGATCATACGACACCAAACTATCATTATGTTAGATCTGCACATTTAAGAACTGAATTTAATATGTCGTCTCTTGATATGAGACGTAAAGTAGCAATGCTCATGTTTTTATATAAAGTTGTAAATAGTATAATTAACAGCCCGAAGATTTTAGCATTATTACCATTTAATGTACCTTCACGACGGACTCGCAATGCATTGATGTTTAATGTACCGACAGCAATATATTCTATCCCCACCCCTCTCTTGTCAATGCTTCGACTGGCTAATAACATAAATACTTTGGTAGATTTAGATTGGTCCCTACCTCTTAAAAAATATTATAAACTGATCAACACGCACTTCAGTAATTTTTATGTATAGTTGTTATAAGTGTAATTATATGGGTGTATATATATGTTTATATGTATATGTGTATACATTTTTTGTAGATTTACTTAGTAGTAGTAGTAGTAGTTATGTTGAAATGCTATTTACTATCCTTGTAATTAGGCCGATCAGGCCTGTTTGGATATTGCACAATAAATAAATAAATAAATATGCTCTAATAAAATCTAAGACTCTAAATTTCACTCACTTCTAATTGTTGTATCTTCATGAAACTTGGCAATTGTATGTAGCTCTGATGACAATACAATATAGTGTACTCAATATTATAAAACATTCAAAATGGCCGTCGCCCCAAGATGGCGGATAATCATTTTCTTTGCAACCCCCTTGATATGGGTATCAAATGAAAGGATTTGACAATCAGAAAAAGATAAGGTAAGTGACGTCATACTATATCCAATATGGCGGATAACCTATTTTGTAAATCAAGTTTGGTTCTGATCTATAATGTTTTGTTAACATGCTTCTATTAGCTTGACCTGTAACACTGTAAGCAAATCTTACAACACATTTTTCACCCACTTCCAGATGTTCTATTGACTTGAAATTTGGCATGCGTATGTGGTATTTTCAATCAGATCAGATTCTACAAAAAATTGGTACATCGGGATTTTTTATTAAAAACATGTGATCAAGACTCAAAAATTCAAAATCAAGCATCAATATGGCGGATAGGTTTTGTCATTTAGCGTCTGATTCGACTGAAAAATCGGTATCTGAGGGTTATTATTGACGTTGCAGATTACAATTATCTGATCCAAATTTAACAGTTTAAAATAACGTCAAAATGGCCATAAGTTTTGTATTTTATAGTCTGATTCGTATGAAAATCGGTATCTGGGGATTTTAGAGGTCGCAGATTATTACCATTTAGTCAAAATGGCGGCTTCAGGATCACGAATAGGTTTTGTTATTTATAGTTAAGAAATTCTATCGA
This sequence comes from Stenurella melanura, assembly GCA_963583905.1. NCBI lineage: Eukaryota > Metazoa > Arthropoda > Insecta > Coleoptera > Cerambycidae > Stenurella > Stenurella melanura. The sequence goes on from OY757311.1 coordinate 125,422,488, forward strand.
ACAAATTGGATTAAAACTGAAAAGAAGAAAATAAATAAATCATTTAAAAAAATTAAAAAGCACGCTTTTAAGAACAAACTGAAACTGTTCAAATTTCACTAAAAAGAAGAAAATAAAGTTAATAGTAACAACAATTAGCGTGGGACGTTCAAAATACCTAGAGAAACAGAAAATTTTACTCATCAGGCGCCGCACGCTTTTACGTTTCTTACCATAATTATTGTTTTTATTACTTTACTTTAGTTTCTTCTTTTTGGTGCAATTTGAATAGTTTCAGTTTGTTTTTAAAAGCGTGTTTTTTAATTTTTTTAAATTATTCATTTATATAATTCAATTCCCCTCTATAAATATTTCAACATATTTAGGGAACACGAGCTCGAGAGAGATTCAAGCTGGCCAATTTTGAAATGAAAGCATCGTATCGAACAATGAAGTCTTATGTTCTACAGGTCGACGAAATTTAAATATTTGACCCGGATACATTCATCATGATAAATATATTTCGATATATTATTATATTAGAGTGAATCAATTACGTATGTTATTCCCGTTCCAATCACGACGCTAGGTGCTCGCCTATAAATTAATATTTTCTGATCTTAGATGCATGATGGAGATACGACATTTTAAAAATTAATGACCTACAATATTATTTTACATAGTTACTGTAGTGGAAAAAGTTATACTTAATGATTATTGGAGCTATTATCTCAGCTAGCATCACGCTTATATAATTGAAAGCAAATTGATAAACGTGGCTATGTTCGGTTTTGTCACCGTAAGGCCTGGTTGACCACAGGAATGGTATAGAGCCTATTGTTTTGAAATTATTTATGTTGTAATATCGTTCATTACAAGCACCGAGCACTTAAGGGTTTCTTAACACATTTATGCACTTGAATCCAAGAACACATGACAGGTAATGTCTTGATTAGTAATATGGAGTAACGCAGTTCATTCGTTTAAAACCAGGATCTAATTTAAACACAGTCGTCCATATTTTAGAGTGAGATTGTAAAGTATAAAAAACAATATAAATTCAGTGGGATCAAACTGAATATGACGCAACCAATTTAGATTTTGTTATTCTTGAAAATCTGCGACAAAAGTAGTTATTTTCTCTATAATCTTATTCTGCAGACATTTTGGAAAGTGCCATATTCTATCTTTTGAGTTGAACATGCCGTTGTCTACTCTTAAAAAGTAAGGTCATCCACCAGGGTTGTTTTCTGCTCTTTGACTTAACCAGTTCCTCACTAATTATAATATACAATGCGCTCATGATTATAATAATGTCTTCATCATATATACCTGGCTTAAAAGAGAACATTTTGTTAATATTTATATCCTATCCTTGGGTCAGGAGATCCCTGCTAAAATATTCAATTTGCTTAGTGTGGAGCTATTAGTAGAGTTTTCGCCATACTATATGCCAATCGAATTTAACAAAATTCGTTCGTTTCTCTTTATTCGTCGTATTCTGCTGTACATTTACTCAGTTTTGATGTACTGCCTTGACGAATCTTCGCCGTCGCACAGTGGGGCCAATTACATCAAAACTTGGCAGAAATTCGATAAAACTAAAGTCGTCAGAGCGGACATACGAGTCGTCGAACATACAAAATCTAGTTTATTTGACGCTATTTATTGTAAGCGGTACACGCCATGCCAGTCTAAACTTGTGCTTAGTGGAGATTAAAAGTTATAAAAATCAATCAGTGCGTGCGAGTGTTAGTTTGTTTTATTAATTTCTCAGTGAGGTTTCTACAAATTAATTTTTTCTCAGTATGGCTGCTTTACCTACAGGTAAGGTGACAAGTAGTTGCTATATTTGTTACTATACTAGTATTATTTAATTTATACGAATTTATATAAACGGACCTGTTTCGTACGATACAATTTTATGACATTTCTGTAAATCCTTATTGTTTTAAAGTGTGCCTGAATTTGCCTGAACTGTGATATATACATAAAGTTATTCGGAATAGTGTGTACTTGAAGGGTAGTAAATAAAAACTTGCTTATATTTGCGGCATTTTAAAATATCACTGCATATTCACGTGACATACTCACGATACGAATGTTTAAATACTATTTAAATTTTACTTCCACATTCACGAAGTAAGAAAAATTTCAATTTATTTTTGCTTAAATAGGTTTAAAATGCCGTGAAACGTCGAGAAAATAAATTTAAGCAATAAAAAAAGTATTTATGTCTGTCTGTACCTTTTTTTGTTGGCACGATTACTCGGAAACGGTTAAATAAACATATTGACTTGAAATTTGGTACACGTATGTGGTATAACGTGAATTGGAACTGGATTATATTTTGATGTCATTTCATTGGCGGGTTGGGGTGGTACAGGGGGGGTAAATAGGTGTAAATAAGTAAATCAAGCTAGTAAGAGTAGTACATAAACTTAGGATTTATGTTTGTTAAAAAAAAATCGGGATTTTTTTTACAAAAGTGAATGAGAAATCTGGGTGTGGAAGTAGTGATTCCTTAGGCAGCAGTTTTATTTAATTTTTTTTTCTTTCTACAGGAAGTTGCTCAACTGACCTTTTTCTATCAAGAAGATATCTTTTCGACAAAATTAGAGAGTACGGTGATTCAACTTTAGGTAAACAAATCGCTTACTTGAATAAATTCATCGGAACTCACACAAAGTGCCCAGAACATAAAGTTCGCAATCTGCACAAGCGAATTTATAATTTTGTGTGCGATTTTAAGATAAGGTGGAAGGAAGTTAGTAGGAGTACCCTACTACTAGTTGTTAGAATAGTACAAGAGTGTTCTTAAGTAAACAATTAGCGTAAATTATATATAATAGCCGATTTATTTTCCCAATTGTAATAGGATATAACTAACATAAACTAATTTAGTATTTCTGTACCCTTGAGAAGGGCCTAATACGTTAAACCATGTGTAAAAATCTTAATATTGTTTTGAAATTGAAAAAGGTAATTTTGAAATTTTAAATGCACATTTTTCAATATATTTAAAATATATAAATATAGTGTTTTACAATCAGCCAATCACAGAATCGATTCAATAAATTGAAGTTTATGGTTTAATTAATCAAATGTAAATAAAAATGAACAAAAATAATTTCTGCCAACTTTTCATGTAATTGGCCCCACTGTGCGTCGTTCGCTATACATGGTGGGGCAGTAGTGCGTCGGACCTCGATATCTCGAGTTCTACGATAGCTAGAAATTAAAAAAAAAATGCAAGTAAACTAGATAAAAAAGTCTATAACTGGATTATTTTCTAACATACATAACGAGCCAATGCGGAATTAAGGACCAAGTAATTTTCTTTAATGTATATGTATATCAGTACATTTTTTGAAGTCTCTTTCTAGGCTTTATTCAGTCCATTGAATATCTCCCAACCACTTGGATGTAATGAATTTTTTTGTTGAAATAATGCACTCTGCAGATGGATATTAAAAAAATTACCACAGTCACAATTATGAATTTTAAGAAAAACTTATGTGAATACCAGTTACGAGACATCTATTTTATGTTTTTGAATCATTTACATTTCCTAAAACTGTAAGTATAAGGTGTCCAAAAATTATTTTTCAATTAAGAACTTTTTAAATTGAATTTTCTCAATTTTTCCAAGTGGAAGACCCTGTATATTTTTCAACACTGATGTAGAAATGAAAAACGAATATTTTTTGTAAGTACTTCCCTATGGCTAATTGCAAGCAATTTCGTTTTATTGAACAATAATTACAAAATTCAAAAATAAACTTAAAAAGAGGTTTCTTTAAATAACTAGTAGAAAAAATTATAATAAATGTTCCACATGTTGATTGACACACATCTCTATGCACTTTTGAAATGCGGTTCCCGCTGTTCCTAAAACTGCCAGTGTGATAGATCTAAAGGAAGTTATTATTCTTTCCTTCATATTTTAAGTGGTCTCTAACTGCATTTAAATAATGTGGTGGAGCACCATCTTACTGAAACCAGGTCCTATTTCGAATTCTTTCAGGAAGATTTACCAATAATTGTGGCAGATAGTTTTTCAAAAAATGAAGATAAGTAGCTCCAGTCAATGTACCATCAAAGAAATTTGGCCCTATTACATGTTCTCCAATAATTCCTCCCCAAACGTTTATGGACCATGGTTGGTTATCAACTTGCATAATGCAAATTGTGCCTATTAACAAATCCGTTTTTATGAAAAGTTGCCTCATCAGTGAATAAAACATTATTGAAGAAATTGACATCATCTTGCATTTTACCTCTGGCCCAATTACAAAATTGTAGGCGCTTTTGAAAATTGTCATCAGATAATTCCTGGTGCATTTGAATATGATATGCATGCAACTTATTTGTTTTTAAGATTCGATCCACAGACCGTCTACTTATTCCCACTAATGAGCTCACTTCTCTTTGACTAACATGGGGATTCTCAACCGTTGCCAGCACCACAGAAAACTCATTTTCTTTGTTCACAATACGTTTTATTTTTTCACTTTCTTTATATTCGATATTTCCAATTTCCAGAAATCCATCGAGAAGGTTTTGGAAGCTGCTAACATCAGGAATCCTTCTTTCAGGATAACGGTGAAAAATTCTATTGGCAACAGATTTCTGTCTGACTCGTCCAAAACAAAAGTCATGTCTACAAGTTCCGCTTTATTAAATTCATAGCGTAAAATTCTAAATATTGAAATTCAATACAAATTGTAACTAACGGCCTTATCGGCCGTAAATGCTCCGTTATACACGACAATTTATACCAAACTAAGGTTCTATTGCTGGTTGAATAACGAAAACGGCAAAAAATTGTACAAAAAAACATTACAGTAAGGGACCTGTTAAATACTGTTTACTCATTTCAATTGATTGAAAGAAATGGTCCCACTAAATGGCCTCACTGCATAAAGACGTGTATCAATCAAAATGGGCAACACGTCGAACACCTATTATACATTTTTCTAATGAATTATTGGAATTATTTTTTAAGTTTATTCTTGAATTTGACACTTATTTATTTATAAAACGGAAATGGCCAAGGGAAGTATTTACAAAAAATGTTCGTTTTTCATTTTTACATCACATCGTTGAAAAATATATATACAGTGTATTCCATTTGATAAAATTCAATTCAAAAAGTTCTTAATGGAACAATAATTTTTGACCACTCTGTACAGTTTTAGGAAATGAAAATGATTCAAAAACATTAATTAGATGTCTTGTAACTGGTATTTACATAAGTTTTTCTTAAAACCCATGATTGTGACAGTGGTGATTTTTTTAATATCCATCTGCAGATTGCACTATTTCAACAAAAAAATTCATTACATCCAAGTGGTGGGGAGATGCTAATATAGGAATGAATAGAGCCTAGAAAGAGGCTTCAAAAAATGTACTGATATATATAGAATTCCATTTAAAAAAGACACTTGGTCCTGTAATTTCGTCTTGGCTGTATGTTCGAAAATAATTACCAATTATAGAGTTTCTTATCTAGTTTACTTGCAATTTAAAAAAAAATTGTAGCGATCGTAGTGCGAGTTCCGACTATTGCCCCACCCTGTATATATAGTACGTTTTTATTCAGCAAACCTATGTGAGAAACAGAATTCGAATGCTGCAATGTTGCAATGTCTGAAGTGTAGGACTATATTATCGTATCTATTGAATTTTACCTCATAACGAGCACCGTGTTTCAAGATATATTATTTCTTTAAAAAAATCTAATTTAAATGAATTATAATTAAACGTAGTTAATGAAATTTTAAGAAAAATTTCAATTAATAATAAAATAACCTACTTTAAAAAAATTTATTTAATGAGTTACCTAATTTACTCTTAATTATGTATTGTAACTTAATTTACTTTATCGAAGAATTATCAGTATCACAACGTTCATTCAATTAATTACGTTGTAATATAATTATTAATATCTTGTATACTGACTGACATTTACTTATCAGTGTGTAGCAATTTTAAATTGAATAAAAATAATTCGAATATTCCATTATGCCATTGCAGTTTCAATGTGATTTTGATTTGTTTAGCATAAGCATGGTTCATTAAGAGAGGTGTGTGTGTGTGTGTGTGTGTGCGCTAGAAACGTCATACCTTCCAGCGCAGATCTTATCAATAATATAGATCAGTAAGTAGCCTGAAGATATATATAAAGAAATGGTAATTATTGTTAATCACTGTTTGTGGCCACTTTCCTACTGTCATGTAATTTAGTTACATTTACTAGCAGTATTTCAGGTATGACAAAAATGTAAGTCACTTATGGTTTACATTTACGAGGTAAGTCGAGCAAATCAGATAAGAGTTAAGCAATTATAACCAATGAATATTGGTAAAAGGTATTTTTTTGAACAAAATGCACCTGTTCGTATTTGTTTCTGAGCGTTTTTGCAGCCATATTCACTTAAATTTTCAGTTGGATAGTTCTTTGATAGACGTTTAGAATTATATCGAGTTTTAAGATGTGGAACAAATAACAGAAATAACAAAACGCATAAATTACAATTAATCTTTGTCATATGAAATTTCTCAAAAACAGAGCATTACTCCATTTTCTAAGAGTAACCACCCCTGAAACGATAATTTTTTTAAAAGAGTGAAACATCAAAGAGAGACATTTTGTTGAGAAAAGAAACATTCATTGGGTATATTGCCCCGACAACTCTCAAAGTTTAATATGACAAATAAAACGAAATTACCTATTTATTATGCATACTGTTGATCTAATTCTGACCACTCTAGTATACTCATAAGTCAAACAGTGACATAATTCTGGAATTATAATAATACATTTTTATCCGGAAGACAACATCGAAAGACCTTTCTCTTACGACGGCCCCTCTGGGATTCTTAAATACTTAAGGTACACTTGATTTGCATGGCACGCCACATCATAAACAAAACATTCTTTCCTTTGAAAGTTAGGAACTGTTAAATAATAAATATGGACTCACTCATGTCCAAGGGTCGGAATTTTTCAGCTTTAACAGAATCGGACTTGACTTGATATTTAATTTTTCAAAAAATATTATAACATAACATTGTGTCTTGACAATTGTGAATTTGTAATTGTAATTTGTCTTTTTATGTTATCCCCATTTATAACATTAACATACTACCTGTCGTATTTTTGTAAAGTTATTGCATTGAGTAGAGGAATTTTTAATAACAAATAACAATCAGTTTGAACTGAGAAAATGAATTGGATGTTTGCCTCTTTGTGTTTAGATTTAGACGACATGATAAAGATACCAACAACCAGCTTCAGATAGATATAGTACAGCATAAGAGGTATCGAATGAAAAATGTAATGAAAATGTCTTATTCGTTTATTTTATTTACATATATTTGCATGGTATTAAATCATTATTGTTTCCAAATTGTCTAGTCATTTTTTGTCGCCTACTGTTAAATATCCACTTTAATGCTGAAAAGGAGCGTTCCACATCAGACGTAAGCGGCGCATACCTCATGGCCAAATCTTTTGAATATTCGGTATTACTCAGATTATCCTTCAAAAGTTTGCTAATTGTTACAATTTTTTCAAATCCGGGATTTCTCGAGAACGTTTCATTCAATTTGTGGTATATTTTGAGACCTTTTATTCCTCTACTTTCTCGAATTTGTTGAACACCAAACTCATTTTTTGCATAAATTGATGAATTGACAGCTCATGGCATTGTAGATTTCTATGGCATTTACTATAACATTAAAGTTAGAGTTTATATATTCAACATATGTCTTTAATATTTTCAAAATATTTAGCATAATAAATTGTCGCTTGCAGCCAAGTGTCCCACCTCGTAACAATAGGTTTCGGTGGCATCGGTATCCCCGGACAATGTTCATAGAACTGTGTGAGTCTGCTCGCTTCTGAAATTAAGTCATTCACATGGGAAAATAAATTTCTTGTCTTGTCCTGCTACTCGATACAATCCATGCGCAGCACTTGTAAGAGAACTAAATCTGGATATTTCTCTTACACCTTCTTGCCTTAGGCATATATCTCACACCGTCGCCGCGCCTAATAACATAAACATGTTTTTTTTACATTGCTCCGATTCCCGCCACAACCACTTGCTCTTTTACTAACAATCGTGACGTGATCAATTTTTTTCACATTGAAACCTGTACGTACGACGCCATCAAAATGCAATTCGGGGTAGTTTTCTATTCTTTCTCGAGCTAACACGTCGTTACGTCTGTTAACTTTTGGCAAAGGCAATACCGGTTGACTCATATAGCTTTATGATTAAAACTATCACTGAGCAGTAAACACACAGCCACAGTATAAATATTATTTTAGTATTTTGCTACATGTTTTTTAATCGTTTGTTTTCTGTATGAACCGTGTTTTTGTCATTTAATAATTAGTAGTTTATTTTTCAAATATAAATACGAGTTGTAATAGTATTTAAGTTAAATTCATTTTATTAGGTAGTAGGTATGTAAATAATGCAACGCAACAGTTAATTTCACTTCATATCTACAAGTTTTATGGATTTGTTGGTTTCGTTAAATATTTTCGATTTAGATTATTGTCAACCGAGAATTACTTTATGTTTTATGTGATACTATTTTTCAATATATTTTTAATACAATTCATTGTACTTTATTTAATACTCCTGAGAGTGACCCTGTTGTCGCTGAAAGATTCCCCTTGCTCATGTCATATCCAATTAAAATAATTTCTCTCTCAGCGTTGCGAAACCTAGAGATTTTTTGTATACCACTGAATTCTTCTAAAATCTACAGATCTACGGAATTATTTTAATTTCTAGCCTAGGCTATCCGGAAGGACAGACAATATACATAGAGAACAAAGTATGCAATTTAAAAAAATATAAATTATTATTTACGATAGAATAATTCTAGTTAGATAGAAGAAAAAAATATTGCAATAGGCATTGTTATGTAGTTTCTTTAGTTTTAAGTATGTTTTATCGTTTAGTCAGTCTCCATCATATATTGGGTATTCCCCAGCCCTACATTGACAATGTTGGTAGGTAATGTGTATTCCCCTTGGGGGTTGTATAATATACAAGGTGTGTTGTATGTTGCGTTCAGTAATATGGTTAAACGATAATTTGGACGTTGTTTATTTATTATTACATAAAAATATCATATAATTTATGCACATGATTCATTACTTCAATTTTCTATTGAAACACAAATCTACCAATTCTTCCTTAAACTTACCGATTTTTAGGTATAACTGTATTGACTTTTATTGTAGAAGGATTGGCAACACTGGCCAGTCTAGTAGATTACTCCTTAATAAGCGTACTTGCCAATATAGCCCACTCCGACGTTATGTAAAGATAACAGATACAAGCGTCTCTTGCAATTATTTCACATACTAAAGAGCGCCAGTACTGCTAAAGAACAGTATATGCATAAGAGTATTTAGGATAAAAATTGTGAATTGTTAACGAATAGGAAGATAACAGCAAATTAAATAAGAGTAAAAACATTGTCTAAAATAAATTGCGCTATTGATATAACAATGTACAACTTAAAGATTTCAAATTAATGAATTGTAGAAAGCTAACCCCTGTTAATGTATTACCGAATAATATATTTGAATTAAATGTACATATTGTGCAAAAAATTATTTACAGAATTGACGAAGAAAGCGTACAATTTATGGATTTCACATTCAGAATCTGTTTAAAAATTTCACACATTGTAGACACTAACTTAATCTGCTTAGATATTTGTTACACATGTGAAGTAAGAGTACTGTATTTTTATGCAATTGTAATCCAAAGGCCATGGCAGGTCAAGACAAGTGTCTGTACATTTGCCACCTTTTTGCGTGTGGTTCCTTCCAGTGGTGTATCTTTGCATAACATACTACCAGAAAAAGTTTTATCCTCAAAAACTTGATAATATCTGAGAAAACATTTAGTTTTGAAAATAAAGAAAAAGTTTTTTCTTAATGAAGTGAACCAATTTGGTTGCATTTCACATTCTACTCTAGACAATTCATTAATGATATTTTCAGGAGATCTCTTCATGAAAAAAAATTGATGCTATTGACTTTTTTTTAAATAAAAAAAAAAAAAAAAGAAAAAGTGAATAGGTAGCCGATGAGAGAGGTGGCCAAAACGTCTTGTTAATATTTAAGAATGTTCGTGTGCTACATAAGAACGCAAAAGTACAGATTTTTATAATTTCATGTTAAGATATAAAATGTAATGAGACTGTCTGATTCTTTTTTTTCGTCATGAAAAGAGTCCTGGAAATATCAGTAATGAATTGTGTTGAGTAAATTTACAATATTTGTGAAATACAAATAAATTGGTGCACATAAGTCATTTTTTTTCTGATTTTCGAAAACAGATTTGTTGTCAGATATTATGAAGTTTTTAAGGTCAATACTGTTTGTGATAGTCTCTTCTGCAAAAATACATCCCTGGAAGAAACCACACGCAAAAAGTTTTAAAAGGCACGGACACTTTCCTCAACGTGCCATGGTCTTTGCAAAAAGTTTGATTTAATTTTAATACATAAACTGTATATATAAGATCCCTACTCCAAAAATAGATCATTTATTTACTCAAATCGTCATCTTTAAGACCAATTTGAAATCGAATTTTATACAATTGTAGTTGCAAATTTATACTCTATGTAACTTTCTACTAACATTATTCAATTTAAATGTTTACATGTTAAATATGAGAACCCTTTCTTATTTATATTTCTCTGAAAATCTTAACACCTAGAAATAAAATCAACTTACCTATTAAGCGATGAATATAAGTCAAGAAACGGGACCTTTCCATTCGTGCTTTGAACCTGTAATAAAATAAATGTAATTACTAATTATTTATTATTAATACTATATTAAAACTTATTTTATTGGAAATTGTAACACGGTTTTATATTCAAGCCACACCTTGTTAAAAGTTTAGCTTCTATGTATAAGAAGCAGTATCTAGTCGCGCCTCAGGTTTATGTCGAGAGTTTTACCCTAACTTTACGCGAATGAAATATTAAGTAGCGCGATTGGGGGCTGTAAAAGCTTTTTTCCCTTATTGACAATAATCGTGGAAACATATGTTTAGTATAAATGTACGACGGTAGAAATATATGGGTATTAGATTTATTTTCGTTCATTCTCGTTTTGCAAGCTTTCGAATTTTGTTTTAATGTGCTTCGTTTAAATAATTACAATACACAGAACATACTTTCGTGATGCACATGAGGGTATGTGAACTGCAAATGCAAAATACGAGGTGAAAACGGAAATCAAATAATTAAGGGAAGAATAAAAAAAGATTAGAGTACTGTTAGAACTGGCAAAGGTATTTGACATGGTGGATAAAGAAAAACTCCTTGATGTGTTATTAGATTAGATTAGATTTATTTGGTGTTAAAATACTCAAGGCGTTTACACACGTCAACATATTAGGGTAAAACAAATTACGGTAAAAGACATACAATGCATAAAATGTGCACGTCACAGACGTACATACAATTTAAAAGTAACATGAATATAGAAATATTATACAGGATATCACGTTATGGAGTCAGGTATTAAAACTATTTAGTTGCTTATCTCGTGGTGTACATTAGAATTATGGGTATTCTAAGCGACCCAAATATTATTATAAATGGAAATACCACAAGGAACGGTATTAGGATCATTCTTAATTATTTTGTTGTTTACATAAATTCCTTGTTGAGACTGAATACAAATGCCAAAATTAATTAATACACAGATGATTCAGTCACATTATTTAATGGGAATATTTAAGAAGATCCAGGAGAAAGTCTAATTAAGGGCATTGAAACTATCAAATAATTGCTTGACATGCATCAATTTTCATTAAATGTTAAAAAAATAGGTATACTGAATGAATAATCTTCCGCTCAAAATCAAAGAAATCGACGGGGAAAAAAACGTATCCATGTTGTTGGTGTTGGACGAAGTGTTGGCTATTCTTGTTCATTCGTCAGTTATTTGGGTTAGGTTAAAATAGCTAATATTTGTAATTTATTAATAATCGTTGATAAATGTAAAGAAATCAAAATTCATGTCCCCATACGTATTATATCTTGACTGTCTAAACAGATATTGGCAAAGACTTATTGAAGTTCAGGAGGTAACAATATTGGCCGATTAATCACAGTGACAGACAGTTTTGTTTTGTTAGAGATAGTGATATCCATGATGGTTCAGGTTAAGTTCTACGTAGTTACATACAAAATTAATTACACAGGCATACAAAAATTAGCTCCATCACCCACTAATTTTTAGTAAATCGCGAAAATAGCATAAAAAATTAATTCTTAACATATTAATATACTTCTCCCTCTCTATTTTGACGATTAGAGCGTAGAAGTTCGTAGCCATTAAGCTGCGCCTTCTTAGAAGGAAGGCCAGAACTGTGTAAGAGAAAATATGGTTGGTAATTATTTGGCAGCATTAAATCACTGAACGAGCAAATTCAGGAATAAAAAATCGAATGATTAAAAGACACTTCATAAGTTTTTTGCAACTGATGTAAAAGCAGACCAGACAATGTAGATGACATGGGCTGAGAGTTTAAGCCATTATCATATGAGCAATTAGACAAAACTGTGGCATGTTTGTTGATTGTAGAAACTTGGTCAACTTATAATACTAATCACGAATGTTGTCCGTGACGTCGTCATCTTTTAATTTCCGAATTCCGTATTATTCATCTCTAAAACGGATCGTTACGCTTGGAACTTCTGCTGTAGCCCCATCAGACGTTACTTTCGTGTTTTTACATTCTAATGCAATAGTATTTAAGCTGATAAAAAAACCTCATGACTTTGAAAAAAATATAAATTGATGGCGTGAATGGCAACATAATTCATAATTAGTAAGTAGATGTGTTGAGGTATAGTTAGTATGACGATTGTTATTTTTAATTATGTATGGACTTTATCCAGATTCGGAAAATACACTTCGTGATATAGGAAATAAATTTTGATGTAATTGGGCTATTGACAGCAGAATGCGTGAGGTCGACGCGGTCAAGCGGGGATGTTATGAACGAACATCAATGCCCTGCGTTGATATACGGACAAGGTGTGGTTTACCTGCGCAGATACACGTTTACATATCACGAACTTCAATTTGCGAATATGTATACCTACTTAACAGCGATGGTCGTTTCCCACCCTGAAAGCCTTCTCTTACGCTTTTTGAATGTTCTTTCCTTCATCGAAATATAAAGCTTTGTAGTGTTCACTGAACCTGGTAATTTTTTTCTTTGTTAAAAAAAAATCGGCATAAAACTATCATGGAAACTTATTAATTGATCTCTGCACAATTAGACAATTTCGTTAACGAGTTCTTTGGTCGCGTTTACAAACTTAATATCTCTGTTTCTGATAGATTCATGCTCTTCCTTAATTTATATTTTACTCCCTATTAACTGAGTCTCTCTTATTTCTTTTAGACTTGGCGTGTGATAAGTCAATTATCTATCGATATTTGATATATCAGCCTAAGTACTGTTTCGGTACATGTTTTAAATTGTTAAATCAGATTATATAAACTCATTTTTTAGAACTTCACTTATTAATAATGCAAAATTCATCAAAAATGAACACAAAACTAGGGAGAACTCGGCAAAATGTAGCCATAAAGGGTCATTCTACATATAGGCAAATAATACAATCTGACGTATATTTTCAAAAATCAAACTTCAGTCGTATTAGGATTAAAAGAAGATTTATTACTACAAATATCTATTTTGATAGTTAAGACAATTGTATTACTTTCTTAACTAAATAGTAAGAGATAATTAATTCTAATAAACTAACACAGGGCTCTAATAGGTAGAAACTAATCCGCAGATTTAAAGAGTGTAGCAGGGTAAGCACGGGTCGAATGCCCCTCGGGCAGATAGGCTGATATTTCTACCCTGATATCACATTATTACGCGAAACTATTCAGCAAGACATTAGGCTAGTGCCCCCTCTGTGTTTTAAAACAAATGTTGAAACACATTTTTTTATCTCTCATAACTTAACCAATTCTTATGATTTTTATATATGCTGTAGATATGCCAAAGAGGTATTAAACAAAAAATTATTGCTATCTGTAAAGTCACTACATAACATTGTGCCAATATGTGTTATAGACACCCGAAACTATTTCTCCAAATAGTGCGGTATGCAGTGTTTGTCGCATAAAAATGCACAGGCAAAAAAACCTACAATTAGGCTCAAATGTTACCCCTTGAAGTACAAAGTAGTTCCGACAAATTTTCAGAGCAATAACTTGAACTCTACGTACAAAGAACTAAATCTATCCATAGATAACGTTTCATTTGCCCCAACACCGCTGATTTAATGTGTCTGAAATAACTCGCTTACATTGTTATTCTAAGCTATTTATTTTCATTTCTAGAGGAAACACATTTTGTCACAATGTTATATCTTCCTCTGTTGTTAAGATTTCATTTGGCCTGCCACTTTCGACACAAAACGACCACACATTACACAGTGAACGCTCGTTACCGTGGCCCTTGATACCCTTGACGAATATAAAAAGTGTATAAATATACAAAAGATTAAAGTTGAATTAATTTTTCTATTAGGAAGACTATAAATATTAATTTATATATATAATTATAATTTTTTTAACACTGTTCTACCCTTATGAAAATTGAGAAAAAATTGGTGATAGTGTCTATCAATATACATGAAATTTTTAATTCGAATATTTTGATATATTACTTACTGCATATGCTCAATATATTTTTTTTATAATACCTCTTTGGTGTATCTACCGCATATATAAAAATCAAAAGAATTGGCTACGTTATTAGAGAAAAAAAAAACGATTTCTCAAAATTGGATTAATTTATTTATTTTTAAAAGTAGACTGGATAAGGGGTGTAATATCTTGTAGAATTGTTCCTCTTAGTAATGCGATGTCAAGGTAAAATATCAGCCTAATTTTCCGAGGGGCGTCTGGCCCGTGCTTACACTGCTACATTCTTTATAAATGTAGTTACTATTTAAAGCGGTAATAGCAACAGTTGTAAGAAATTCTGTTTGTCATTTTTATGACTGTAATGAAAACCATAATTTATTTTACGGATTATAATGTCCTATTGTTTTTTAAATTGATCTAAAAAAATACACGCTAACCTTAAGCGTTCTTCCGGTTACTATTCCTTTTATTTCTATTTCTTTAATAAGTACTCCTAAGTGGTTATCAAATGGAGGTTAATGATAATAAACAAGTTAGAAATATTTATGTGTAGTAAAATTTGTTTCTTTATTTAATTTGTTTATCTTTCTCCAAATCAGTGTCTTATATGTCGAAATAAACTAAGCCGGTTTTAGTCAATTCTGATGAAGTTTTGTTTATTTTTCTTAGCTGAATGCAATACATTTACAAATGTAGACCGATAGTATATTTAGTTAGATTATGCTATTTGGTGTAATGATAACACAATTGAGAAAATGTTTTTATAGGATCTCGCAGAAAAGTGCAGAAAAATAATCTATGAAAAATAACAGTGTCTTTTGTTTTTGGTAGGACATAAAGCCATTCTCAAGACATTTCAGTCATGAATCAAGAGAAAGTCAAAATAAATAGAATTCACCTGTCCTGTCCTAAATACTCTATGAATATTCTATAGTGAATTGTTTTTTGCTTGCTTATAATTTTGGCAAAATAAAAATACGATTTCTCAAATAGCGAAAAAAGCTGTTTTTTTTAAATTTGCTAGTTCAATTGTTATATATCCATTGGGTTTCGTGTTCCATTTGCCTTTAACATATTTCTGCTTTTGAAACTGCAGAAACGCTTCATTCTATAATTGAGTTTCGAATTTGTTAACAAAGATAAGCTAACAATTGTCGACTTGTCTGTAAGTTGTAGACAATAAAATTATTGAAAGAAATTGTAACTGAAGTAATTACTCATTCCGTAAAGCAAATTATAACCCTTAAAAACATGGCTGCCTTCAAGATAAATCTACTATTAATCGTTTTATGATATCGGAAGTAGTTTTCTGGAATGGGTTAAACATTGTCTTTAAATCGACACATTGATGAAACTAGTATTGGATGTATCATTAAGTATGTCATAGGATTCAAGTATACCGCACAGCGGGGACTGCTTTACTTTTTTTCAAAATTCTGTCGCTCAATTTTGAACGGATTTTGATGCGATTGGGCTTAAAATGCTTGAAAGATGGCAATTGCACGTCAAAGAGTGAATCTTTGACGTGCAATTGCCACTTTCTCATAAACTATCACAACTCCTAAAATAAGAACATTTTTAAAGGACATTTCAGAATTATTTTAAAAGTTAATGCATTTAAGAAAAAGGTCACTGGGCAATTTCTGGAAGTAAAATAATCATATATATGCAAATTAATTGTACACACTGTTTGGGGGGTGTATTTGAGGGGTGAATTTTGGATGTAATGGATAAAATGAATATTATTGGCTCAAAATGGACCCTACAAGGTATTTTGGTCTCCTTTCCCAATTTCTGAAGTCCCCTTTTACGTACAACCCCTATAAAATATAATATAAACCTCTAGTAAAGGTAAATTTTGAATTAAATCTCAAATGGTACTGCATGTAATTTAAATGCTTTTATACTATCAAATAGGTCTTTCCTGAAGATAAAATAATGACACATTTGCAAATAAGTGGGTGAAGGGGTAAATTTTGGATGTAACATAAACAAGCTAAAGAATATAAGTATAGCACAACAATATTTTGAAAATTTTTGTTTCAATTGTCTATGGTAAAAAGCTTTGAAAATATAAATTTATTTATGAAAAATTTACCATATTTGATGAAAACCCCAATTAGACAATTAGTTTACTAAAAAAATGTCCTTCTCCATTACTTATTTATTTTTATCTGAGGTGTTGGAGCTGAGATTGAAGCATATTTTTATATTTTTATTTGTATTTATATTTTATATGCAAATTAGTTATATACACCCTCTTCTGTATTCAGGGTGATGGGTAATTTTTGGGAGTAATCGAAAATATGATTATTAGGGGCTCTAAAAGACTCCTATATAGTATTTTGGTTTTCTCTTTCCATTTCTTAAACCCGTTTTTACGTAAGATCCCTAGAAAATAAAATATAAACCCTTGAAATAGGGTAAAATTTAAATTATAGGTACTTTTCAATATCATTTTTTTAAATGTACTGCAACTTTAAAATTTATGTGTGATTAATTTGCAAATATGTCATTGTTGTACCTTCAACGAAGACCTACCTATCTGATAGTATTAAAGCCCAGTGTAATTTTTCTTCTTAGTAATTCTTTTAAAGAGATTGTATTTAAAATTTACCCTATTAGGGCTTGATATTATAATTTCTAGGGGTTGTACGTAAAAAGGGACTTCAGAAATGGAAAAAGGAGATCAAGATACCTTATAGGGTCCATTTTGAGCCCTAATAATTCATTATATCAATTACATCCAACATTCTCCCCCTAAATACAGTCCCCAAATTATTTTATCTCCCGAAATTGCCTAGTGACCTATTTCTTAAATGCATTAACTTTTAAAATGATTTTGATTTTTTTTAATTTTCCTTATTTTGGGGGTTGTACGTGATGGTTTATGAGAAAGTGGCAATTGCACGTCAAAGAGTGAAGTCTTTCAAGCATGAAAAGTAACGCAAAAGTCCCCCACTGCGTGTCGTAAGGTAGGGTTCTAGAGCCATTTTTTAAAATCATTTATTAATGATACAGTGGTACAGTTAAACTTTAGTAACGGAATACTCATTGATAAACCGATTAGAAAATCAGGAAAGAAATTAAAATAATATTTCTTCTTGATTCCAGTAGCTCTACTTGAATATTGATAAATACAAAGTTGTCTTATATTAAAAGAACCTGTTGTAAATCAACTATACTGTAATCAATCATAATTTGAGAACGGTTTCTATAGTGTATCTGGGCATTCTATTCCGCAATAATTGAAGTAAAACATGATGTCATCGGCCGAATCATAGGGATAGGGATATTCTGTCTAATACCATCGGTATAAGTGTAGCGTTTTCTAGTATTCAGCTTCTACTGATAGCAGTTACTTAACTTGAACTTATCATCGGCCAACTATCTTCCATACTATTAAATACACTTGTAACATACAAGGCATCATTGAGCTAGTGTGATTGCATTCCCTAACCCTCGCTATCAAAAATTCTTTTAAAAGCGCGAAGGCATGGGTTCTAACAGTTATGGGTGCAAGCAACTGGAAGCATTCGCAATGTGAACGTATCTAAGAATATCGCAATATTGGATAGACACAGTGCGAAAATACAGAGGTGATGAGTCAATTGAGTAAACAGAGATGTTTTTATTATTATTAAATATACTCCAAATAAAACACTCTGGACTTATCTTGTATCACGTTCAACATCTTAGAATGCAGGGTAACATGAAACATAAGGGTGTAGTAGAGAAACTCCTTGCCAAGAACCTGCGACAGTGGTACGGATTAGAACAACAACGCTAATCAGAAAAGTTGCAGCTAAGGTACAGATAGTGCTGATGACAGCCAACAAGGAGTCCATGGTATTTAAAGCTTTTTGCAACGGAGAGCAATAGTAGTAAAATACTTACATGTCCCAGAAAAAGTTATTTAAAAGATTTTTCTATGTTGAAAGACTTCAATTTATAATTTGAAGAGCTATAATGATACGCCGATATAATGCGCTAGATAAAATTCGTGCTTACATACTAATACGTAGTTTATTCTGATAGAAGTTTCTTGACAATTTGTTACTGCATGCGTTTTTGATGGATAGTCCAGGCGGCAGGTAAATCATTGTGATAAGCACATCTACTTCGTTGATTTTTGTATACGTTTTAAGCCCACCCTCAGTATCCAAATGCATAAAATTATATATTTTTTAAATCCCGGGGGCGGGGAGGGGGGCCCAACCATGTGTAGAAATTGTTCATCAATTATTTCGGCTTATATTGAAGCGATACCAGCGCAGAGGGCGCTTCGCTCACTACAAGTTTGTTCCTCATGACTTTCGGCTATCGATTGGGGGGTGGGGCAAACTTTTTCGGAACAATTTTTTTTTAATGGAAATACAGAAGTAGACTTGCTGACGCTCAATATTCTCCACCTTTCTCTTTATGCCTTTTACATGAACTGAAGCAAACACGCGGCGTATTGATACTTTCGAGATGTAAAACTTTGTCAATTTTCTGATCACATCAACTGAAAAAGAGACAATATAGAACGAATCCAAAGAAACCAGACCACAAGTGGTGAAAAGGATGGCCTCCAAAATATTGGGCTGTCACCAGAGGGCAAATGAACAGGGGCTTTGATGAGGTGAGCCGCGACAGATATCGTGAGGCTGCCAGACGTATTTTACAGCAAAGAGAGGTTAACTAGAAAGTCGTGATTCACAATACGTATGTTTAGACGTTGTGGATAAGACAGGTTCGAGATAATCGGGTAGATAGAAAATTCAGTGTTTACAAGGGCTAATAAGTATGGGTATACGAATGTAACTTGATTAGAAAACTTTGGTAACGTTGTCCATTATAAAACTAGTACCAAAAATGTGTAGAAGTGAAGACACGTAATTGTGTTTATTAAGTGTCGTCAGACATCAAACATTGCGTAGATCTAGTGACAATTTAATAATTGTGGCTCAATTTCGCTAGATAATTTTGCTGTCGTCATTTGTAGTCCTAGAAACTTGAGATTCAGGTTATCGTGTTCTCACAAAAGAATCGATAAACATTTAAAAACAGACTTTCATTTATGGTTGTTGTGAAATTTGGGTAGTTTTTATGATGTATAATATGAACTTTTACCCAATTTGATACAACACATATTTCACACATATGACTAATAGGCATGAAATTTAATGATTATGTATTTTATTACATCGCTGTTTGTATTTATTAAAAGCAAGTATTCATAAATGCAAATGATTCTTATTACTTTTACTGCATTGTATGTTATTGAATAAACATCTGGCTCAACATCAAAGCGGTAGGTAATTAATATTATATTATTAATTTCGACTATATCATTTAATTTTGTAGCTTTACAGAAGCAGAAAGTGTCATCTCTAATGTGTATTATGGCGTATAACCAGCTGGCAAATTCCTAGTTCCTAAGCATAAGTATGTTTGTTGGTTTCTAATTTAATAATACGCTTCCTATTGCAGTTATTCAGAATATTTCGGAGGTCGGCAAAGACCACCTAAAACGACGCATTTTCCGAGTGCCAGTAATTAAAATAACTACTCTTAAACAGATAATTAGAATTGTGAAATTGCAGAAAAATCTAGTAAAAATGTAAAAACTCAACATTGCATTAAATTTCAATATTCGAAAGTTGTAGATAGTAATTATTATTTTAAACTCCTTTTAATGTGATTATTATTATTCTTTATAGATTACACAGCCCCACAAAAAAAAATACTGACCAGCGAACCAGACCCATGTATCCCTATGTACTTTCGGTCGTTGGGTCCGAATCCGAGGTCAAAAGAAAATCGTATACCCCATAATCATTAGCTAGAGCCAAGAAACACCCTTGGAATGCTGTTAAAAGAAGAGAATAGTTGTTACATCTTAATCATTTGAATCATACAAATTAAGGTTAAACAGCAGCGTACATACAATAGATATGAAACACACCCCCAGGGAGGGGCGAAAGTTACCCCCCATTTATAAAAAAAATGTCTAAATTTTGTTAAAGTGATAAGAAACTACATCAAATTCAAAATTCAAATTCTTTATTCAACTTTGTAGCCATACAATTACGATTAGTTTTATCATTAAAATTAAGAAAAATGCAAGTGAAAGTAGACTTATTAAATAGATAAGGTAAAATATAGGGTTAAAATGTTACAATAATGACATCTACAATTAATAATATTAAAAACATTTATAATTTGTGTAAAAAAACAAATAAGAGTGTGTACGTAAATAAAAACTCATATTATACAGAATTTACAGATTTCTAAAGTATTCTTCAAATTCTGTTATAAAAGCATTTTTCCGATAATATTTTTCTAAATTTTTTTACAAATAATGGTAATGATTTGATACCATTTAATTCGGGAGATAGCATATGATAATATGTATAACCGGCAATGGAGATATTTTATAAAAGCTATATATGATATAGATATTGTTTTTATTTCTTGTAGCGTATGTGTGGACATCTGCATCTTTTTTATGAGTATCATAGTTCCTGTGAATAAATGTTAATAATTTTATTAAGTAAATAGATGTAAGAGATAGCAATTTTTTTGTTTTGAATATCTCTCTGCACGATTCAGTTTTCCAGGTTAAAAATTAGACGTATTATTCATTTTTGAATAATGAAAACTCGTGAATGCTCAGTCGCTTGCCCCCATACTACTATGTATACATCGCTGGATACACAGAGCCGTAGTAAAAATTAATAATGGAATCTTCGGAGTATTTTTTACAGTTTTCAATGCAAAAAGAAAACTATTCAGTTTTGCACATCAAAATTGCGACAAAATTATTTTCCCCAACTTTTTGTTGCAAATGAGAAAAATATGTTAAATTTAGGTAATAATAATCGTAATAACATTAAAAAGTGTTAAATATTTGTGCCATTTCCGTGAAAATAATAAATTTGTGCTGAATAAATTAATCTTATTTTTCGCGTTCAATAATCTTTGATAATATTGATGCTTTGTGAATTTTGCAGTTGTAAACAAGGACAATACTTCATCTTTGGTAAACTTTTGGCTTTCATTGTGGTTGGAACGATAGACTGAACATATTTCTTTCGCACATGTAGGTGTAGTAGAAGGCCCTTTTAAAAATTTTGCACTACTTAAGATACCGGCCGATCTTAAACTCTGCCAGCTGCAAAACTTAATTCTTCAAGACTTAGTTGCTCTCTGAGATCCTCAGTTCTTCGTTGTTTACTTTGCAGTAAAATTTCTACGAAATCTCTTAGGCCGGCCAGTTGGATTTGAACTATAACATTCTCGAGGTAATATAAATTCTTCGTTTAACCATCCTGAATTATTTGCTATGAAACGGTCGCGAACAAGGTTGCTTGCCTCCCAAATTGACGTGAATTTCGCATAAAATAATTTCAATGAAATTATCAGACTCAATTCTAGACGTGAAATCATTTTTGAAATGTTTATTAACCATATGGGACATTATTTTCCCCTCTAGTCGGTAAAGCGTCCAATAACTCCTGTCTTGTACACCTGATACCTTAAAAGTATGTTTTAGTCACACAATCTCATTATTAGATATAATAAAAGAATTATGCTACGTTTTACTTAACTATGATTTATAAAAAAGAGCAAAATCGAGCAAACAATTTTATAACACCCTGTTTCACAAACATGTGCTGCAACTGAATAAATTATAATCCAAAAGTAGGGTACTTTTGTTTATTACTCTATGATGTTAAGAACAAGTAAAATGGAAGTGTCTTGTTATCCACATTTTATACAATCGCATATTTTTACTGATATAAAATGATGATAATAATACGAATTTACCTGAATAATGTCCCTCTATAATAAAATTTATTAGAAATTACTTGATTATTAAAATAATAGTTCATAAACTTTAATAAAGTGCACACGAAATACGTCTATTAAAACTACGTCTGCATTATAATATGCCTGTAATACGTAAGCAAATGAAAAAAACAGGTTAATTTCTTGAAAGGGCTGTACGGGGAGGGTTGTAAAACAGTAAATGTAGTAAATACATGAAATAAATATTTAGTTTCACCCTTTTTGTCGCGTTTTACATGTCAATGGTACCACTGTGAAACGTGATCAATTTGCGCGTTCCAACTCAATGTGCCATCTATATGAGTACCAAGGAATTTTGAAGAATTATTTATTATTACTTGTTCAGTGGTGCCGTTTAGATGTTAGGTCAATGATTCATCAGGTCCCACGTACTTCACAAACTGCTCCTATATGAGAACAGCCGCCTCTAAGTTTAAAGGACCCGAGAAAAACAAGAAAAAACGTAACAGAATTTCTATTTTCATGGATGCTATAATTAGCTGAAATTGCGTAATAGTCTAAAATAGAACTAGAAACTTACGTACCATCAACATCCTATAGTATCAACCCCCAGAGGATGTGAGAACTACTCCCTATGTAGTAAAATTTAACTACAGAAAGTTTCAGTAACTTCTAAAAAAATCGAAACACCTGCATTGTGTGGAAGTGACAAGAAACTAGACTATGCTCGACGCTGTGCTTGAAAACCACTACCATGGGGTTGCGAGATGCCACCCCTATATCCGTAGGATGCTGCAAAAACAGAGAGAAACTAACCGGATTTACATTTTTATGGATGTTACGATTGGCAGAAATCGTGTTGTACACTTTTGTTTGAAGCTGATAGGACATGTCCTATCAATGTTATTAAGTAACACCCCCCAATAGAATGTAAACTACCGTCATTCAAGATGCAACGAAGAAAAGCTATACTGTTATATAACCTCATTCCAGGGGCGTTAGCTAATGATTTTGGGGGTGTACGATTTTTCTTTGACCTCGGATTAGGGTTCAGCGACCGAAAATACATAGGGTACATGGGCCTGGTTCGGTGATCTGAAATTTCTTTATTTATTTGAGGCTGTGTTATTTAGATTATTCGATAGACACCGAGAATGAGAGATATTGTCCGCCAGCGCGGTGTTAAATAATTATTTATAATAATTATTAAACTACGCAGCGGATTATTATAAATTTCACGGGTTCTATTCTGATAGTAAACCAAACGATTAAAAAAATCAGATGTACCCGTTAAAAATTGAGACCTGTGATGTGTTTCTATATCTACGTGCTAACTGACAGAGTTGGACGGCAATTTTCAGTAGCAATTTTAGAAATCAGTCTAAGATTGGTACTATTCGTTACAATTTTTTTTATATACTATTCAACTTTCACATGTTTGTCACTCAGTCGGTTAGTTTAGTTCAGATCTTGCAAGTCAATTTTGAAGCACTTCCACTTGATCTATTGCCTTGAAATGTTGTGTACATATGTAGTGTCGATGATAATACTATTTTTAGAATAGAATCCATAGAAAAAAGACTATATATATGAGACGATAAAAGAAGGTCGTGTTGGTATCACCGGCGAATCCGGCAAAAATTTAACAGTCCGCTAATAGCAGCACTGGGTAAATATATCAGTCAATTTCACACTTTGTAAATCTATTTTGAACCACTTGATATATTAATTTTAACTTGCAGAAACGGTTTTATTAATTTAACAATGTAGAGTATAATTTCCGAGTTGCCTCCACAGCGTGATATTCGTGATACAAGATAAAATTCGCAATAGTTTAAATAATCATAATAAAAGTATGGCGTAATATCATTTAGTAAATGAATATTTGATAATTTCTACAGAATCCAATAGAGCAGTTTTGTCAGATGTCCCACTTTAATGCCAACTGCAGATAATGAAACTATATTTAGACTTTCATTGAAGTAATTGTTTAGATTTCTACGTATACTTCATTTCACAGCGCGACTACGGTCGTAGTTTGTACATAATGATGACTGTTAAAAATTATTTAACTTCGTCCTTGACATTTTTAATAGGCTTTTACGTTGTTTTTCCCAAAAACATCCTTAAACCTCACTAATTATTTTTTATATCAATGATACCCATTCAGCTTGAACTAATGTTAATTACTCTACTACAATAGTCATTTAGCACAATGGCGTCTCTGCTTGATTTTAACTGATTGCTCTAAATAGTACTTGGGATTCAACAAATTCTAAATGGGTGCAGTTGCTCATAGAAATCAGTTTTAAATTGAAAAACTAATACATTCCATTTTTTTTGTGGACCAGTCATGTTGGAAATTGCTATTTCGGTGGATTGGAAATCGGGAAAAGAGACGCGGATGTAATAGTAGGGGAGCCAGAGATGAATTCTCCACGTGACTCATTTGAGCACCAATTTAACATGGAACCGGTAGGGGGTACCGAACACATAAAGGAACTACGTCGCGGTTGATCATATTTGCCATAGTTATCAACGTGTTTAAACGTGTTTTATGAATTATATTTATTATATGGCTTGTTTCTTTCGGAAATTGTATTAAATTATTACTCAACAAAACAAGTATTTACATTGCTTAACGAAAGTTCTGGCGGAAAATTCAACTTCGAAATTTTATTTTCCTAGCAGGATTTTTCAGTAAATTCTATCATTCGATGCAAAGGGTTCACCACGAGAATTGAAGTCGGAGCGGACATTGTCTCTGCGTACAAAAAATGGTTCAGAAATGTTTGACTGATTGATTGATTGATTTGCCAGCGTAAAGTGGGCATTGCTGTCCATTCCGGACATCCAATCTGGAGGTTCGTTTATTATTACATCCTTCACTCGCTGTGACATATTCATGCCATGACTGAGCGGTATGCACTGGATTACTTGATGCCAGCAGCAAGAGCCACATGTCGCATGGAGTAGAAATATAGGATGGGAAGTGTAGGACTGTAGGTGTTTGTGAAACGCTTCTTTTTAGTTTTCATCTGTCTTCATCGGATGGGAAGTGTAGACGTTTGCAAGATGCTTCTTTTAAGTTTCCATCTAGCATTATCTCCTTACTCATTCTTCTTCTAAGTTTTCTTTCATGTTTCCTAGAAATATGTGTTTTCGTATCAACGTCTTGCATCAGACATACATTAGCTCGCCGCAAGAAGCTTTTATATATTAACCGTTCCACAGGTAAATATCCATTTACGGTGGAAGTGCAAGGAAGAGCCCTGTCTCGAGATAAAAAAAGAGAGGGTTAGGAGAAAGAGGCCCGAGAGAATATTTTGTACACCCTGTATATTGGTTTATTTTTGTAGTAATTAGTGTCAGCTGCCGGTTTCCAATTCCAATATTTTTCTATTTCATTACCTGTGTTCAAGACCTTTTCAGTTTTACTTTTAATTTTTTTCCAATTTTGATAAAGGAATAAACTAATAGACTAGCAAATGAGAGAGTGACCCGAGAATATCTTCTTTATACCCTGTATATTGGTTTGTTTATGTATTAATTAGTTTCAATTTTCGTTTTCCAATTCCGTGTATTTTTCTATTTTATTACTTGCCTTCTGTTTAGCATAGTTTTATTTTTAAGATCAATAAAAAGCTGTTTAAAATATTATGTTTTGAATTAATAAATTGAGTTGGTAGAAATTAAGCTGAGTAAAGTTATTAAAGTAATCCGATAGAATAGAATAAAATGAAACAAGATAAAATAAATCAATTTATAGCTTATCTTTCTGTAGCGTCTGGTCTTTGATTGCTGTTTTATTTTCTTTCCCTTCTTGGGTTGATTTCGTCCACTTAAAGAACTTTTCACTGTCAAAATGATTGAGATTTGTTTGTGATAGAAATTCTATCGGCAGTTTTTCTACTCAGAAGTTATTGGTTACAAAAAAATTTGAGGCCTCTGGTCCAACTCAAAGTTTTTCACCATCAGAAGTTGTGCATTGAATACGGTCAAAGCATTTTTAAATATAACTTACAAATTCTTATATACAAGTAAAATTTATTGAAACATATTCTTTATAGGATTTTGCAAACAGCTGAAAAAATAACTATCTATAACTAAAAGAAAAATGATGTGTAAAAATATTAATGAAGTCTTTGCATTCTTTCGGTAACCTGAATGCTGGTTATGCTAGCAAATTGAAATCCTATAACGAATTTGTATAATTTGTTAAAAAATGTCTTAAAAAATTTTCATTCTAATGGATTACATTTTCATAAAATCTGTCATTCTATTTCTTGGAAATTCTTAGCCTTTGAAACGTTTTTCGCCCTTATTCTGGAGCTCATCAGAAAGACATAAAGCCACTCATAAAGATGTTCCATGCAAAACCAAGACAATTTCTATGAATAAGTGTGAACTGAATCTTCATGATCGTAGGGGGTTATGTAGATACTAGTTTAATCTGCATGGCCGTAGGGGACTCTGTGGATGCTAGTGCTAGAATGAGAACTGTCAAATAAGAAATTATACAAATTCATTTTAGGATTTTAATTTGCTAACATAACCAGAATTCAGGTTATCGAAAGAACGCAAAGACTTCATTAATATTTTTACACATCATTTTTCTTTTAGTTATAGATACCTATTTTTTCTGCTGTTTGCAAAATCCTATAAAGAATATGTTTCAATACAATTATAAGCAAATAAATAGTAATTCATTTTTAAAGTAAAACTTGTGTTACGCATATACCACTTGACCATTTGTGCTTTTAAATTGTATCCATACATTCTTTTCTCAATATTATTGTGCAGTTAATATAACTCGTAAAAATTACAGTATATACTTAGTATATAGTAATATTTATGCTACTAGGAACCCTTGCGTTTCTGTAACTATTTCGATTTACAATTTACCTACATTTAAATTTCGAATTCTTAGAAATAACACAAACACACTCGCCCTGGAAAGATATAAGGTAAAATACATACGGTAATCCATCAAAAGTAACGAGACGCTAGTAGACATCTGCGCCGCCGCGCCGATACGCCGCCGCCGTTAAAATATAAAAAATTTACGCCGCCGCCGCCGCCGAAATGTTTTAAATTCACTAAAAGCTCTTAGTAAAGTTGACTATTTGACTGCACAAATAAAAAAATATATTTTAGAAGATGATGTACAAATCAAACCAAGTCTCAGATTCAGTAATGGAAAGGATTGTGCCAAGAAAAATAAGTCTGTCCCTGTACAAAAGGACAGTTATATCTTATCATTAGTAAAAAAGCACACAACTTCTGGGCAAAAAAGTACACCATCTTTAGAAGCTGAATGTCACTCATAATTAGGGGAAGCCAAAAACGCTTATACCATCAAAGCTGATGATGATGTTTTGTCATATTGGAGAGAAAACAAGTGGATTTTCCAAATTTGTCGATATTAGCTAAGAAATTTTTTTGTATTCCAGCTACAAGTACACTTAGCGACAGGGTTTTTCCTGTTACTGGCATGGTAGTTTCTTCCAAAATGGCAAGATTAATACCAAGTCATATCGATAGAAATTTTTTTTTTTTTTTCATGATAATTACAAACATTTTGCATCGTATCCTACAACTAGCCATAACCTAGCCTCAGCTTCGACTCAATAAGTGAGTTGTGATGTGCCTGTGAATTGTGATATGAGTCGAATTCTGCCTATTATTGTTGGTTACTCTGGTTAAACTAAGAGTATAATTTTTGTTTGTGTTTTACAAGAATATAATTTTTTTTTCAAGTTAGACTTGAAAATGAAAACTGTTAGTTTTGTATTATTGTTATTATTATTATAAACTATAATATAATATGATGCATTAAAAGTAGAATCAAGACAAAGTTAATTTATTCTAACTGCAAAATATTGTCACATTTTTCGTTACCTTTACTGTGAATATTTTAAATTCCGTCGACATTGTAGAGTAATGTGAAATTAGGGACCGCACGGCCTCCGCAGGTCGACGCCGCCAATAAAAATATGGCGGTGTACATCGGCATCTTACGCCGGTTTACGCCGCCTACGCCGGTTGATCACCGTAGGGGCGCCGCCGCCGAAAAAATTTTTTCGGCGCAGATGTCTAGACGCTAGTAATTTGAAAAATCAAAACTAACACTGTGTATACAATTTGTAGCAATTTGAACATTTCTCTGCTTAATTAAATGACAACGCAATTCTTAAAGCTCTTAACTTAAAAATAACGATTAAATAGGTAAATATATCATATATATCAAGCAGTGCTTTGGTCACATAATAATTCTCTGGCATATGCACTGTCTGAAATATGGTCCTAGTGGTGGCGGTACTACATCCATATTTTGTTTCGATTTTTGTTATCGGGACCATCGATATATTATGTCTATAGACTGAACATTGGTGGATGCAGTAGTGCTATTTTTGTCTTTACTCATCATATGATAGGTCAAGACGTGTGCAAGAAGACTTTGCAGTACTCCTCAATGGCTTTGGGCCAGTTTATATTTTGAAATAGCTACGGTTTTAACGTGCAATTTTATATCTTGGTTCTCACTATATTATATTACATTTAAAATATGGTGAACTCTGCTAACTTTCTGCAGCTGCATTTATTAAATTTTAATTACGGCGTTTCTTTACTAGATTAATCGTTTTTGAAATACATTTTTATGTGACATAAATGATGAAATTGAAAAATATTGTCAGTAAACACCAAAAAACGTGAAGAATCTTCAGGCAATTCACGGCAAAACTTAATATCTGAGATATGTTAAATTGATTTAATTCATTTGTTTGTAAAATATTCTCCCCAAATATCACTCGTGCTTTTAAACTTCATTTATAATGTTTTTCTCGAGCTAAGTTGCCAAAAGTAATATAACAGTTATATACAGTATATACAGTTTATTATCAAAGATTAAATCAGATAATTAAGCGTCAATTTACATTGCCCATTTTACCAAGCAGCCATGCTCTCGAAAAAAATACCCATAACAACGTTTCGGCAGAATGCCATCCACCACCATCTTCAGGTTCTCTCTGATAGCTGCTTACTGATTCAATTAGAGCAACGCGAAGCAACAAAAATCAGTGGGAATCTGAAGATGGCAGATGTGATTTTGCTGAAACGTCGTTTGCAGAACTTTCTCTAGGAACCTACCAATTATGCAGACTACACCCGAAAGTTCAATAACACTTCACATTACACCCGCGGTAACTTGAAAATCAAGATATATTTTAACGTAAGATTAATAATGTTAAATTTGCAATTATCAGTTAGATGAATGAGTGCGAGATTTTCGAATAAGTCAGGTTATAAGCTGCAATGCTTAGGACTAGAGTATTATTAGTATCATTCTGCCTGCATATCTTAAATGATATTAATACTTGCATTTAGAGAGATTTTTGGAATTAAGTAATAAAGAGTTATAAAAATTAACAGCCAAGTTTGAAAGTCGCACATAAACATTGATCTTATAGTACCAAAATATCAACGGTATAAAATTAAAAAATTACATTTGCAAAAGTAAAAGTGCTAAAAGCACTATAAATAGTTTTCAATTTTTCAAGTAACAAGTGATTATCTATCTTCTTAAACTTTTAGCGTGGCCATGTAGGTGTCTGCCTTGGCATGGTTAATAATTTTTAAATGTTTATTCTATTTATGTTAAAGGTGATTCCGGCAATAACTGTTAGTAACTAATCATTTAGAATAACATCTTGGTACACAGGGTCATACATTCTAGCAATAAATAACGTTCCATGTTTGCCTTTCAGCACCATTAACTGAATTTAACTAGTAGCCTTAACGCATGTTTATTTTTGTTTGTTTATTTTTAACATTTTTAAATGCTTTCTAATTTGCGCAATTGATTTTACTTTTCGTCGCTTTTGTGGCTGGTAAACTGATAGCTATTAGCATAGTTAGTATGTATCGCTCTTTGATTTGAACTTAGAAGTGTTATTATTTTTTATTTTTAGTATATTTGGTTATGCTAGAAATTAAAAAATCTAAAATGAATTTGTCTACAAAATACCTGTCTATTCAACCAGAAATTAAAATGTAATTAGAACATCAATATTAATCTTTGTATTTCTCTGAAATCCACATCAGTTCTATTAGAGAATAAAGTGTTCTAAACTGAATTTATTTACCAAACTTATCTCATACTATAATATTTAAGAGGTCTGAAGCACTATCTATCATTCTATCTCCTAGAAAAGCAAGCTGATAAGAGCACATAAACTTGAAATTCAGTGTATCTGCTAGAAGCCAAGGCCTCAGATTTTTTTATAATATTTTTCAAACCCAATACCCCTGCCTACTCCATTATTAAAGGGGTAGATAAAATAAAATTCAGATGTTCACTTGAAATTTGGTACACGTATGTATTATAACAACCTCCTTTGAACGGTTGGGGGTTTAATAGGGGTAGATCGGGGAAAATAAGTAAAGCAAGCTGGTAAGAGTACAGAAATTTGGGATTTGATGTATATACTAGAAGCGAAGGCTTCAGGTTTTTTATAATATTTTGCAGCCCCCCACCACCCCCACTCCCTTACTAAAAGAGTTGATATAATTATATTTAGATTTTAACTTGAAATCTTGAAATCTGGTACACGTATGTATTTTAACGATATCTGAAACTAGATTGTAATTTGACATGATTGCGCTGAAGGAATGGGGGGTAAGTAGAGGAAAATAGGGAAAAATAAATAAAGCAGGCTGGTAAGAGTACAGAAACTTGAAGTTCGGTGTATGTCCTAGAAGCCAAGGCCTCAGATTTTTTAATAATATTTTTCAACCCTCCACCACCCTTACTCCATTATTAAAGAGGTTGAAGAGGTAAAATAAATTTTAGGTATTCACTTGAAATTTATTATATGTATTATAACGAAATCTGGAGCTATATTATATTTTGAGATGATTCCGTTGAAGGGTTGGGGGTTAAATAGGAGTAAATAGGGGAAAATAAGTAAATCAAGCTGGCAAGAGTACAGAAATTTGGGATTTGGTGTATATACTAGAAACCAAGGCGTCAGATTTCTTTCTAATAGTTTTCAAACCCCACCACATCCGCTCCATTATTAATGGGATTGATAACATGAAATTGAGATATTCACTTGAAAGTTAGTGCACGTATGTATTATAATGAGATCTGATTGAGATGATTCCGTTGAAGGGGTGGGAGGACATCTGCCCCAAATATTAATAAAATTATATGACCAATAATTTCCACATACTAGAGTGTGAATCTAGTCATGATGTTTCCTTCAAAGTAACTTGGATGAAAAATCTGGATGTGGAAGTAGTGATTCCTTAGGCAGCGGGTTTTTTAATTTGGTTTGAACTTTTTGGCTGATATTTCTTATCCTAAAATTACATCTCATTTATTTATTTATTTCTATTAGTCCAATAATTATAAAGATTTCCATCACAAAAAATGTTATCTGAGATCTTCCTTCAGTAACTATTAATGGAGGGATTAAACATCACAATACCACAAAAGTCAGCT
Source organism: Stenurella melanura (assembly GCA_963583905.1). Taxonomy (NCBI): domain Eukaryota; kingdom Metazoa; phylum Arthropoda; class Insecta; order Coleoptera; family Cerambycidae; genus Stenurella; species Stenurella melanura. The sequence continues at coordinate 125,454,512 of OY757311.1, forward strand.
CTGAGGGTGCCGCGCAACCCCCCAAAGAACCACCCCTTAGGTGAAAAAATCCTTATTTTACTGATAACTCGTTAACCGTTGAAGATATAAAAAATGATCATCGTAAAAAAGAAAGCTTGACTAAAAGCCTAAAAAAAGTCCTCTTGTAATTTTCTAGTATATGCCATGGTTTTCGAGAAAATCGATATTGACAAAAATTGCAAAATTTGTATTTTTAATGTGCGCAAATTTTCGTTTATTTGAAATTTTTAGAAAAAAATGGCTTTTAAAGGGGATATAAAGTACTCTCTTGTGTTGCCATTTTTGATGGCTATTGATATTTATTAATATATAAAAATAACAATATAATATAGTTATCTCTTGATTTTTTGTGCATCTAACTATTCACAGGCCCAAAGCCCATAAAAAATAGCTGACTTGAATATAAGTTATAAATGCATTGTCTTTTAGTTCAAGGTAAGTACTTCAATGCAGAAGTTAGGAATAAAAAATATTCACGTTTACAAATTTACCAGCATGTTAAGTTAGCCAAATAAAATGCAAAAAGGCTGCATATTCAATTTTTTGTTGATATTTTTATTATGCAATTTCTTAGCTATTAAATGATTAGAAACAAATATATGATATATGAACTCGAAAAAAAAATTTTTGATCTAAATTTTCAAGATGTTTGTGTCTTTTTTTATTTTTAGGAAATAATAAAAATTGGCCAAAATTTGGCTAACTTCAACATGCTGTTAAATTTGTAAATGTGAATATTTTTATTCCTAACTTTTTCTGCATTGACGTACTACCTTGAACTAAAAGACAATGCATTTATAACTTATATTTAAGTCAGTTATTTTTTATGGGCCTGTGAGTTAGATGCAGAAAAAATCAAGTGATGACTATATTATATTCTTATTTTTATATACTAATAAATAACAATAGCCATCAAAAATGGCAACACAAGAGAGTATTTTATATCCCCTTTAAAATCCATTGTAATTTTTCTTCCTAGCTTGAATTGGTTCTCGAGCAATTCAATTTTTTCTATAGGCCGCACGCAAAAAATTTCAAATAAACGAAAATTCGCGCACATTAAAAACACAAATTTTGCAATTTTTGTCACTATCAATTTTCTCGAAAACCATGACATATACAAGAAAATTAGGACTTTTTTAGGGAATTAGTCAAGCTTTCTTTTTTATGATGAGCAATTTTTTATATGCGCGGCACCCTCAGAATTGATTTTTGTGGTATTGTGATGTTTAATCCTCCCACTAACAGTTACTGAAGGAAAATCTCAGATAACATTTTTTGCGAGCTTCTGGTGTATTTTTTACTTTACTGACTAAATATGGCGCAAACGTTATTTTATTTCTGAGTTTAGCAAAAAAAACTAGAATTTTTGTCGTAAGTACCTATATATACAAGTAAATCGGACCTAAATAGCTAATTCCATAGGATTTTGACGCGCCGAACACAATGCCATTACCCGTTTTGCTCTAAAAGGTCAGCATTTTATGGATAAAATAATATTAAAATATTTTATCCATTTAGAGGTTATGTTTTCTCAAAATCCCATATACATATTAACTATATACTATGAATTTCGTTCGTAACTTGACGCCAAGGAAAGCCTGTCTCTCTATCCTTTAAGAGGACTTTGGGTATGGTGCGCATGCCTTAGTGACGCGAGATTGTGACCGTTCAACAGAATGTAGAAGTTAAATGATCACAATCTAATCGGAGAAATTGGCCACATGGCCACTGACCTATTACAAAAGCTCGATGTGTCGTCGGAGCGTGCGCGTTGGATCCAAGGTCCTCCATAGAGATGGAAAACTATCTCCTTTTCTAGCCTCAATTCCGTACATAGTGGCTTATAGCGTGTTACCAGTATATAGTTAATACGTATATGCAAAATCCTGACTTGATAGAGCAAAACGGGTAACAACATTGTGTGCAGCGCGTCAAAATCCTATGAAATTTGCTATTTAGGTCCGATTTATTTGTATACATATTTACCAAAAGAATTCTAGTATTTCTTGCTAAGCTTAGAAATAAAATAATGTTTGCGCCATCTATAGTTGGGTTTTTTTATTGTTACTGTTAATTTTCGAAGATTTTGGAAAGCTGAATAAGATGGTCTGGTCCGTTTTACCCAATCTCGTGTCGTTGACAAGTTATTAGGGCACAAATGTAGGTAGAAATGGCCTTTCCAGCAATGAATGCGCCGTCGAGATGCGAAATACGGCTCGGCACGATCAAATCAAAAACGGCTTTTTTGACACTTGTGATAGGTACTACACTTAAGTTATTGAGTCGGCCGCTGCGAGCGCTAGCAGTAAGCTTCGCCTTCCTGCAGATAGTCTATAAGCATATACGTATATTTTTTAAATTTATTTTTAAAGTTATTTTTACCATATACTTTTTGTTTTTGTTTGATTCTTGTTGTATGTGTTCGTATTATATATTAATTCATATATTTTTTCAAATTTTACTGGGTTTACTGATCGACCTGGAGATTACTTGGCCTGAAAAACTGACTGAAATGCTAAGAGGATGGTCAGGGACATCTGAAGAAATCATCAAGTTTAATTTAGCAACTAACGCGTAGAGTTATTTGTATTACATCTTTTACATTTTGATTTTTTCTCTAATGTCTTTTGTACGTCTGAGTAACACTATGAGAAATGTATTAAAACAGATTCGTTCTAATATCATATTTAAGATATAAAATTATTTAACTGTAATTTCGTGCCATTGTGTGTGAATCGTGAAAAAGGTACAATGCCGATTCACTTTAATAACCTAACCCGTTAAATTAAAAAAATGCATAAAAGAAAAAAATTGCGGGTCGTTTATACCATTTTCATTCAACATTCATGCTCAAAAGCATCAATTTAATTTTTAATTGTTTGACGAGTGAGGAATTTCTTGTTAACATCATGACCTACAACTTATTGTTAGCCGGTATCCGAAATAAATCAGAATTTATATAGGTAATGGGTCTGTTTAAGCATTACGATATTTATTGACTTATTTGTTATTGGTTTTATGCCTCACGAGACAGTGTCTTGGTTGGAACCATTTACTTTTAATTTTTACTGTTAATATACCGTTTTGTATCGGTAATTATTTATTTAACAATTGACTGTGTAAAGCATAACTAAATGGCCATTTTAAGGATTTCAAGTGCAGTTTTAGGAGTCTTTTATTTTTTAAAACAAGCTAATAATTGATCCGTATAATGTAACAGCTCGAAAAAGTGTCATTTAATTGAGACATTATCAACGGGTCGGTGTTTAGCGTATTTAGACTGCGAACAGTGCGTTCCTAACAATGCGTATTGGTTTGCCAAATAATTGTATTTATTAGTTGGTCTACACTTCGCTATTGTCTCAACTTCACGTAGTCGTCACGTCTCCTGTAAAATATATCGAAAATTTTCAAAATCACGGTTGTAGAGGATATAAGCTTATAGTACACAAATATTTTTATACATACAGGGTGATCCGTTTAAGCGTGACATCATAAACTTATATTTTTTCTAAATAGAACACATCTACATTATTTGTACCAAGTTTTATGCAAGTTTGCAAATGTTGCAATTATGGCAGCCCTATTGAATCCGCTCTTTTAAATTTTGGACATCAGATTCGTTATCAGCTACTCACGTGATACTTAACTACCAATTTTAAAACAGTTCCAACGAAAGTTATGATTGTCAGAAATCTGACTTATGCGATTAGTCGGCAGGATTTTCTTTTTAAAACATTTCTTATTCGATATGTACATATTTAATTTTTTTATATTAAAGCATTTTATTAGCTTTGTAGTGATAAACATGTCTTCAATATCATAATCATTGGGACTAGATACCTGTGTTTACCAAAATGAAAACAATGTTTTAGCCGAATAATAAGAAACTACTATACTGCTTTCCAAATGTAAATGAATTTGTTAACTCTATTAACTCGGAAATATGTTCATTCCTGCAATGATATCACGCCTTTCTGCATAACGTCTCCTTTTTCTCCCACGGCAATAATTGGTTTTTTAATATAATTTTGAATATAGTTTAATATTGAACTGAACAATATATTACCTTCTATAGTTGGCATTATTGGATAAACCTATACCGAAACAGTGTTCTAAAAACATTTCTTAACTCAGCTTCCATTATTATACCTGTTTCTTTTAGTCCAATGTATTTAAAATTGAATTCTCTTTGTGAAATGGGAGTACTAACTTATTTAAACTTCTTCAGGTTGACAGAAATACCGTTTTACAATAAAGCAACTTTCAGGTATCGGAGATAACCGAACAACATTTAGGACAAGTATACGTATGAGATTTTATATTTAGAAATTTAAAATGTCGATTTTCAAAAAAAACAACCATAAATTTTAATTCTTCTAAACCTTCCAAAATTAATCTAAGAAACTAAATTCTAGAAATACCGAAAAATTATAAAATCAATTTTAAAAAACTTCCACATTTTGATTACGAGGGATTGTTCCTAATTTACACACGATCTAATACCAAGATTGAACATTAACTTCCTCGTGATATATTACTTCAATCGACCCCATAACTCTATTTCTTCGATAAATGAGCCAAAGTATGTGACGATTAATTCACCCGGCAGATGGTGAAACGTCACTTTGGCACTCGAGCTTCGGTAGTTCCTTTTCGGTTTAATAACCAGTTAACCTCAAAGCCCAATTTACTTAAGCTGGTTAAGCAGGGCTTGAGAAGCTACAGTAAAGACGCAGTAATATCTAGTGGGTCAAGGGATAGCTAGACTTTACATACACCAAAGTATGTGACTTTATTCACCCCACAGCTGATGAAGCATCATTTTATTAACACTCGAGCTTACAGTAGGTTAACGGTAACGACGGAATGCAGAAAGCTCGGGCGCCGGTGCCTTTTATTTGGTAGAACAATCAATTACCCTCAAAGCCAGTTAGCTACAATGAAGACATGGTAAGGTCTAGTGGGTCAAGGGATAGCTAAACTTCACATACACCACAGTAAAAAGTACGATTCAAATTATATAACAAGATTTACAATCTTAAACTAGGGTTTTAAAATACTCAGGTGCGGGGCACTATCCCAGCTTTCGACTCGAAATATCACATGTAATAAACTCGAACGTCCAAAGGAGTCCAAAGCTAAAAAGTAAGGTATGGTTACATTTTCCCAACTGGCTCCCTCACTACGTGATAATCTGTCGCAGTTCTGTAGTTACTTGGTGCGGGTCGCTCGCCCAGATATCGACTTAATATATCATAAATGATTTATATTAAGCGTCCAAGGCTAAAGGGCTAATGTGATTCTTCCACAACTAAAAGACAAAATGTTAGTAAATGTGGCCCCTAACATCAGCCCGTGGAGGTGTTTAAAGATTTTTATAAGACCGTTTTTGAGAGACTTTAATGATGGGTTAGAAAACAAACCTCTTTGCTTAATAAGAAAACTGGACCCAAAATCATATACAACGTACTAATCTGCACATAGTAGTGTATTTGGGTTGATTTGTGCGTATACATAACTATAATCAGGCCTGATGAGGGGGGGATTCCATCCAGGCCCGAATTTATTAGAATGGCTTGTCGAAAGATTTTTACGAAAATTGCTTATCATGAATTTTCTTTAAAATTAATATACAGCTTGAAGAGTAAGTAAAGGCACGTTTCAAAAATAAGGGGCCCGTAAGTTGGACCTCCTCTTTCCCTCCCGGATTTTAGGGCTCCCAAGGGGGCCAGTTACATCATCTAAAGTCGTTTTTCCGACCAATAATCACTTACAGTAATTTTTCTTTAGAAATAGTCATTTACAGTAACTTAAATCAAGAATTAAGTGTAAATGGTTATTCTGTTGATTTCAGTGGGTATCACGCCTTGTACAATCCTGTAAAATGATCCGAACATCGTCTTCGTTTAGTTTGTCGGATAGGATTAAATATTTGTCCAAAAAAGTTCGATTACTTGATTTAAATCTAGATGAACTCCATGATGAATAGCAACTTTTGATAGCAGAAAATTGTGTAATAAAGGTGGATGAAAAATAAGCGGTGGGAATTTTTTGGATTACTGTTTTCAATAAAAATTATCCCATAGATGGTGCTCCAAAATATACCACAGTGATAATAGCAGTAGTTATGCTATAGGGATTCTACGCCAAAATCCAATGTTATTTCTTATGGAGATTCATTCTGCACATTTTTGTCTGATTTTCTCCCCACCACTTTTTAGGCTCTGCCTTCGGGGAAGGTCCTACCGGTCGAGGAGTACAGGATCTGTATACAGGTCTGTACGATTTTAAATAGGATCTGTATACAGACCCGGTTTAAAAGCTGTACAAACCTGTTTAAAATCGTACAGACCTGTATACAGATCCTGTACTTCTCGATCAGTAGGACCTTCCCTGAAGGCGGAGCTTAAAAAGTGGTGGGGAGAAAATCAGACAAAAATGTGCAGAATGAACCTCCATAAGAAATAACATGGGATTTTGGCGTAGAATCCCTATAGCATAACTACTAATAGCAGTCAAGGCTTGTCACACGGGAATGCGGACTTCGAAAGAAGGTTTTCTTATATTAACTGATGACGAAACATCAATGGGATTATGAACACTAAATGCTAAACTAAGCGTCGTCAATGGTTTAAAGGAATACAACAATAAAGCTTATTTTATTCCAATTGCAGAAAAGCTAATTAAGAGTGCAAAGGAACCATGAAAAAGTTATGAAACATAGTTGCAGAAAGAGAAACTGGACTTCGATAGAAGACAAAAAATCTGAGAAGTAGCGGAGATACAGTTACAGAATAAAATTTACAGGTCAGGAAAATCTAAAACGGATGCAAAATCTAGAAGAGCAAATTTAAAAAAATAAAGATTCCATGAAAATACAAGAACAGACTGCTGGTAGTCTTTTCTGTGATGCGAATGCTTCAAAAGAGGGCCATCCGGAAAAACATAAGGTGACCAAATTACTATTTCATAGTTACAAAGAGGTCAAAGACAAGGAACTTAACCAAAGAGATGAAGCTAGCGAGATTCAATCAAAAGAAGAACTACTATTATCGAAACATTTATTAAAGAAATAAAAATAAATTTAAGTCTTATCGAACGAACGAAGTGCATTATTATTATTTGCATTTGGTTTTAATTAGTTTTGTTTAATTAATGACATAATAATTTTATATCTTTTTTTGTAAGAGAATTTTTTATATTTTGTTTTAGGTATATATACGTTAATATATCTTTGATATTATCAAGATGCTAGGCAGTTGTTTATTATTCTGGGTCACTTTTTTAAGTAAATAGGTCATTTATACTAATTTTTATATGCTATAAGAGTGACTCAATCACTTCTTTATTTAAAAAAAATCCTTGGAATCCCTGCGAATCCGTATTTTTTCTACAAGGCCCTGACTATATTGCATGCATTATTGAAATATGTAATTAAAATGTTTCAAAAGTAAATAAATGTTCATGTTTTGAAAACAGTAAATTGAATTTTATATCTTAAGACCATATATACCGAATGATATATTGAATAGTTCTAAATAGAACTTATTATCAAGGGAGCGGATAAAATATGTTTTAAGAGTTATTAAACAGCACTAGTCAGGGGCGTATGTTATTAGTACGGTAAATGGTTGAACCCCATATCTTTTTATGTAATACAATTTATAGCCTTCTTCACCCAGGAAACCCTTATTTTATGTTGAAAATTTCATCAACAGCAGACAGAAAATCTATGTTTAACCGCCTTTTAAATTTTAAAAAAGGAGCATGTTTCGTTTCTTGTGTTCGATTATTTCACTGGAATGACTCGACGGTAATCTCTTATTGGTTCGTTAAGTCGTGTCTAGAATAAGGTGAGCTAAAATCGGAAAAAGTATTTTCTATCCCACAATAATGGCGAATGCGTCGCAGCTATAGCTATGTTTAATTAATAATCAGATATTTTCCTAGTGGCTGATAGTGAATCTGATGTCAAAAGTTAAAGATTCAAAATAGCAAATGGAATAGGGCTTCCATAATTACATCGCTTTTGCTGATTTACCTGAGGCTTGGCCACTAAATAGGGTAAATATTTTTTTTAATTCACTGCCTTTAAAAAATGGCCACAAAAAATTGTGAAATAAAATTTCATTGTCGTTCGGTTAATTGAACCTTATTAAGAAATATCGATTTGGCGGTCGGTGTAAAAATAAACAATTAACAAAACGAGTGTATTTTTAACTTATCTTAAAATCGATATTAGGTTAATTAACCGAACGATGATGATTATTTTTTTGAAGATGGATTTTGTCAAAAAAAAATTTAACCATTACTTTACTATGATTCACCTCTTATCTGATACTTACTACATCGTGCCAGTATCCCCAAATTCGTCGACATGTTCTAAAGATAGAAGTTAAAGTAAATTTTGTAATTCGACATTCTCGTCTTATAAGTATTTACATTTTTCTTTACATTTCATGGTTGCTTTATTTATCGTCAACCTTTGATAAATATTATTATCGACTCTACGAGGGATGCGACTATCTCCAGAAGCATGCCATTTGTTTAATTTGAGATGAAGCCTAAGAAGAAGGCCATCCTCATTAAGCAATGAATTCCATAACTTTTCAATTTTGGGTAAATGAAAGGTATTGCCTAATCGCTCATGATGATATTAACAATGCAACTTTTATTGAATTCTACATAAAAATTACGATAAAGAAATGGTGTAACGTCGGGGTATGTTCTGAAAAGACAAGTTAAATTTTGGTTATTTTACAAACGGTTTCTTTGATTCTGTTGAATTCCAATTTGCTGGTAAACTTTTAGTTGCAAACACTTATTACCAGAATGTACTTGCGTTGCAGTTAAATCGTATTAAGTAGTATTGCTTGTATCAAAAAAGTGTATTGCAGCTGGTCAAATCGGACATAGATATATGGAAGGGCTCGTACGTATAAGATTTAACGTTTGGTCTATTGGTGTTACAAATTCTTGAGAATTCACTGAGTGGTATGAATAAAATGAAACGATATTTATTTTAACTAATTATGTCATTTTAAATACTTTGATTTGTTTCAGCATTTTTTCTTGACGCTTAAAGGGGTCCTGAAGGGGCCTGGATCCTTCGGAATAACCTCTGTAGACGTAGCTTCCACAAACACTTAAGCTTTTGAACAGAGCACTCGAATATCAACACTCGACGCGCGTTTCGCTAACCATGTTAGCATAATCGGGAAATGATTAAAACTAAATCATCTCCCCATGCTAACATAGTTAGCGAAGCGCGTCGAGTGTTGTGTTCAAGAGTTTTGGTCTCCGCGGAAACGTCTCTGCTTAAAGCGGGGGTATTTTACTAAAACCCTTTAATAAAAGTACAGATTATTCAATGAGAGAAAGCATAGCCACTTAATTAACTGAATTCGCTTAACCTCGAAATTTTGATTATACATATCTCATATAGATACAATTGTGAAGTAGTAGAAATGTTGAATCCCGTTCTGGAAATACCGACCTATTACTAAGAAAGATCACCGACTACATTACGGCGAATTTCTAATGCTATTTATGAAAATGTAAATAGCGGCTATTTACAATTCGAAGATAAATATCTGCATTTAAATTTACAAGAGGCATTTCTCGGTGCATAATATGGAAAATTGCATATTGCATATTAACTGTTGCATCGATGCTATTCAAAGAATCTGTGCTTTAAAATGCGGAATAAATTTATCTACACTGTTTGCTTCATGGAGCATCTGTTGTGTTCTATAAATGGGGCAGAGCTTAAAGTTCAAATTTCGACGTGTTAAACATCATGTTTTTATCGAATCATATTTAAAGTGTTTGTACGTTTAGAAACAAATGTATTTATTATTCAAAAACGACCTTCGTTAAAATAATCAAAAATGCGCACCTTAAATTGTTTTATCTAATAAGTGCTATAGTACAGGAAAATTAGCCATTTAGGGAAACAAAAATTAATAAAAGGATCATCTCAGGGATTCAAGTAGGTAATAACCTGGACAATGAGATGATGCATTCTTTGCACTTCCAAGTTCCGGGAAAATTCGAAAAAATTCGGAATACTTTTTTATTTTCGTTTTTTTTTGCTCTAGCGGCCAAAATAATGAAAATAGAGAAAAAATTTCCCAACAAAAGTTGTAGCTCGTCTCTTTCTCTACAAAAAGGCTTTTAAAAATGTTTGTCTTATTTAACCCGTTTAGAAGATAAATCGAGTTTTCCACTTATAGTTTTAAGCCGCTTCGAAATGCGCGAAAAATGAGAATTCTCCGAGAGTTTCGTACGACCAGGCTCATCGATCAATAATTCTTACTATTCAGAGCCCCTAAAAAATGAAAATAACAAAATATAGAGAAAAGTCTCAGCTTTAATATGGAACATCACAAAATTCATAAAAAAATTTATCATAGAGGAAAACTGTCAGAAGATGGCTTAGTAAACTTTGTATAGTTGATCCACAGATTTTTTTGCCGAGAGTCGTTAGAATGATAATTTATTTTGCTTATGTATTTTTCTATAATGACATACTAATCCAATTAACATTTTATTGCAATTACTTTTGTTGGAAAAATATGCCTTGCGATCAAAGTAGGGGGTATATTTCTCATCGATCAATCACCTCCATATTTTGGAGTTCAGTTCGCTATATCTTAATTAATAATAATAGCACGGCCTTAATTTTTGGATTATAAGTACAGTAAACTTATTCTTTCGAACGAGTTTTGAGTTTTTTAAATGCGTGCAGTACTTTTTGAATTACTATATTATTCATACACGTTCAGAAAATATGCACAACTATACAGTAAAACATATACAACTTATTTGTTTCTTAACATTCTTCAATGAAATTTTCACTAAATATAGATTAAAGTGCCTGGAATCGAGTCCATGCAGTGAAAAGGCACCCATTACGGGGGGAATAGGCGGAATGCATGAATCTCAAAGATATGAATAAATCAACTGTATAGTAAGTATACTAAGCCATCTTCCAACACTTTTTTCTCTATGATAAAAATTTGTATAAATTTTGTGATTAGTTCCACATTAAAGCTGAGACTTTTCTCTACATTTTGTGTGGTTTTCGTTTTTTTTAGCGGCTCTGAATAGTAAGAGTTATCGATCGATGTGTTCGGACGTACGAAACTCCCAGAGAATTCTCATTTTCCGCGCATATCGGAGCGGCTCAAAACTATAAGTGGAAAACTGGATTTTTTTTTCTAAACGGCTTAAGTAAAAGTAAAATTTGTTAAGAACGAGACGAGCTACAACTTTTGTTGGGAACTTTTTTCTCTATTTTCATTATTTTGGCCGCTAGGGAAAAATAACCGAAAATAGAAAAGTTTTCCGAATTTTTTTCAATTTTCCCGGAACTTGGAAGTGCAAAGAATGCATCATTTCATTGTCCAGGTTATTACCTTCTTGAATCCCAGAGATGATCCATTTATTAATTTTTGCGAGGTATTTACAAAATTTTGCCTTAATTGCCTGTACAACTATGCGTGTAATATTGGTTTTTTTCACTTGCATTTTTCTCATAAACTACGAATCCTAGAAAAAATTATAAAAATAAAATAAAATTACAGCAAATTTCATGAAAGCATGTTCCAAATGAAATGTTATTAATTGTATTATTACAGGAGTAATGATGATGAGAATTTGGTAATTATAAACAGCACCTAGTCATATTAGAGGTTATATACTCAATTATTTGTTTCAGTTATTATGGAATTAATTATTAAATAAAATACCTCAGACTGGATTTGTTGCAGTTATAAGAATTTCTTATAATATTAGTAGATCAAGTTAATTTATTAATTTTCTCTAACTGAACCTTTCACTATTTTTTTGTTGTGTCACTATAATGAGAAAAATAAGGTAATCATTTAGAACTTTTAATTCAAGATTTTAATTGGTATTGACGTCTTCGACTGTTCAATTGAATTAGGTATCGTGGGATGTTGTTTGTTAGATCTCACCAAAGGCTGGAATAATTTTGATACACAAATATGGTGTTGGTATATTAGTTATTTGCGTACGGTATAAAATGCAACAACAGTGATATAATAAGGTGTATTACAAAATTGTCCACAAGGTGTTGTATGACAGTGTATAACGCATTGAAATGTTTGGCCTATTCGCTACTAAAGTCAATCATCGACGAACAGTGGGGACAAAACTAGGTAAAATTGGCAAAAATTCTGAAAATTGCCATTAAACTGTAAATAGACGGTTTGTGGAAAGATTGAAAAAATGAAATCTTAAGGAGTGGGTTATAAGAGGTGGAAAAAATTATACCAACAAACATTACGAAACGTTGCATTTTTATTAATTCAATCATGTTACTAATGGGTCAATTATTTTTTTAAATCTAACTTACATGGGTTGTTTTTAAGAGTACAAAAATGGTGGCACATCTTTTCATCATTTTCGGAGAGTTAAGATGTCGGGGGTTCAGTTTAGGGATTGAATTTTGTTGAAAAACCCAAACTGAACCCTCCGACATCTCAGCTCTCCGAAAATTCGACCCCCGACATTTCCACCCCAGTCCCACTCAATCCATTTGATAACTAACAGTGAAGAAATACAGTAATACATTATTACGGACAATGAGCCAAAGAGTACTACGATTAGTGTTTCTGATTTGCTAATGAGATGTCATCACGGCAGTAAAAATGATTTTCGTGAAAAGTCACCGCATCAAAAGTTCTCTGTTCTTTATAGTTTTTTATTTTTTCAGATTTTTAGTTTTTCAGTTTAACATTTTTTACATTTTGACATTCAGATTAGTTTTCAGTTTCTCACTTTTTCATTTTTCAGATTTTCGGTTATATTGTTCAGTTTTTCAGTTTATGTTTACAAGAAAATTATAATTTTTATTTAAGCAGCATATTGAACAAAAAAACTATTCATGCAAAGGAAGACTTCAAATGTTAGGTATTACGTCTGTTGAGAAGAAACATGTTAAAATTATTGAGACATTTGGTTTTAATATCAATAAGAAAATAGAGAAAGATTCTATTATTCGATTTCAGAATCACTGATTTAATACAATAGTTTACTACGTCAATATTTTTTCATTTATATATTTTTAAAATTATTATAATAATAATCTGGCTTTGTATGTTTGTTCCTGGTTGATTTTGTCTCTTTGTTTTTTATTTATGACTGTATTTTTATGACACATTATCAATTTTTTTGTGTGTATATGAGATAATGTATATGTAAATGTTGTAAATTTAATATCATTTGAGATTTTATTATGTTATAATTCTGTTAAACAGCAAAAAAGTACGTTCGAATTGGTTCTTTATTCGTTTTTACACTGGGTAGCGAAGAAATTTTTAGAAGTTTTAGTAACCGGTCTTACTTCCCTCGCTTACCGAAGGAAGTATTGTAATAGTATCTCTCCGAGACATATTCGGATCTTCACGTTTCAGACCATGTAGATAACGAAAATTAAGGTCTTTCTATTCCATCAATCTGTATGTCTGTGGGTTTGTCTGTTGGTTGCTATATCCAAAAAACTATTTGACAGAGGGCAGTCAAGTTTGGTAGGCAGTTACGCTACTGGCCTAGAAAATATACGTCGTGGATCGCCTAAAGAGAATAAATAATGAAAAAATGACAATAATATTTAGCATGCAGTTAACCCAATTGGCAATACAAGCCTATATATTTTTAATAAAATATATGCAGGGTGGTCATCATAAGAAATAATTCAATTATGGTGGGAATTTGTAAAGTTATTTTCGCAATAGTAGTGTTAACTACATCCCGATTATTATTCTCCTATGTCGTTTCTTAATTTAAAAAAGAAGATATTTAATTCGGGGAATAAAGAAAAGATCGAACTTCGAAAAAATTTCCGGAAAGCTAGATTTTCGTATGACCTTCCTTTTGTGGTTCTAAACAATGTCCCAAATGTCCCCCATCGATATGTGTGCCGCTGAAAATGTTACTCGGGGTCGAGGGTTACAAGGAACTTTTTTATTTGCGAAAAGCGACTACCAAAATTTGTAGCTTAAGAAATTGCCTACAGAGAATACTGTATTACTTTTTTTCATAAGACTAACGGTTTCCGAGAAAATTCGATTAAAAAAATTGTAATGTGCAGTATTTGTGAAAAAGTTTCAAAGTTCATAACAATACAGGCTAACACATATATACTACATAATATTGTCGACTTTACTCCATAATTAATTAATGTTTTTACTCAAAAAGAACGCTCTCCTGATGTGGTATTTAATAATGGTATGCGTTTTCTTCTGACGATATATAAAGCACCAGTTTGTGTATTGATAATCACAGATATTTAACATTTGCGAAATTAACACATCTTAGAAAACCTGTACAATTATCTTCTCTTCCGCCAACATCTAGTGCTGCTCGGCAACATTTACATCATGTCTACTACCATATAAGTATGGCTTGGCAACGAGCTTAACCCTCTAGACTAGGGATGGACAGTTAAAACTCTTCTTCTACTAATTGTTAATAAATTAAACACTGCTTTTAGATGAATCAACCAATATATTATAAATACTCTACATATGTTTCGGCTTATTAGGCCTTTATCAAGAGTATTACATAGTGAATACTGTATTCACTATGTAATGCTCTTGATAAAGGCCTAATAAGCCGAAACATATGTAGAGTATTTATAACATATTGGTTGATTCATCTAAAAGCAGTGTTTAATTTATTAACAATTATTTTCAAGATGTTTCACAAGGTATCTACCACAAGTTCAGTTCTGTGTATCTTCTTCTACTGGCTCCTGATAGTCTACTAAACTCTATTTTTTGTAATTGCACCGAGGGATGGACCTTGAACTGTGGTTGCAGAACAGTTGGGTTATACTGTTCACAAGTGGTAATTGCCACGGTCAGGATTATTTGAATGTTTCACCCGATACGTTTAATGACTTTAATAATGACGAGCCTACTGAAGATGTAGATCCGTCGTGTTTCTTGACTGAAACTATGGAAATACTGGAAACGGAAGAAGAAGAAGATAATGAAGAGATGGACATGGAAATTGAAATGGAATCTGAAGAACCATAATTGCTGTGATGAATAAAAAATTAATTATATTACCATTTCATAACAATTGTTGTTATTAAAGTAAACATTTTTTAAACAAAAGAAATTGTAATAATAATTAAAAAAATTAATCTTTTTTAAATAAAATTAAAAATAAATTATTTATTTTTGTTTTTATCATTTTATAATTGTTTTTATAATTTCTTATGAATAATCATTTTTCAAATTAAAAAAATTTATAATTAGTTTATTTTCTCTAATACTTTGACATTTTTCAATCACAAATAGACGTGGGTTGTGCCTATTAGGGACACCGATTAAAAAAAAACGCGTCTTGTACTCTATATCAAAGGTGGTGTGGAAAGGAGTGCACGTATCATGAGAAAAATAACCGTTAAAACTTTTTGAATCGAATTTGCTCGACAACCGTTAGTCTTACGAAAAAAATGAATGTTTTTTTAGGGCAATTTTCTAAGCTACAAATTGATAACCATTATTTCTTCGATAAAAGTGGCCGTTAACGAGATTTTCGTGAAAAAACATTTTTTGTGATCTTTGACCCCGAGTAACATTTTTGGCGGCACACATATCGATGGGACTTTTGGAATGTTCATGCAAAAATCCAGCTTTGCCATATTTTTTCTATTCTGCATTGTCGGTGTTCCCTGTATTAATTTGTCGTTTTGAATTTTTAAATTCTTTAAGTGCCACCATATATTCTTATACTGATATTTCCATTTTCAGATAACATTGATACTTAATACGTAGCTTTGTTATTATGGCTCATTGCCAACCTTAAGAGATATTTTATAATAGTAAATGTTTCTAATGTTTTCTATAACAGTGTTAATTATCTATAAGTACTCATATTTTAACAATATTACAACGTGTGTAGTGTTTTACGCAATACGTCCTCATCAATTATCTAACCAAAAAATACCTTGAATATATATTTTAAATACCTTCAACACATAGCCTTACTACATAGCCTTATTGAGAGCATTATTGTTAGAAAACATGGTAAAACGCCTGTTTGTGTATAATGTATTATTACTCATATTACTCACGTGCATTTCTAATTAAATAAGGAAAGGAACGTTTTGCAAAAAAATTAAGTGTTTTTTTTTTTATTAATTCAATAAATATTTTACTGTAAACAGTGTATAAATCAATGTAAATTCTTATTCTAAGGCGGGCGGTACAAAGGAATCTGTTGTGATTTGAATAAATTACTTTGGTATGCATGACTATGTAAAATCATTGTAAAACATTTTTTATCGAATGTCTATTAACATACGGATCATTAGTAGCTCGAACTAGAAATAAGAGAAGGAAAGCGTGAATCCAAAGAAATAAATAAGTAAAGAGAGAGAAAATAAAAGAATGTTTAAATTGAATTGAATAATAATTTGTATTTTTGTCATAATAAAGAAATATAAAGGATGTGCACATCGCTAGGTTCAGAAACAGAAGACTCAGAAGAAGGATAAACAAGGAGATGATGGTATAGATAGAAACTTAAAAGAAGCGTCTCACAAACACCTACACTTCCCATCCTACATTCCTGCACCATGCGTCATATGGCTCTCGCGGCTGGCAACAATAATTGTTTTACCCAGTTGGAGAACACATTAAAATTTTTGTTTCTGATCTCGAGCGGGATTTTGTTGAATAATTTTGGAGCCCAATAGTCCACGCCCTGCTGCGTTATACGTCAACAGTGGTGCGGAATTTGCAGTTGTTCCCTGTTTCTTGTATTGTAGTGATGAATATGATGATATATAAATATATCCATTTTGGATATCCGGATGTGGCAGCAATGCCTACCGTACGCGCTGGCTAACCAATCAGTCAATTAATTCAGTTACACAAAGCGATTGCGGGGGCAAATTGTAAAAACTTGCCTTTGACACTGCACTTTGTCTTATAATGTTTGATCCTTTCTTATTTCTCCAAATTAGACGTTGACTGTCAAAACAATAGAATGAATAACCAAATTCCCCATGGACGTGGAAAACGTAAATTCTAGATTTTATACGTTTGAACCTTTTGACAGGTATATCGGAACAGCTTCTTTTACAAACACGTTAAGGGTTGGTGGGTGTGAGCTTGTAAACAAAATGATGAAGATTACCATTACCACTGACTTTATCAGTACAGCTTTGTTCTGAATAGTTTTAAACAGCAAGCAGTACGTAAGACAGAAACTGAAAACCACTTCATAACACTTAATCATAAAAAGATCTGCTCGTTACTGGTAGGAAGTTCTTCGATGACGAGTTATTATTTTAAAAAAATATTAAAATGAAAAATAGACGTTAGCAGTTGTTGAAGGCAGCTTGCTCCGACAAAGTCAATATAAGATATGCTTTGAATGAGTGAACACACAAAAGAAAAACACCATTTTATCTGAATTAAAATCTTATTTAAAAATAAACATAGTAGGTGTCGGGTGCGGCGCTCATGTTTTGAATAATTCGATGCGATCGCGTCTGAATATTTATCTAACGATGTGCAGTTATTTGTACAAAGAATTATTGATATTTTAACATATTATGTGCTGTACAAGTGAACGAATTAAAAAGTGCCTCACGTTGTTTAAGTTTTACTTCGATAATCTAGAAACTGAACTTTGTTTTTTGTTTATATACATAAGGTGCCATTCCCTGTTCCAGACTTTGGTGAAGCTCTAAAGGCAAGATATCTATTATTGAAACATCTCACATTTCCAATGACAAAACTTCTTTTCGTCTTTCCTTTTGCATTTTGAAATGCTAGAAACACCCCATTGGGTTTTACTGAATATTGCTGTAATACATGAAGACATTCGGAACTGCAGTGGCTACTTACTTAGACACTCTCATGAACTCGAGATTAGCGAAGGCAACGTTTTTGAAGAAGCGTCTTTAATATTGTGGTATGCAATATAAGGAAAAAATTAAAATTTGGAAACGGACATAAAGTTTTAGTAGTGAATAAATGAACAGAAATTTTTAAGGTTTTAAAGATAATATAACATATTATAATTTCGCCAAATTAGTAGAATATTGTTTGAGCTTGATAAGACAACTAAGAAGGAACTTTAAAGTGTTAGTTAATTACAAAACACAATTTCAAGAATTATGGTGATTTTTTTCAAATTATACAAAAAACGAAGTTCGTAACGGTTTATTTTTTATCCACTCAATAGTAAGAGTAATTCAACTAAAATACTGCTTTTATGTAATATTTTTCTCTAAAATTACCTTAAGCCTACCCTGCTAGTACGCTAGAAATCTATACAAATTAATAAATAGATCCGTTGCCCTGTAGATCATTTGTCACTTTATAAACAACCAATCAAAACAATGCCGTCAAAAAGGCATCGAGAGTAGCGTCGCGTCGATATACATTATTACCCGTCAGACCCTTGCCTGGCTCGGGTGCGGGGAATTGTACCACACTTTAAAAAGTTTATAATATTAGTCATCCAGTCTACCTGCTTTGGTAAATTAATACCTAGAATGAATGTTATCAATGTAACATAAATTGTAAAGTTAAGTAGTGTAGTACCCTGCTACAGAAGAATCAAACTGTAAGTACGTTTATCAACTTTCTACTTCGTTGTCTGCATTTTAAATGGCCGACGCTATTAACAGCGTTTGCTAACGTATTTAGTTTGTGATGATCCTGTAGCCCCTGGATGTTCGGTAAACAGAATTATAATTTCCGAACATTGCATCCTATTATAAGCATTTATCGTTCATCGATGATTTCCCTGAAAACTGATTAGTGAAAACGTCGTGAATGTTCGAATTTAAACCTCGACGTGTCCTCAAGTAAATCTCTTTCATGGTGTGCGAAAATATATGTTGGTTCGACAACTAACATATCGAATATTAACTTGTCGGTTTCCCTTTGTAACTAGTTTATAGATTTTGATATTGTTGTAAACATTGTTATCATTTAACTTTTGTTGCTATAATAGTAAAACATTGATTTTACGCGGAACTGGCCAGATGGGAATGTTTGAGTTTATATTTTGTATTTCCATCTAAGAATCTTTTGTATATATGTTTATTGTTTTTGTATATTTAACGAAAGTGTTTTGTTATTCACTCACGCCTGAAGTCTCATGCTCATTTAATAAATAGAGTTATTTGTCGTTTGTTTGTTTCACTTTTTTCATAAATTTTCAGGTACAAGTACCTAATCAGCAATTTTCTTAAGATATTATTAATTAGAGGCTTAAAATCTTTTAAGTTTCAAGTTTTAGTAAAATCTGTCTATTCATCTTAAGAATATATAAACACTAATTCTAATGATATAGGCAAGGGCGGAGGTGCAAAGGGGGTGCTCATTTCTTATGGGAATTCGCCTCCGCCCCAGTGAAATTTGCTGGAATCGATATATATTATTCCTCTCGAGCTCCTGATTAGAAGGTCGAAAAATGAACAGTTTTCCAGATTTCGAGGGTGCAAAGAGGGCAAATGAGCACCCTATTTCTTATGGGAAGTGGCCATTGGTGAAATTCGCTGGAATCGGTATATATTATGTTATTCCCCTCTAGCTCCTGATCTAAAGTTTTCATGGACACAAGGTCGGGAAATGGACAGTTTTTCAGATATCGGGGGTTGTAAAGTCGACTTTGCACCCCCGATATTGGAAAACTGTGCATTTTTCAACCGTGTGCCCATGATAACTTTTAATCAGGAACATGAGGGGAATAACATATACTGATTTCAGCGAATTTGACAAGGGCGGGGGCCACTTCCCATAAGAAATGAGCACTCCCGATTTGCAATTTATTAAAAAATATGTGTTAAATAGTGTCTTTTAATTTAAGTTACCACCAACATGGGTTAACGAATGGATCATACCCCTTTTAAGAGGTCCCATGGATAGACAAACCGTTGACTCTGTCCCTTATTTGCATTTTCTTCATTTAAACTGACCATTTGTCTTTGTTTTTCATTCTATAAAAAGGACGTGATGTTATCAGACGTGCCATCCAGCAATCGGACACCAAGTATACATAAAGCCTGTGTCACAAAATGTGTTCCAAGACAGCGTGAACAAAAAAATAGAATCATCGCAGATATATTTTTAACGGTCAAGAAAATATTACAAAACATTTACAAATCAACAGGTGCAAGAGGTACTCATTTGCTTAATACTTGCATAATATGTTAACAATATTTTCCTAATCATGAACAGTAATAAAAAACAAGACACTGTATGTCCTAGAGAAGGCTTGTAATGTTAGAAACCAACACATATTGCGCATTCCTAACAGGATGTGTTGGCAGCATTGACTTGCACTTTTAAATATTTAAATTTCACTTGTCTTATATAGACTCCCTGTATGGAATGCCATAGCGCACCTTCGTGGGTATAACTTATGACATGGTATAATTAAAGGTCGAACATCTACTGTAACAACCTTCACTCAGATAAAAACGAACATCTTATATCGTTATAACTGTATAATGTTTCTTGGCATTAATAAACAATGATAGAAAATGTAGGTGGATTAAGGAGTTGCGGAAGTGTTTAGGCTTGTATTTATTGATTATTTGCTTGTTCATTTGCCATGTTTACATAAATCGTATTCAATTTATGTGTAACACATTATTTATTTATAGAAACAAAAAGTTAATGGATTATTTTACATAATAATGTATTTTAGCTTTTACATGGAGTTAATTTGAATTTTTATTTATTTTTAGAACTAAACATTCTTGTATTGAATTTAAAACAAAATCGAAATTTCCATGAATTCAACCATTTTTTTCCTTTAGGCTGGCATGCATAAATTGGTTGAGATGATTATTGAGGCATTGGATTCTCTTGACCTACTTTTTAGCATCATACTAAAAGAGTCCATTTTTTCGTTTTTTATATATTCGCGCAATCTAGGTCCAAATTTTACTAGAAAGTGAAAGAACAAATCAAGACGAAACACATAATTTAACACAATATACATATCGGTGCAACCAAATACAAACATAGATGCTATATGTCCAGTTGACTTTCATCCGAAGGCAGGAGCTGAATTGAGATACGATGATTTCCGACCCACGACGATTAACTATCTTGTAGTCATGCATGGTATGTACGCTCCAGCGTTATTGTTCGCTTTGCTCTGAGAATAATACAGGTGAGTTCTATATACCTAAAATTATTTTCCAATCAAAATGGAACTTTATAATTTAGAAAGCAGAAAGCAAATAATTAAATAGCACCATCTAAATAATACAGTGAGGCAAATAAGTGAACTATTTGCAGATAAAATGCTAAAATCCCAAATTGCTTCTAAAATATATTCACTAAAATTACACATTTAACAATATTCAATATATCTACACAACACTAGACTTAATACAGGAGCCCACTTATTCTTACCTAGAGCACAAAAAACAATAAGGCAAAGGTGTTCTTCATATATAGGACCCAGATTGTACAATATTTTACCCAATTCTCTAATATTTATCAATAGTAGGCATCTCTATACCATTTAAAAAATTGGCTTACTTCATCCGACCGAAATACTGCCCATACCATTATTGATCCAAAAAAAAATATGTATAGATTTTTTTTAAAGTAAAATTAATACTTATGTATGTTTGTATGCTTACTTGCAGATGTTGTCGTATATGTTTGTACTAGGTATACTTTACTTATTGTTTTTGATTACTGTTTTGTACTCTAATTCGTAATCGTTCATATTTAGAACCCCATCATCTCATCGGGCCATGCTTCGATTTACTTAATGTAATTTTGCTAAGCAAAAATGTTGGTATGGAATGGAAGGAAATGTTCAATGGCCCTTAAACAGGCCCTTCCTTCATGGGCGTTTTTACGTTATTGTTGCGGTTATATTATTCTGTCATTAAATTATTATTATTATTATCCTCGATAATCTTCGGATATCAAGTTTTAGTTGAATTAGAAGATACAGTGACAAGATAATTTTAAAAGTACAAATGACGCATTTTCCAAGAGATTATTACTAATTAATACCACGAAATATTTTTTATTTAACTGTTGCGTAGATATAGTACTGACGCATGTACTTCGCAATTACTAGACATTACGTTAATTTATATTTATATATGTATACACGTATTTTAGATGTACCTCATTATGGAACACTAGATACTAAACTCGATGTAATTGAAATTATGATTCTGGTATATTAACATTACTTCGTGGTCGTGTTTGCTGATGACTTCGATTTAAATGACATTTGAATAAAATGATGGTTACCTAACAAACTATTCTTCTTATGATGCGTATTTGATTTAATCAAATAGGTATATCATAACAGGTCCAAAATTTTTAATAATCATCGTAGAAAAAATTGTATGTACATACATCCGTTCCACAACACACTGAACTTAAATAACGAATAATAGTATATTACTTAACGAGCAATAATGTAAGTAATAACTCGCGCAAATGAAGCTTGCAGCACGACCCGTAGGCAAGTGCTGTAATTCATCAGGTGTGTAATGTTACCATCATCGCAAGTTGAATACTATACTTTATCTACGGTTATAACAATAAATATTAACTGAATTCATTATTTTTGCCACAATTATTACCTAACTTGATTTGATAACGTCCAAACTGTTCAAACATGTCAAATCACCTTCCTTTTCTCAATAATAATGGACCATTCTATTTTATATTGCGCGTTACATCGATTGGACAGGCTAGGCATGAAGTTAAAGGCGCAGGGGGTGGCACAGGGGCACGTGCCCCCCTGTCGTTTATTTTTTTGCAAAAAGAAATGCTTTAGAAACGTTCACTTGTAGATAACGCTGCCATATGGCTCATAATGTTTCAACATTTAAAAGAAATGTTTTCTTTTAATAATTAATTAATATTTTCTGCGTTCGTTTTTTTTTAAATAATGATTAAACTTCTCAAATTTCTGACTTTCTTTCATTTTAGGGCGTTTGACCTTGGAAAATACATTTTCTCTTGCGGCACATTTAATTTATTCTGGATCCGCCCCTGTAAAAGGTGATTGGCTGTCATTTATAATAAATAACTTGTGAGGTATTATAAACCACGGCATTTGTTTATGGATACTGTCATTTGTTTAAAAGTAGTTGATTAATTAATATACTAAGTTCCTGGACGGAAACCTGTGCTTCCTGAGTTCATATTAATCCCGTATAACCTAACTAACCTTAGTCCAAACATGCATCCCTGAGGAAGTAATTCTCTTAAAATGAGACAAAAAAAAATTTCCAATAATTTCCGTTATATTGAAGTAAAATGTTCAAGTTTTCATGGGACCTGTATCTTTATAAGTACTTTATGTAAGCCTGATAACAACTAAATATCTTTTGTTTCTCAAACGTGACAGGTTTACTATTTCACAAGCGCCTATGACCTACAGAGAAGAAATGGATAATTCTGATTTTTCGTTGATATTACACAAAATTTTAATAGAATTAATTTGTGTACTGAAACAGGTGGACGTCATGTGCAGCATTTGTTGTTAGTGTGTTTTTTGGAATAAACTCTAATTTACTGTTATGACAACATTTTATTCTAGAATTGTAAATAAATATTAAATACAAATAGAAGAAAAATGGTAAATCCTTGTATTTTGATTAATATTACAAAAAAATTTAAGAGTACATTTTTGCTGCTCTTTCAATGCTCTGCAAAAATATTTAAGTATTCCGTAATTTTACAGGGCGATTAGAAAAATATAGCCAATCAAATGTTAATCATTATAAAAAAAATTGAGAAAAAAAGATATTTGGTTGTTGTGTTACATAGAGTACTTATAGAGATACAGCTCTTACCAATATTTGAAAATTTTATCTTCAATATAAGTAACGGAAATTATTGGAAAAAATATTCTTTTCTGTCTCACTTTAAGAGGATGTTCTTCCTCAGGGATGCATTTTTGGACTAAGGTAAGTTAGGTTATACGAGCCAAATATGAACTCAGGAATCACAGGTTCCTTTCCTTGACCTCAATTCTGGGACACCCTGTATAATCTAATATAAAAAGTTATCTGTGTGTAGAATGTGTCTCATAAAATACGATAACTTATTTTATAGTTGAAATATTGTTTCCAGTTTGGCATATATCTAAAATAGCATAGTAGAATGCTCCCCACTGGAGTTTGGCTTTATGCCTTATACAGGGCGACCGCTAGAGGCGTGTAAACTATTATTTCGATTTAAACTGTGAGATAGTATAATTTACGAGCAACATGTTACTAAAATGTGAACTGAAAAAAACATATATTGTATACAGCATGTCTCTGGTTCGAAGGAACTTTACGCAGATTAAGGAACATACAGTGTGCCCCACTTTTCACGGTAACACCTACATAGCTCAGTTATTAATAAATCGATTTATTTTAAACTTAGTTAAGTTACACACCTCTTGAAGGTAACGAAAAGCGCATATACCTATTTAATTTATTCCATAGACGTGCGGGCTAAGGGGGTGAAAATGGGGTAAATTGTATGAGGGATTTTTTTTATTAAGATTAGCACCATCTCATAGGGCATCCTTTAAAACCCCTTTGTGACAAATTTTGTTAAAATATCTCTAGTAGTTTTAGAGGTATAAACAGGCACATATGACTTTTTGTCAAAAATTAATGGCTTTTAACTCGGAACGAGGTGAATTAGAAACAAACTTATTTCACATTTTATGCTATAAATTTGAGGTAATAATCAAAAATATCTTCGTACTCGCCAAAAACGCTAAGAAAATTCTACCCATTTATACGGGCCCCATTCAATTTTTTATACAGAATTTTTAAATGGTCAAGAATTTTTGCCATCAACTTAGCCATGATTAGGAACAATCTTTAATGTTAGTCATTCTCTTATGTCAAAAAATGCCGCACGTTTAATTTACACTCATGAAGATTTTTTAGATTTGTTTATTATTTATGAAGAATGTGATAAAGTAATCTCAAGAACATATAACACATTTGCTACTCGATACCCGTAAGAACAGAAACCATCACCGTACATTGTCAAAGGCATATTGGATAATTTTAGAATATTTGACTCTGTTAAGACAGGAATTCTAAGGCCACGTTGACTTTAGTAACTCCCAAAATTTTTTGTTACATGCTTTTCCCTATTTCGGGCGATGAATATTAATCAGATATGTTTCGCATTAGGCCACAACTAACTACAACTCTTACTTGTTTATTTCTTAAGTCATTGCTCAACTATCGATTTTTTCGGTTAGATCATAACAGTAGTTATAATTTTGTTTTTGTACTATATTAGACACAGAATGCATTTATCTCCAAACGTAATCCTCAAATATCAATCCAAATAACTAGGTAAAACAGTTTTTGTATATTTGTCTATTACATCCATATCACAACAGTGTTTAGGCCCGAATTGGGAAATTTCTTCGGCCCGAGTTTGATTTCTTATATTGGCCCATCAGTTGCAGATCTATAATCTGTGCTTCCCCAAATGGCACCGCAGGTGAAAATTTTCAAGGCAGCGCGTTCTCCTGGCACCTTAAAATTTCAATGAAAAATCCATTTATACAAAAATACAGACTTTCACAAGGATAATTTTCGGAATAAAGTGTTAGGGGGAGATCGGTTACCGAATAAAAGCGGACTAAACTAAACCATCAGCCTGCTAAACAGCAGATAAAAATGTAAAAACAGATAGAAAAATGTATTGACATGTTAATAAACATGAAACATATTCTTTATAGGATTTTGCAAACAGCGGAAAAAAAACTATCTATGAAAACTAAAAGAAAAACTATATGTAAAAATATTAATGAAATCTTTGCATTCTTTCGATAACCTGGCTTCTGGTTATGCTAGCAAATCAAAACTAAAATAAATTTGTCCAATTTCTTATTTGACATCCTCATTATAACACTAGCATCCAACATAGTCCCCTACGGCTGAGCAGATTAAACTAGTATCTACATGACCCCTTACGGTATGAAGATACAGTTAATAAATTGTTCTAAAACTTTCAAGAAACAAACAAATACTAAAAGACTCGTAATGGAAAAACCAAATATATTGGATACAAAACAAAATACTTATACCTAAGTACCTAACTAAAATAATAATAAACTTTTAAGGCTAAAACTTCTTTGAGCGATCTCATTAATGATTTCATAATTTTTTAATTCTACAAGAACGTCCTTTTCTATCGACATAAATAAAAATACTTCCAAGTGATCTTGCGATAAGCAATTTCTCAGCCTATTTAAAATACAGTTTAATTTAGAGAACCGGCCCAAAACTCGGTAACTCACCGGCCCAACCCGGGCCTGACAGTGTTAAATTAAATTCAAATTTGTCCAGCAATAAGAAAGTGAAATTTTGTGTGTCAAATTAAAAATTTATAACATAATTAGCACCATACAATTAGTAGGCCAATTATTTAACGCTTATAAATATTTCTTTGCCTCGCCGCTAAGTATTCATGGTAATATTTTATAACTGTTTAGGATAATTAATGAGATTAATTACTAATAGTAAGAAATAGCCATAATAAGCTTGATGCTTAGTCCTCAACTTAATTTGAAAACACCCTGAAAAGGATTTAATTACTTAATTAGATTTTGTGGCTGTTAATTAATGCGTTTAATTGTACTTCCTTATAAATCATAAGAAACTGTCATGTTTTAATGGAAGTACACGTTAAAGACCATACAGATTAAGAAACATTATTTTTCAGGAGCATTTGTCATCACGTCAACTTCTAAGGACCGATTTTTTAATGCTAGGCCAAGTGTCTGTCTGTTAAGTAGCTTACAAATAAGGCTAGACTACAATCAAACTTCCACCTGATATTTAACTCACATTTTTAGCGAATGTTTCACTATTGATTTATCAAACCGAGAGCTGCATAATTTATTACCTGGTCTTTCAAGACGATTATTTGCTTGGTACTTATTTTGACACCCATGAAAGGTCGTCCATAATTTCTATCGTTTTTTTTGTTATTTATGATAACTGAATGTCAGAGCTTAATTATAGATACTGCCGGTGATGAGCATAATAAGATTTCAGCTTATCATTGCGTTGGTAGATAGCCGAACCTGTCTATAAGCTGTCGCTATTTCGTGTATAGATTCAAGAATACATAGTACCATTCTGACACCTACCTCATCTCGTCTTATGAAAAATCCATTTTGTCAAATTTCCATTATTCATTGTGTGCCTAAGGTCTTTGTTCTTGATTAATAAAATCGAGAAATCTCTTCTAACAAATGAAATTACTTCCATTTTCAATTTTTTCTCATTTTCTTTTCACATTTTTGTCAATAGTACAGGCAAATTAACAATTTAGGGTAACAAAAATTAATAAAAGGATCATCTCTGGGATTTACGTAGGTAATAACCTGGAGAATGAGATGATGCATTCTTTGCACTTCCAAATTCCGGGAAAATTCAAAAAAATTTGGAAAAACTTTTTGATTTTCGGTTTTTTTGCTCTAGCGACCAAAATAATGAAAATAGAGAAAGAAGTTCGCAACAAAAGTTGTAGCTCGTCTTTTTCTCTACAAAAAGGTCTTTACAGATTTTTGTCTTACTTAAGCCGTTTAGAAGATAAATCGATTTTTCCAGTTATAGTTTTAAGCCGCTTCGAAATGCGCGAAAGATGAGAATTCTCCAGGAGTTTCGTACTACCGGGCTCATCGATCGATAATTCTTACTATTCAGAGCCCCTAAAAAAAAATTAAAATACCATGAAATGTAGAGAAAAGTCTCAGCTTTAATGTGGAACTAATCACAAAATTCATAAAAAATTTTATCAAGAAAAGAAAGTGTCAAAAGATGGCTTAGTGAACTTTGTACAGTTGATCCACAGATTTATTCATATCTTTGCCGGGAGTCGTTAGAATGATAATTCATTTTGCTTATATATTCTTATATAATGATATATTAATCCAAATAACATTTTATTGCAATTACTTTTGTTGGAAAAATATGCCTTGCGATCAAAGTAGAGGGTATATTTCGCATAGATCAATCACCTCCAAATTTTGTGGTTCAATTCGCTATATCTTAAGTAATAATAATAGCGCAGTCTTAATTTTTGGACTATAAGTACAATAAAACATATTTTTTCGAATGACTTTAAGATTTTTTAAATGCGCGCAGTACTTTTTGAATTTTCTACATTTTCATACACGTTCAGAAAATGCACAATTATACAATAAAACATATACAACTTATTTGTTTCTTAATATTATTCAATGAAATTTTCACAAAATATAGATTAAAGTGCGTAGAATCGAATCCATGCAGTGAAAAAGCACCCATTGTTACGGAAGAAATAGGAAGAATGCATAAAACTCAAGGATGTGAATAAATCAACTGTATAACGTTTACTAAGCCATCTTCTAACCCTTTTTCTATATGGTTAAAATCTGTATGAATTTTGTGATTAGTTCCACATTAAAGCTGAGACTTTTCTCTACATTTTACGTTGCTTTCATTTTTTTAGCGGCTCTGAATAATAATAATTATCGATCGATATGTCCGGTCGTACGAAACTCCCAGAGAATTCTCATTTTCCGCGCATTTCGAAGCGGCTCAAAACTATAAGTGGAAAAATCGATTATCTCCTAAACGGCTTAAGTAAGACAACAATTGGTAAAGACCTATTTTGTAGAGAAAGAGACGAGCTATAAATTTTGTTGAAAACTTTTTTCTGTATTTTCATTATTTTAGCCGTTAGAGCAAGAAAACCGAAAATCAATAAGTTTTTCCAAATTTTTTTTAATTTTCGCGGAACTTGGAAGTGCAAAGAATGCATCATTCCATTCTACAGGTTATTAACTACTAATATCCCAGAGATGATTCTTTTATTAATTTTTGCGGGGTTTTTACAACATTTTGCCTTCATTGCCTGTTCTACAAGGAAAGTCAACCTGACTAGATTGCATTTTCGGAGCAAAAGAGGCTCAAAATCTCATTAATTTTGCGAAAATCGGCATAATACAATCGTATCTTTTTCTGTAGTCAATTTTTTTAGCGAACATTTCGTTCTAGGATGCAAAGGACAATCCTTATGGAAAATGGCTCCCAGCTAAATCATCTAAAATCGCAGTATATTGTAGATAATTTCTTCCTGATCAAAAGTTCTCATGGGCGCAAGGTCGAACAGTGGACAGCTTTCCAGATATCGGGGATGCAAAAGCGATGCTAGTTTTGTATAAGAAGTGGCCCCCGCCCTGATGAAATTCACTGGAATCGATATATGTTATTCCTCTCGAGGTCCTGAGAAAAAGTTCTCATGGGCACAAGGTCGGAAAATGGACAGATTTACAGATATCGGGGGTGCAAAGAGGGTGTTATGCTCGTTTCTTATGGGAAGTGACCATCGGTAAAATTCGCTGAAATCGATGTAAATCATTCCTCTCGAGCTTCTAATCAAAAGGTCTCCTGGACACAATGTCGGAAAATGGACAGATATCCAGATGTCGGGGGTGCAAAGGGGGTACTCGTTTCTTATAGGAAGTGACCCCCAGTGAAATTTTCTGAAATCGATATATGTTATTCTTCTCGAGCTCCTGGTCAAATGGTTCTCCTGGGCATGTCGAAAAGTGGACAGCACGACCGCACGTCAAGTTTTTAAACGTAAGAACTGAATAAATACGGCGATCGGAGACCCGTTCTATGTCTCGATGGCGAGGAGAAGGTGGAAGGCGAATCGACATTTTTTGACAATTCGTGACAATTCGAAAAACGAAATTTTCGTCCATCTGTTTTTTTGCAACATGGTGTTTAATTTTTTACTCACTGAACTGAACTTGTGGTAGGTATCTTGTGAAATATCTTGAAAATGGTTGTTAATTATAAATTAAACACTGCTTTTAAATGAATCAATCAATGTATTATAAATACTCTACATATATTGTCTAAATGTTATTTGTGGCATTATCTTAATTTTTTTTCCTTCTTCAATTCTTTGGGAATTTCACTGCCACATGTATGTTTTCTTTCTAAGCGGTGCTAGGGGAATCTACAAAATATATCACAATTAACCAGTATGTTACTGGTAAAAAAACCTCTACGCCCGTGACGTTTACGTCAAAGGATCAGTTAAAGGTTGGTTTTGATAAATAAACAACACAAATAAGTATAAAAACTTGAAATTAAATATTTCGCCGAAACCGCTTAGAAAGAAAACATACATGTGGCAGTGAAATTCCCAAAGAATTGAAGAAGGAAAAAAATACTCTACATATGTTTCGGCTTATTAGGCCTCTATCAAGAGTACATAGTGTATACAGTATTCAATATGTAATACTCTAAATAAAACAATCATTAGTTCAAGGCGATAATATAAGCAGTACAATCATCTAAATAACTATTAAAACCGTAAATCTTGAAAATTACCAATAGCTTATGACCTTACACAACGACTAGTTTATTTATTTCTTATGTTTAATACGCTGAAAGCTATTACTGTTCTGCTTCCTCATAATTGATACATCTTTACTACCTTCCTGAACATACTTTCAAAACTCTTGCTTCGGTTACAGCTTAATGCTCAGATTCAATTGCAAAAAGTAATAATAGTGTTTTTGAGAGTTAATTCACCATATAATAGGTAATATCTAAGTAAATTTAATTTAACAAATAATCGTCACGTTCACCGTGAAATTTAACGATATTCATAATTCATCTCATCATCAGTCTTTTAGCGTTTGTTAAGACGCCGGAAGTTATCCATTTTCCAATACCATCTAACTGTGTATAAAACTACTTTATATAGGTTTTGTATTTTCTTTGACTCAAAATGTAATTTATAGTCAATAATATAATAATCATCTAACAGTTGTTCCAAACGTTGACAATTTACTTAAGAAACCAAATAGCTGTGTACAAAATATAATATAATTGTTAAGTAATTTTTTCATTTTAGAACTAAATAATTGTGTACTTTTATTTTTCTTACAATTTTTGATATTTGTTTGTTTAAGGGAACAGTAGCTCAGTGATTAGCTCATCTAGCTCTCAACCTGGGATACCTAGCAAAGCGGGGTTCGAACCCCGCTTACTGCGAAATCATTTTAATTATAGAATTATCTAAGAAGTAGTTCGAATACCACTATAAACTGCAATTTCGTGTAAATGTGGACCTCATTTCACTTTCCTGGACTCATTTTCAACAGGGATCGTCAGATGATTGTGACCTGCATTATTGTATGAATCGACCTTATTTACTGGAGATTCTCAATTTGATTCGTAAGTATGTTTTTTTACTTTCGTTGAATCATTGCCCCGGAATGGGACGAATTATGCTGTGTCTATTATAAAATGAAAAATCAGAGAACACCTACGTATTATAATGTTAGATCAGAATATTATTAAAGTTATTAAGTACACAATAATACGAATGATATGAAATATTTTTCGATATATACTCGCGGGCTAAAGCGTGTTATTGTCCAACACGCTTGATCACATTTTCTATCGTGTACTGGATTCAATCAGCAGGTCCAACACTGGTAATATCGTTTGGTAATGGTAATCTCTTCCGAGAAGCTCTTGAATTTGAGGATTGTCTACTATTGTGTTTACATAGTCATTGGGGCTCTATAGAATTTAAAAAATTAATATTGGCTTGTGGAAAGCCCTGCTGTTTTCTAGAAAAACACTTAATATAAAAGTCATTAAACACTTTAATTCAGAAAATTTACATGAAGGGGATTATTTGCGTTGATAGATTCTACAGAAACCAAAGTACCTACTGCGTGAAGCGTTCTGTCAAACAGACAAACATCAGAAAATCATTAAAAATGGTAGTATGGAAAGTTCAATAATTAATATAATAATTTCAAAACTCCCGCAAAGAGTATAATATTTACATCTGCTTTATTTTTAAAGTAATTTACTAATACGCAGATACTTTCCCTTTCAACATTACCAAATATTATCCCATTTCCGCCATTTTTCTTCTTCGGCCGATCTAAAAACACGCAATAATCTATTAACTATTTGAAACGGCGTCGTCTGTTTTTTTTTTTAATTTTCATTAATTTATTTTTTACCAAATTAGAAAGTCGCACAATTTAATTCGTTAATCACTGGGAACCTAGTATTTTCTAACAAGATTATAATAATCCAAATGAAGAAATTCACATACCATAATAATTAATTACTGCATTTTTATTCAAACGATATATGTGTTTGCAGGCAAGCAAGTCTATAATTACGCCTTATAAAGTGTTTTATTATTCAAACTTCCGTTTCCGCTGTTCGTTAATAATGATAATGCTTGTCATGTATGTGTTTTGTGATATATCTTTCATAAGATTCTTATCAGAATTATCTCATTAGTCATTATTGATATTGACGCATTTAACATGCTAAGCGTTAATTTTTAATTGGAAAAGATGCCTTCAGACCGTTTTTCAGAATTTAAGTAGCGAAATTTTTAACTGCTAGTAACAATTTAGGTCAAGATTATTTATGTTATGACAGCCATGCCTTAACGGTAGATTAGTAGGTGAGACGTCGATAATTATTATCCTATATTAATTTATTTTTTCTAAATCTAAATTATCTGGAAATTAATTGAAGATCTACCGGAGACAAAATTGTGAAATGTATAATTAATTTGTACTAACGAATATTTAATATTCGTTAAAAAATAGACGATATTGACTGTTATTATTTTATCTACCTTAAGGCTAGTTTTATGAGTGTAGTAATATTAATATTCTTTAAAATTAAAAGTAACAGTTAGGTTATTAAATGTTGAACGCGTTACGCGTTACCTCGAGTTAAAAAAAGGATAGAGCTGCGTAATTTGCTTTCAACAAAGGGGATTCTACGAACTTAACGGAATATGATCGATTTTTTTGAATCGTCGAGAGGCATAGTTAATCGATTTATTTAAATTTGATCTCACTTTCATAATTCAGTTAATAAGGAAAATATAGCTATATTTTGACTGAATCAAGTCTAAATACTCCAATCCGATGTTTTCCGTAACGTTGAACGTAGGCTGTAGCAAAACTTTTTACGTTTGAAGTTTTCATGGGTCCTAGCAGTGTGTTTGTATTTTACCAGATGGTTTGGTACATTGCAAGATCAAGTTTTTGAAGTTAATACAAACTTGCAGATAAATCATAATTTTAACCATCAAGACACATGAAGAACTATTAACTTATTTCTCTGTTTAAAATAGTAGCATAAATAAGAAGATCATATAAACATGATTCAGGATTTCAATGTGGAGTCTGTATGTAAACTTTTCCTCGAATACCACTAGAACCTTACTTGAGGAATTACCTCTTTCGATGCGACGCGAATCTTGTGGGGAGCCCTCAGTGTACAAAAATGAACACATTGCAACAAGGTTTACTGACCAACACCCTCTGATTTTTATTGTCATTATGTTGTTAACTAAACTGGATGGTGTTGGTCTGTCACCTAATTTACATACTTATTTAGGTCACACCTGAGATATATACCACAATTTGTTGAACACAAATCAAGAAACTTAAATTCCTCATCAGGAGTACCACAGAGATCAGTTTTTGGTCCTCTGCTATTTAATAACTACATAGATGACATAACGTATCAACGGAATACATCTACTATATGCACACGATATGCAAATTTACTGCTCCATTTCCAATATAGGCGAATATATTAACTTGCAACGCGATCTTGACAAGTACCTGATGCATAATAAATAACGCCACTTAACAGTAATAAGTGTAATATTAGGTTTCTCTCTTAAATAGAACGCTATTATATTTCCTTATAGTCTAGGTCACACCTGTCTGCAACGTCCAATTTCATTTAAAGATGAACATGGGTTCTGTTAATATATTTCTATTGCGTTTTTGTTCGTTTAAATTTGGAAATATGTATCTTGAATATGAAAATCAAGTGCATATGCTCAAAATCGTTCCGTGGGTCCTTCCTACCTTTTAGTACAACTGGAACCTACCCATCTATTGATTATCCCATGACTTATTATTTTTCAAATGTAACATGGTTTCACTGTATACTCGTAGACAAGCTCAATCCACAATTTTATTATATATTATTGAATTCCATAGTTACAGACCTGAAATGCTAAGCCAACTTTATTCGTAACTTGTTAATGTTCCTCATTCGAATTCTAGACATCCCCAAACTTTCAAGCAACCTACGCCTATTACATGGTTATTTCAATTGCCACCAATTTTTACAATGTGTAAGAATGTTACCATGCAAAACATTATTGATGTGTTAACACTACCGTGCCTAAAATAAATATCTAGAGGTAGGCCATTGAAATGTTACATCGACCTTGCATTTTGGGTACTACAAGATTTTTTCTTTTAATGTGGAGTTGAAAGCCTCCATTTGGTCGTCATCTTGAAAAAGGGGACGTAAACAGTTTTTCTGCGATATATTGAGAACCGAAAGTCTCACGAAAAATTTTGTAAGACTTCTCTTGTAGAGAATTGAATTCTCTACAATATTGGTCTTAGATACTTCTTACGGTAAAATTGAAATTGGAAAATAATTAAAAACAGACTAAAATTTTCAAGAAAAATATCATGTTATTGCGAATAATTTTCTCTACTCATTTTTTAAATTTCTCTTCTTTTGAGAGGCATTGGACAATTCTGAAAAATATTGAGATCATTCCTGGGATCCAAACTCTTTTTGCTGCCTGACATTTTGACCAGACCTCTTCTTTTTCGAGTAAAAAAATTGCAAAGCTCTAAAATTTTGATTTTTCCTTGCCAGATAACTAAAAAAAAAAATGACAATTTCTGAAAAAATGTTTCGAACAATAGTAGTCTATTTTTAGTCAGACAATCCCAATTTGCAATAAAACATAGGGATTCCCGTTTAAAAAACCGAATCTGACCTTGAATGACCTTAACCCTTCCACCTAAATTCAAAGCGACATATACCGAGTAGGGAAAATTATTCGCAATAAAATGATGTACAAGAAACATCTGATGTGCATTTTCTATAAAATCAATAGAAAAAAAGTTATAACACTTAAATAATACTTTTCTTGGAAATTTTAGTCTATTTTTAATTATAACTTTTTCATTTTCAACTTCAAGTATTTAGACCAAGATTATAGAGAATTCAATTCTGAAAAAAAATGTCTTTGATAATTTTTTTTTAAACTTACGGTTCCTCATTTTTCTTTACTTAACACAAGGTCCATCCTGAAGTTTCAAGAAGTTACTTCGATGACTTTGAAGCGGCTAAGAAAGCATTGTATTTGTGCGTATGTGCTTGTGGAGATACGTATGCCTGTATGTGTACTGGTAGACATACATATGTATATGTCATTCACATTCTTGCTTGTTCATATTTTTAATTGACAAATATATCCTATTCTCTTATAAATTGTTTTAAAGTGTGTAATTAATTGTGTGCTACGCCATTTTTTTAGGTAGCCAGTTGTTCCTCTTTTTAAATAATGCGCTAATTTTTAACTAATTGATTATTTGTTTTCAGGACATTATTATCGTGTTATTTGTATTTACAAATTTAATTCGAATTGTATTTGGTTTTATAAATATTTCGTTGCTATTTCATTTAATTAAATTAAGTAATTAGTGCCAAAACAATTACGCAGTCTGGTATTTGTTTGGTTTGATTGAAATAGATACCACAGAAATGTATATTACAAAATTAAACTAGTAAAATTTGCATTAACCGCATTAATCGGAAGGAAATTGTTGCATTTTTAAAACTCTAGGCAATCTAACTTTTGTACAATACCATTATCATAATTTTCAATTAAATTAACAAGTAGAGCTTGCAGCCAGGCGTGGTGGTCGGCTGCAAATACTTACTTGATTATGCGGACCCATATATTACCCTATAACATTGTTAGTTTCCAATTAAAATTTCAAAAACAAATTACATTTTTTTGAACATGCCAAAAAAGTATGATTTTTATTTAAGTGCATGTGTAAGTCTCTATATATTCGCATTTTTGTCTGCCTAGTCAAAAACCTTCGTAACATTAAGTAAGTTCAAAATTGTAATAAAATATAGTTTATGTACAATATGACATTTTACAAGCTTCTGGCGATCACACTATATGACGGATAATGGCCCGATATCAATAGAGAATATTCTATAATGCAATTTTGCATTTGTTAAACATTGAAATACTAATTTTAAGGCTAACACAAATTATCGACCTTCATGTTTTCTCATTCGGTAACTCCCGACTACAACTTTAATTCATTTGGTAAGAGTGTTGTAAGACGTACTTCATTAACATTTTAAAGTTAATTTGACATATCCCAATCTACGAATAGTTCGTTCAAACGTGAGAGACATACTATTAATTGAAATTTTGACAGTTTGTATAGTTATCTCCACATATTTAATGCAAATAAAAAACGCTATAAAAACAGGCCATTAAGATATCAAAGTCGGTATTTTTACCAACCGAGATGGTCCTACAGACCCGTACTTTAAATTTTTGTGTATTAGAATAAACAGAATAAATACTAGAGAATTATAAATCGTGTTTTCGACAGAAATTGAATGACGTTTCTGGTATATTAAAAAGTCTTACTCTGTTTTGTGTCGAGATAGGATATCTTGTGCATTGGTGGACGTATTGCCCGTCCCTCGCGATATTGATACTTAATTTCAAAGTACGGCTCTGATTATCTCTTCCCTGGGTATTAGGTTCTAGTTAGGGGTGATTTGCGGAACTGCATTTCAGGAGTTCAGAAATTTTAATTAAAAGAGGCTTGTTTTCGATTATTTCTAATTTTAATTATGCCAGAACATACTATAATACATGAGAACAATGTTGTTCTATGGATTAAATAATACATTACATTTGTGATATACCATTTTCTACCAAATTGAATATGCCCCGCTTTCCCATCTATACGTAACCTGCACAGCTTTCAGGTTTTTTTATGTGCAGTAAATATTTGGAGACAAATATACACCTTCGAATATGTGTTCAATCAGAAACCTTAGTGACCGCTTACTCCAAAATTATAATAAAGCATTTTGGTTAAAATGACCGTTAAATGCCTCTGACGATCGCTATGTATCACGGATATTACTCTACTATGCCATTTTATTTACAAATGTTCCAAATTTGAAGAAAAGTTAAGACTAACAAGTTCACTAAGCATTCGAATTAGGTAGCGCCTAACTGCAGTTTCCATTCGTTTCGAAACATTATTAAAAATACCTGTTACATTTTAAAGTAGAGTTAATATTTCTTATAGACCTCTTTGAGATATCACTCTATAGTTATATTTATCCTGCGGTAAAAAATTTAATCTCACCACACCAACATGGTTTTATGGAGAGACGCTCCACCATAACAATTTAGCAATTTTCTCCCAATATGTGGAGTTCAGTATGTATCTTACAACGGGTTCGACTCTAAACAATTTATTGCTACTTCCGGAGCAACCCAAGGATCCAACCTTGGTCCATTATTATTCTTGCTTTTCATTAATGATCTTGTACAGATCATGGATTGTGAAAAGGTGTTATTGGCTGACGATCTAAAAATCTACCATACCATAGAGAATGATGAAAACTGCTTATTTATTCAGAACCAGATTGAAGTTTGGTGTGACGAACATAAGCTTCACTTAAACACTCAAAAATGTAAAGGCTTAACTTTTTCACTAAAGAAATATTACACTGAATTTACTATGTGAATCCATAAAAGATCTTGGTATAGTGTTTGACCCAAAACTGTCATTTACTGACCATATTAACCAGACTACAACCTCCACATTAAGAATGTTAGCTTAAAAGTACTTTAGTTTGCTTATGTCAGATCAAAGTTAGAATACGGTTCCTTAATCTGGTACCCGTTTTATAATGTACATGAACTTGCCGTTGAAAATGTTCAGAGGAAGTTTCTCAAATTCTTTCAATATAGAATCACAGGAGTGTACCCCGAAAGGGGCTACTTTTAGCACCTGTTGTTAAATTCATTGAGATTTCAATCGCCTTATCTAAAAAGAGTGTTATTTGCAGTAGGATTTATTTACAAACTTTTACATAGTAAAATTGATTGCATAGGCCTTGTTAACGAAATAATATTTCGAGTTCCGCGATTATTCTCAAGAGTCTCGACAACTTTTCATTTATATATCGCTAGAACTAATATATTATCACGATCACCTGTATATACAATGTGCAATAGTGTTAATGGCGTTGCTATGTACTGTGATATACATCATGATAACTTAAGCGAGCTGACGAGAATTATCACGGACCACATCAACCTCATTTGATATTGAAATTAAAATTGAAATGTATTGTTAAATTAGTTAGATTTAGGTACAATGCACATTTATATTCTTACCTAGCTTAAGTTAGTTTACTTAATTTGATCCTCTTTTTATTATTTTCTTATTTTTGGCACACTTTTTATTCGCTTAAATATGTACATATATTTTTCTTTTCTCTCTTTTGTCTCTTCTTTTCTTTCTCTTCATCTTTTTTTATCCTAATTAATTCGTCTTAATATATTAACTTAATTTAAATAACTTTAACTTAGTTTAGCTTACACAAACTTAGTTTATACAACTTAAATTTTGTCCTGTAATTGGATTACTTTGCATTCTGTTGGGTAATAAAGTATTTATTATTATTATTATTATTATTAATTTACGTAAAGTTCTTTCGAATCTGATAGATATAGTGTGTATTATAAAGTTTGTAAATATCTTCATATTTTTGTGTGCTCAATCCAAAATGTTAGTAACATTTATCTGGAAATTTATAAAATAACAATTTACATAAAACATGAGAGTTTACACACCCCTGGCGATCGTCTTGTAAGACGGATATACCTATATTTCAATGAGGAGTGTTGTACTATGCTGTTTTATGTGCTAGCCTAATTTGAAACAAGACACATTTAAGTCTAAAAGCAGTTATCGCCCTGAAGGGGGCTGAAACTTTAGATGAAACATTTGATCCTCGGTAGATGATTATAACTTAATAAATTTAATGAATTCTCGATGATGCCAAGATGGTTGATGAAACGCGAGACGTGTTAGTATTCGAGTGTTGTGTTCAAAAGTTTTGGTATCTGTGAAAACTGCGTCTTCAGAAGAAGTTATAGTGTTTAGAAAAAAAGAATTTCTATACAATTTTTTGTATGATTGATGATTAAAGAAATGTATCCGGATATAACATATCTATTTGGTTAAGGTGGCCATTCTATAGAAAGAGAGATCCGATAGGGAAATATTTATTATTTTTGGCCATAACTTTTTTTCTTAGTAGTACGTATATTTAAAAGTCCCTAAGTAGAACCATAACAAGACTATTACTATGAATTTTCACTCAATAATTTCAGTGGTTTGCAAAATAGCTAGATTTAAATTTAGAAATTATGTTAATCTTCCTATTTTGTAGTAAATGATAAACAACAAAAGCTAGGAACGCGTTCAGTCTAGACCTCAACGTACGGCTAACACGTACGTTCCGAATCAATATCGGGAAATATGTAACCATGAAGTGGCAGCGGCAACTTTGAAGAGGTAATTTGTGGTAGTCACAACTTTGCTACGACTTTGAAGTGATGCTACGTTCCATTCGCAGATTTGTGGTAAATATAACTTTGAAGTTACGTATTTGCAGTTTTCGTCACTATCGCCAAGTAGCAATTACTTTCAAGTAGCATTTCTTAGTGAAAACGACCTTAAAGTCACATTTTCTGAAATATGATGGCCAAAATTATCGACGCCATTGTTATAACACATGAACCATAATTTCACAATTGACTAATAAATTTAATTTATCGCCATTTCTTCACCAAATACAACAAATTAATACATAAAAAGTAATGTTAAGTTCCGAAGAACAATAAAAAATAGGTTTCGGTATCTAGTGTGTCATGTTCTCACATGACATTACATGTTTTAAAAACAATATTTTCATTAAAAAATGCAAATTTTAAAGGTGCGTGGTTAGATTCGGACGTTTTATCATTATGTTTGTCAGTAAAATTGCATTCGTTTTAATTGTGACCCTTAGACCATTGGAGAATAGCACAAGTTTTGCTGTCTAATATTACCTTCTGATATTCTATT
Organism: Stenurella melanura; assembly: GCA_963583905.1. Classification (NCBI taxonomy): domain Eukaryota; kingdom Metazoa; phylum Arthropoda; class Insecta; order Coleoptera; family Cerambycidae; genus Stenurella; species Stenurella melanura. The sequence goes on from OY757311.1 coordinate 125,494,646, forward strand.
AAATTTCTGAGTTAGGGAAATGAACAAGAACAAGAATCATATCTAAGGATGAAACATAAATAAATATAATAAAATCGGTTGCAAGACAAAGAAGGGGCAACATCGATTTGAAAGAGTAGGGTGTAGTAAAGTTTTCTGAAAGTTGTGGCGTCTACGCCGCCACGTCGCCGCTCTGGAGCAACAACGTCATTGTAACGTAGCCAGACAAGTTCCAGGAACGTGGCTGGAACGTATTCCCCATTTTGGTCATAAACACGTATTAGGAACGTTCCTATTGCGTGCCTGTGACTAGTACCAAAACACTTTAAAGTGCCTACAATAGTCATTGCTACGTTCCCGCGACTAATTGTGCCAGTTGGGAAACAAGTTATGGGCAAAAAAAATCCCTATCGGATGTCTCTTTCTAGGGAAAGGCCACCTTAAGTGAAATATGTATAATAATTAGGAGCAAGTGTTCTACAAAAAACCATTATTTAAATGCTGTTGGTCTAGAACTTTTACTTTAAGTTGCAAATGATATTCACATAATATCCGTAAAATGTAAAAAACGCTGTTTAGGCTGCTTACTACGCTTGTTTAAATGTAATAAAGTAAACACGAATGCCTGTGTATTAGAGTTTCAGTCAAAAAAGGTAAAATATGTCGTTAACAGAATGTAAAAAGTATTGTAGTAAATTAGGTAAATCGCCTGAACTAGTAGAGCAGACCGATTTCATTTTCTACGCATATTATACGGATCTTAAAAACATACAAATATTAATAAGACGTAGAGATTTTCGGTTATTTTACTCAATTTCTCTCTAGGTTTTTTGTCATTGACTGACAGTGATGACTTTGTGATAGGAAATCTAAAGACTTTGTCATTATTTTTTTTAACTATAGGCAAATACATTTTTTAAAAATTTTGCAATTAATTGTAATCTGGGCGAAATTATCTTCTGTTGAGTAAGTAATTAATTAACTAGTTATTTGTCGTCTAACAAAATAGGGTACACGCGAGTATAAGTTTTACACCCACCCTTTATCAGATTTTGTTTTAAATGTCTACATCATAATATAAATTCTCGGGATGTTAAATAATAATTAATATATAACAATTGAGATTCAAATTATTTTAATCATCACGAGGAAGTAGCCGAGTTTTAGGCGTCTATATTTACTCGAGGGCTCTGTGAAGTTGCCCCCCCCCATTTTTGAAATTAGAACATTTTTCAACGCGAATCGTTTGCTCGTGATTGCTTGTCAGTTCTTTTCCTAAACTCGTTGCTTAAAATAGGAAAAACACAAAGGAGGTTAAAATTCATAACAGCCCCCCCCCCCCACACTTTTGAATTTTTCAATCTTCAGTGGGCAGTTCGTTTGCTCATTGTTTACTCGTTTATTATATTTGTTTGCTCGTCATTATATACAACGAGAAAACAAAAATCATGAAAGGGGGAATTATCTAAATGTAGTTTAGATAATTCCGCTCTTTAATTATTATTTTATTTCGTTGTAAATAATGACGAGCTAACAAACACGATAGATGAGCAAGCACGAGTAAACGACGAGCAAATTAATGGCACAACGAAACTTACTAGAGAGGTACATTTAAATAATTCATCCCTTGCGTTATTTTGGTTTTTTCGTTGTAAATAGTGACGAGCAAACAAACTGGGCACTGAAAATGGAAAAATTAAACAGTTGGGGAGGGGGGCTGTTATCAATTTCAACACCCTCTGTGTTTCTCCTATTTGAAGCGATGAACAAACGAAAGAATCGACGAGCAATCACGAGCAAGCGATTCACATTGAAAAATGTTCTAATTTCAAAAATGGGGGGGGGGGCAACTTCACAAAGGTCTCCTAATTCCAAAGGAGTGTAAACAACTTTTCAGCTATTTGTAGTTACTATATAAGCTAGCTCAACAAATATTAAAGTTAAATAACAATTATTAATCATTTGAAATTGTTATCTACACATTATGATGGCAAATAGTGATTTCGTAAAGACACAAAGGGACGATTTAGCTGTTGATTCGTTTATGTTGTTGGAGTTCATCCGCTCAAATTATTTCTTTGAAGGCATCAAAATTAGAGGAGTATTGCCTACAATAATTGAAATAGACCTGCTACTATTTTATATCTATCTCCATACTTCTCGCAACTGTGGAATTATGTAGGTTATGCTAAAATTGTGTTATTGAATTTCCGGATATTGTCCTGCGTGTTTGGTAAACTTCTAGATTGGTTGAAGCTATCTAAAAGACGTTTCGATATAGTCCCATCTGCCACCTTCAGGTTCTCAAATTAATGTTTTCATCCACCTCAAGATCATTTAAATGATTAAGAATTCATTATTTTCTCAACTGTTAACTAGAGAGGCGAAATTGAGAATAAGTCACTAATAAGATACGCTTCTGGATTGAAATGAGTAGGAAGTATGACAGATTTATCGCTGACTTGGCCCAAACTGAGAAATGTCAAACCAAGCCAAGATGCCATGGTAAAACAATTGCTGTAGAAGTTGACATTATTGTTACGGAAGGAAACCTAAAAACTTATATACCTTCAGTAAAAAGAAATATACAGGGTGGTCACCCAAGAAACACAGATTCCTGTATATACTTTTATTGACTGTTTATACTAAAATAAAGAATTATAAGACGAAGCTGTAATACATAGCCCCTGTGTATTGCACCTTAATTCTGTAGCGACTTTTCCACCTTTTAGGAAACACCCTGTATGAATCCGTGGATTCTAAATAATTTTAACAAGAGATTAACACCACTAACACTTTATTCAATAATTAACTGACTATACAATACTTCAAACATTCAAAATAACCTCACTTTTTACCGAACGTGTCACTTCTAAAATAAACTTCTTCCTTAATAAAACTTCCTCTTCTGCGCCGGTAATCGCGCCTTATATACTCTGAAATTACCTCTAGATTGAACCAGAATCTTCTTCCACCACATTCTAGACAAGTCCATGGCTCTTTCTAGAGTCTTTCCAGTCACTATTAGTAGGCATAGGCGTATCATCTCCAGTTCCAAGGGGGTGTAATTCATAACAATTCCATATATTACTTTGGTCGAATTAATTTTACAATTAAACTTTTCAGGCTTTCTTCCGTGGCAATACTGACAAGTACATTCAAAACAATAACTTTTCGGAATCTACATAATCGCACATGTGGCATTTTTACGATTACAATAACTACCTTAAGTACTCAATAAAACTAAATTAGCAAAAACAACCTATTTTTGATAAAGGACCCAGCTCAATTCTTTTGGGAAATTTTTGTTATGTGTTGTTGATTTTGACCTTCTGAATAAAATTATGAATATTTTTTGAGAAATGGCTTATCAGAATTAGACCATTTTCACCATTTTGGACATTCAGTAATTTCTTACTGTGGTTTACATCAATTTTAAGGAAAAAGTGCAAAGACATTTTTTCAGAATTTTTTATCAATTTTTAGATCAGCAACAATATATTATATGATGTACTAACAGCTGACAACAAATTCTGAAAAAAATCCTAGATCATTGAGCTTAAATAAACACTTAAACACTTTTTGACTTCTGCACTTTTTTTCCTAAAGTTAAAATAAACCAGTAAAAATTATTGAACATCTAAATGGTCTAGCCTCATCTCAAAAAGCATTATTGTATGTGGTCATTGCCAGATTTTTATTATGCAGATCTTGACCTCTAGAATAAGAAGTCTTAATGTTTTCATTCTGGATGTCAAGATCATACAAATTTTGAGAATTCCAGTAAATTTTCCATAAATATTTAGTGTCATTTATCAAATAAATAAATTACAAAAAATGAGATAGATCTATTAATTACTACATTTATTTTATTATTACGTATTTACAGATATTTTAAAAATCAATTTAAATGTATTCTAATTTCCATTAGGTAGCATACTTCGTTCATTCCTTTTTAGTTGACTTTAAAAAGACTTTTCAGTTGAAGCCCTATGTATGTTTCTATTTGTGAACCGTAGAGTATGGGCTGGGCGGTGATCACATATTAATTTTCTCAAACTATGCCTAGTGGAAACAATTTTTTCGAGGTTTTGGTGGAGTCGCCAGGAATAGACATTTATTTCTGGCGACTCCACCAAAATCCCGAAAATTTTCGCTTCTTTACATTTAATAACTAGATATCAAACAAGCTGATACTGATTCTGATGTTAAGTTGTGCAAATTGAAGGCGATTCCAACTGGGCTGCAATAATTGCGTAACTTTTGCAGATTTGCACGATATTTGGCCCACTAAAAAGGGTAGTTTTGTTTCAATTGAGCCGACATTAATAAACTATCAATAAAATTATTATATATATTAAAATTTCGCCTTAGTTCAAAATCAAAAATTAGGTGATAAGACTCAATTAACCGAAGGACAGTGAAATTTTAATTCTTAATTTTTAGTGACCGTTGTATTATCTAATTTTTTCAAAATTGTCTTATTGTTATTTGTAATATTGTTAATGAATACCAACGAAATAACCAATAATTTTGGGGCCTAAATAAAATACAATGTCTCTATTAAAACTTTAATTAAGCAAGTCAGTAAAATGCAAAAAGAATAACTTATATTGCTCTACTAAATGATAGAATATCATTGCCCTCAAAGAACTAAATTTATTATTACATGTGCATAATTAAATTATTCATAGTTCTTGAATGCAATCAAGGAAATAGCTTGTTTATTCAAATCCCACTTCACTTTTATAACTTAAAAAAAGTAATTGGTTGCATTAGTCTATTTACCTTAAACCCACAAGCGTGTTTATTAGTTATTAGATTACATTACTATCACTTTCTAAGGATTTTACTCTACATCATGAATTTAAGATTTCTGCAGCATCGTTTCATGAAATTACTTTCGATGTAATAATGCACATTATAAACACACTCCAAAACACCGATGCATCTAATAGTTGATGCCCTAGGGATTGAAATCTACACCTATATGTGATCCTAAGCTGTGGTAATAAACAACAATTCTTGGATTTTAGTATCCTCTTTGAAGGTATACTTTATTTGTTGAAACGCTTTAACATTACATAGTGCATTCCTGCTATTAGATTCTTACTTACGGAAAAGACTCCTCAGTCACTGGAATTTTGAGATGTTCCTAGAAATAAAAGAAATAATTATTTGAAACGTTCTTAACCCATTTGTTGTGTTTGTTTATGTAACGGATGAACTGTAATTTTAGCAAATATTTTGATTTAATTTGACGTCGGGATTATTAAATTTTCGATAATTTTCTCACAAAATTCATATCGAAATTCATATTTAAGTAAAATTTACGTGAGTGCGACGTGTAATCGACTAAGTTGAGAATAATAAGCCGACGTCGAAATTGAGTTGTATTATTCAGCATAGGTAAAATTATATATAAATAAATAAAAAGTAGTTTATTTATCCAAAGATAATACAAATACAAATAATATGATACAACAAAAGCATAGGTACATAAGATCTACATAAAACAAAAACAACTCCTAGCTTAGATGGAATGTAGGGTCTTTTATAAAATTTAATAGTTTAGACTTAAATTGTTTAATGGTTCTACTGGTTTTAATTTCGTGAGGTAGAAGATTGAATTGCACTACTCTTTTATAGAATAAGCTATTCAGTGAACTGCTCTTTAATGTTCTACTAACATAAAAGTTGCTGTTTGTAACCATTCGTGTATTGCGTAGGTGTGCATCAGTAACAGGTAACAACTGTCGCATGAGGTAATCTGGAGAAGCGTCATTGATCATTTTAAAAGTAAAAGTATAGTTTAAAAATAAAAAAACTGTGTTTATTCAATTTCAATTCATGGTCAATTATTAGTCCTAAGTTTTAATTTCTTGAGCAAGCTCAACTATTTCATTATTTATTTCAATACCTAGATATAAATTGATACATTTCTTGTACAAATAATTATTACTTACAAACATGAATTTCGATTTTAATTCATTTATTTTTGGTTTATTGCTTTTAATTTTTTCTGTCAGAAGCCCTGTCTCCAAATTTACAGTTGTTACCATCCCCGCAAAATTTGTATTCTCATAGTAAATAACAGCGTCATCAGAGAAAAGATGGATTTGACATTTTCTCAGCACATTCCCAGGGTCATTTACATAAAGAATGAATAGTAAGGGTCCAAGAACACTGCCTTGAGGGACCCCAATCATTTCTTAGGCTCAGATAGCTATATGTCTTTAATTTTCATAATAATGTGTTGCGATCAATTGTTTCAAAGGCACGTTTAAACCTTCTTTACAGTTGCATAATATGTGTGGTTATTAATACCTATTTAGGTAAATGTATCCTCAATTTGACGTCAATTCAACATCGAGTTCCCTAATTACTTCCACATCCACGTAGTGGAGTGGAAGTATCATAGCAATCACAAAAAAATTTCAATTTTTTTTGTGAAATGGGCTTCGAGATTTTAAATTTGAGCGAAAAACTTTTTTCTGTTTGTCGGTCTGTAACTTTTTTTGTACGCACGTTTTCTCAGGAACGGTTTAAGATAATGACTTGAAACTTAGTACACATGTGTATCATGACGAGATCTGGAACTAGATTATATTTGTAACGAAGCATTTTTTAATATGGAAATTGCAACGCAAACCGCTGTTTATTTTTATATTTAGAATATTAAGATTTTATACTGTAGGTACAAAGTGTAAATAATTGTTGTACTTTGATTATTTACTTAGAGATATTAATTATTAAGTAGAAATAAAATCCGCTAGGTAGCGCTAGTTACGCACTATTGACCCGAGTTGATTCCACGGAGACAAGCCAACGGCATTGGCCTCCTGGAGTCACTTCGCTCAGTTGTGTCTACCTTGTAGATACAGCTAGAAGTAGGCAGGAAACCGCTTGTCCACCAGACCGACTGTGAGGAAGTAAGTAGCTGGGATTTTGGTAAGCAACTTGGCTGGTGTGAAGTGCCGTAGTTATAAATTGTATTTTGTTTTTATTTTTCAGCTAAGGCGTCCGCCGCTTTGCAACGTTCTCAAACTTTCTTAGTTATTCAGTTAGTTGAGGGGACGTTGAATGTTATTTGCTGGCCACAACTAAAGTGGACCGAGTCATAGGACTTGGGAGGTATCTGGAGACGTCTAGAGGGGTATTTTGTGACGGGAAGCATTCCCTGTGTACCAGTCGTTATTACTGGTAGTTTTTGGGTAAAAGGTGGGTCCCGTGATTTCCCCTCTGGCCTAGTTATTCGACCAGTCAGTCACGTCGGCCCTCTGGACACCCGAAACACCGTCCGTACTGCCGACCTGTGTATTTCCAGTTTTTATCTTCTTTATTATTATTAAGCACTTGTCGTTATTACTGGGGTATTTTTGATAGAAGGTGTGTCCCGTGATTTCCCCTCTGGCCTAGTTATTCGACCAGTCAGTCACGTCGCGTCGGCCCTCTGGACACCCGAAACACCGTCCGTACTGCCGACCAGTGTAATTTGTTATATTAGTACATTGAGTGTTAGGGCACTGAACACTAGCCAGGTTACGAATAAAGTACTCTTGTATAAATTGTATTGCATGAACTGTTGAATATCGCTTCCTCCCGCCTGGGAACCGTACCGTACCGACTGCATTATTACCCGTGCACTTCTGCCCCCCCTCGTTCACCGCCTCATTACTGTGAATAACCGTTTAACCACCTGTGTCACAGTAGTTAGATTCATATATCACCGCAGCCTAGCTTCCCGGTTTAACCTCTTGGTTGTCTGCATAGTTTAAGGTATAAATAGTATTGTAAATAGTAGGTGAAGGACAATAAATATTTTTTTATATCTAAACTAAACCATGCTTTTTACTGTGCGGGTGTGTGTGTGTGAAGTCTACTATCCCAAGACCCTCTGGACATACCGTTTCTTCACTGTAGCTATCCCAGCCCTACTGCAACAGGCTGCGTTAGGAGGCTAGTGTGGGACCTTTACACCACGTAAAAAACTGTAAAGGTGGCGCCCGAGCTTACCGTTAACCGACAGCACAAAGCTCGAGTGTCAAGGCGTGACGGGTGAATAAAACGTCACATATTTTGCGCTATTTCCGATGAAGGTTTGGGGTTAAATAAGGGTAAATAAGAGAAAATAGGTAAAGCAAGCTGATAAGAATTCAGGATTTTGGGATTTGGTGTATATGCAGAAGCCAAGACCTCAGGTTTTTTTATAATATTTTACACCCCCCGCACCGCTTCCACCCTATTATTAATAGGATTGATAAAATAAGATTGAGATATTCACTTAGAATTTAGTACACGTATGTAAAATAACGACATCTGGAACTAGATTACATTTTGAGACGATTTCGTTGAAGGGTTGGGGGTTATATAGGGGAAAATAAGTAAAGCAAGCTGGTAAGAATACAATACTTTAGATTTTCTGTATATATTAGAAGCCAAGGCCTCAGATTTTTTATAATATTATTCAACTCCCTACCACCCCCAATCCATTATTAAAAAGGTTGATAAAACAAAATTTAAGATATTCACTTAAAATTTTCTACGCGTATGTATTATAACGACATTTGGAACTTTATTCTGTTTTGAAGTGATTCCATTGGAGGAGGGGGGGGGTAAATAGGGGTAAATAGGAGAAAATAAGTAAAACATGTTAATAAGAATACAGAAACTAGTTGTATATACTAAAAGCCAAGGCCTCAGATTTTGTATCCTTTTTTAACCCCTCCACCACTCCCACTCCATTATTAAAGTAGTTGATAAATGGATGGTGGCAAATAGAGGAAAATAAGAAAAATAAGCTAATAAGAGTCCAGAAACCATGTGGCCTCAAATGTATTCAAATTCAATGACCAATTATTGTTTCCACAATTTTTATTAGGACTGTATTAAGAAAACTTTTATTTGTTAGTAACAATTAAAAAAATTAAAAGCATTGCTTCTCATCTATTCGGAACTTTTCTATAAAATGTTCCAAAATAAAAAAAGATCAAAATTAGTTTCATGTCAGCGAACTTTGACGAATGTTTTGCATTTAGAAAATGGACTATATCTCATTTATTATTTTAGCGCTATTAATTTGTAATATCACAACGTACTCTGTTAAATTATTATTTTAATACAATTTTTATACAATTATTAGAATTAAGAAAATTAGACTTTCGACGCCATTTTATCTTTAGTCCTATTTTGATTCCAGAATCGTGATCTTCATCCTCAAATGCCTTATGTTATCAAATTTAAGGCAACTGTTTAAATAAATAAAAGAGTTAATACATTTCTTTTAAATCAAGGAAGTTAGAGAATTTTGAGGAAATTTTTTTGCATATTTCATTTATTACAACTTTAGCGCTATTGATTTGTAAGATCACTACGTACTCTGTTAAATTATTATTTTAATACAGTTATTGATATCAGATTCTTAGAAACCATTTCAAATCCCGTTGATAGTAACTATGTATTATATAGTGTTAACAGCAACTTGTTACTGCAAATATCCTACACCAACAAAAAAATAACAATAACCATTAATAGAATTACGAACATCATCCAACGTTATAATGGTCTATTGTTGCGCTTTCTTTTATAATCTCTATTCAAATCCTTCCTTGCAAAAACGTTTACTACATTTTGTCGAAACTTGATTCAGCAATACCGCAGCAATATCTCATTTGAAAGTATAATTTAGAATATTTTTAATAAACTACAATTATTTACTTTTCGGGAAAAAATCGTGATTTGTATTCAGTAATGAACTCTTTAACCATTCTGAATTATCTAAAAAATACTGCTGTTGGCTTGAATATTTAATATTAAGCTTATTTGCATATTTGTTGTTTTTGTTTTATAATAAGTCGAATTTTCATTGCTTGATTATTTTCATTTGAAATATATTTGTTACAAATTTTTAAATTGCCAACTTTTTTATTGATTAGTATTAAAATTAATACCGTATTTGGAGACTTTCATATAAGTGTTTTTTTCTTCAAGGCGAATGTATTGGCCGGTAAAAGTTTTATAGCAATCAGAAATTTATTAAACATAAATAAGTAATTAATAAGATTGCATAATTGCCTCAATGCCAGGTAATTATTTTGTTTTCACACTCAATCAATTTCAAATCGCAATTTTATACCAATTTTACAGAATGTTAGATAATTGGAAGTTAGGTCAATTATGGTCGTTGTGTACTCAGTTATGCCTAGATTATATCAATCAACTGGTATCCTACAATTTCCATTTTATAACTTCATTATTGTTATTATCTTCGATATCAGATTTTTATTAGAAAAAGCTATTTGTATTAAAAGTTTTAAAATTAGTACTTACGTATATTTTTAATGTTGTTCTAACAACGTAAATTTTCAATTAAATGTTATTTTATATGAAAGCTTGTCATATTTTATAATTTGTTTTTTAGTGTTGTTTGCAATAGACAATTAATAAATGATGATGTGTAGAAATTAGAAATATCACCAGAAACATTCATTGTGTGATTCTATAGGCTAGTATCTCTTCTAAATTAAACCATTTTAAAATTTTTAAACCTATTAAATACACTGTCGTTTTTTTAAAGTTTCGTCAAATAACAGCAGAAATAGGGGGATAATACCAATAGATAATAAAATAGAAAATTACAACGAAAGCATCTGTTAGGGGACTTTAATCTATTATTTTCATAGTAACCAAAAATTTCCAGAATTTTTCGCTTGGGAAACTCCTTTATCCTACATTCCAAATGCAGAATTACAATGAAAACATTGTATTTCATTTGTTTCAGTGAATGGGATTTAATAATGCAACGGGTCAGTTTTTTGTCCACTCGATAATAAGAGTAATTTACCTAAAATATTGCTTTTATTTAATATTTTGTTCTAAAATTACCTTTAGCCTAACCTGCTAGTACACTAGAAATCTATACGAATTACTAAATAGATCCATTGCGCGGTAGATCTTTTATCACTTAAAACTATCCCGCCATTATTGGCGTGAGTGCGGTGAATCACGTCGAAATAAATACATTTTTACCCGGCAGGACCCCTGCCCGGGACTGTTGTGCACGAGAATTGTCGTGACATATTATAAAGTTTATAATATTTGTCATCTAGTCCACCTGATTTGGTAAATTTATACCTAGAATTAATGTTATCAATATACATTGTAAAGTGAAGTAGCGCAGCACACTATTACAGAAGAATCAAAAGGTAAGTACGTTTATTAACTTTCTACTTCGTTGTCTGCATTTTAAATTGCCGACGCCATAAATCACGTTTGCTAACGTATTTAGTTAGTCATGATACTGTAGTGCCTGAATATTCGGTAACCAGAATTTTCCATTAGTTGAAATCCTTTGTAATTTCTTCTTTAGTTGAAATCAACATAGGTGGCTGCACTAAAACGCATCAGATGAGAAAGAGCGTATATTAATGAAATTGCTTCAGGCTCTTTCTTGAAGAAAATACAGTTTATCAGAAGTATCTGTGATTTCTGGAAGGCGAAAATTCCCAGTTCCGACCTTGTGGACACAACTATCGCAGTCTGTATCTCAGAATCTATTTGTCCATGCACTATTAAGCCAAAGTTTATTTTTCTGGTACATTTTTATCGTTACGTTTATGGACACGATGTTAATACTTGTAATCTCCCAAGTGCTTGAAAATTTTCCTGCAATTATATCAAGCACTTGGGGGATTCGGTAAGAAAATTTCACACGAAAATGAATTAAATAAAAACTTATTTCAACTGACATTAAGATTATTCCAAGATATAACAAGGGGTAAGATTAGTAGGCCATGAATGGATCTTGTTGACAAAGTGACAGAAACGCATCGGAATTAGTAAGTAGTGCTGTTGTGTCAAAAGTTAAAAAATTATAAGAGTTATTTGAATATGGAATACCTATATACGTATAATAGATAAATATTATCTTTTCCACCCATTTTAGTTTCAAAAAATTACTGAAAATTGTTTAGGACAACTCTATTTGTGGGTTATGGAATATACTTTATTCACCAAAATAGGTGGCACGTTGTTTTCTTTATATATTTTCGTGTTTTACATGCATGACATAGCACAGTTTCAGCACATTATAACTTGACAGAGATGGCTTTGAAACAAAACGTCATTAGTTATTTATCATTATTTCATTGGCAGTTTAACCAGTTTTAGCCCAATATTTCTTTTTGTTGTAGTTGTTTTCCAGGTTTTTAAAGAATAAGATTATAGTAGAGTATGGAAATGGAACATAATATATAATATGCGCATATTGCGAAGAACTTTGTGAAGTTAAAAAGGCCATGCAAAATTGAAATATCGTACCTGGTGAGAACTGTAATATGGAGGACAACCAAAATGAGAAGTTATTCATGGTCATAATTATTCAACATGAGATGTGAAATGAGAAATGTTGTTTCACAAATGATTTTTTCTATAATTATCTCGTTTAGTATGAAAAATAAAATTTCATTTTTATGTAATAGCAAATGTCAAATATGATCATATGTCAGTAATTTGACAGAAAAGTTTCCACTTATTAATTTCGTTCAGGGTACCCTGGAGGATGAAAATTTCCGGAAATTTTTTGAGTTGCCATGGCAATGACACAAAAACAAACTTTTGATTGACTAAAAAAGAGATGTGTGAAATTTTCAGTGAAATATGTATTTAGTGAGGGGTTTTGGGATGTATTTGCCTTATTTTTGATCGGCTACATCTTGACTCATGTTGGTGGTAGGGAGATAAGTAAAGATCCGTATTTAGATGAGTACAAAAATATATAGAAGAATTTTTATCGTACTTCCGATTATTTTGTAGCTATGTGAAAATATGCAAAATTGCTCCTTTCATCAATGAATTCTTATGTTAATTTAAATTATGATCATTGATCACCCATAATTTTACTTTTGAAATAGAGCTATCAGTAATTTCGGTGTGAACAATACATATTCCTCATATTTTACCAAGATGGCGCCCAACAAACATTTCTAGTAACATGCGGTGACCATTAGTTTTATAAAGGGTCTATGAGTGTAACAAATTTGTATAATCATGTTACGAAGTTTTATACTGTTACTAAAGTAGTTGCGGAGTTATATAAGTGTTTTATAGCGTGACTATTACTTACAGGTCTATAAGATGGTAACAGATATATTTCCGTTACTACATTATAAAACTTAAAGTGGTTGCTACCAAATGGTATATAATAAAGTTATATAAGGGTAACAATTACTACATTATATAACTATTAATTGTTTAGGTTTATAGTGGTGTTAGTTGTTACAATTATATACATCAGTTGCAGATAGTAACAAGGTGCAACCTTTATATAACTCAAGAGCGTCAGTAGATATACTATAAGATTTAAAAACTTATTAGTTGATTATGGGTTATGTTTTGTAAAGTAATTGGCAAGAGCAAACAAAATGTTTAATAATGAACTTGGCATTACAAAATTGGAAGGAAATAAAATACAGCAGCACATTTCACCGGAAAGTTTAAAAAAAACTTTTCAATCCTCTCGAATTCAGTTCCAAAAAATTATACCTTTGAAATTTAAGAAACTGAAAAGAATGAAAGAACTGCAGGACTGGAAGTCAAACGTTCTGGTGGACAATATACAGAAAACGTTCCTTTTGGCAATGAAAAATAGAATAATATCACGGTTGATAATGTTGATAATGATACTGAGGAGGTCACAAGTAAGAAAAAGTGGCTTACCACTGAACAAGAAGAGGTTAATACTGTTGAACATTATGAAAACAGAAATAATTGGTTTACTGAACTAGAAGATGATGATAAGCTTTCTCAGTTGTATGATTTGGAAATAGACGATGAGAAAAATGAAAAGATGCGTAACGAATTAAGGATGTGGGCAAATATGTTTAATATAAAGCAGAATGCTTTAAAAGCACTATGTAACATTTTTAATAAACATTTGTCAAATGTTTTTCTGAGAGATCCTAGGACATTGCTGCAAACGCCTGTGATTGGTTAAAAATTAAATAACAATTGTTCCAGCCAATGGCAAGCCAAATCACCATTATTTACACGAATTAATCGCAAAAAATTGTCTACTGATGGTGTTATAAGATTACCAAGAGTTGCCTAATAAAGTTTAAAGATATGTAATATTTCAAACAGTTATATTAAAGTAACCAATATTTATAACAAAGCTTAAAGTTATATTACATTTCTTAAAATACATTAACTGTTGATAATAAAACATCGGCCATAAGTTTGGCGGCCATCTTACGGCAATGAGTAATCATTATTTAAAATTAAAAAATGTGTATTAAAAACTCAAAATTTTGTGACAAATGAAGTGCAATTAGTCATAATTGCATGTACAAAACATATTTCTGTACTATTTTCTAAAAAAATGTGTCATTAAAATTGTCATATATTTTTTTATTTAATTTTTTTTTAATTGCTTAACATTTTAGAGGCCCACAGTTTTTTCCGAAGTATAAGGGTCATATTTTACAATAATAATTTATTCGCACCAATATTTGATCTTTGTGGATGTCAGAAGCCAATTTAAAAAGTAAATTTAGTAACACGCACCTTTATCAGTGCAAAATTTCCACTATACCCATGTAGGTACCTACATCATTTAATTTCATTACCACATTATTCTTGTGTCAGTTGGTATAGGATTTCTAGGAAAGAGATGAGACATTATAAATGAGAGAGAGAGAGCTGTTAATAACAAGTTTTTTAGTGGTAACGGATATATTTCTATCACCAATATTTATAGAAAATGGTTATATAAAAAAGTGATATAGCAGTTACTGATCTGTTTCTGTTAGTTACTGTTCTGCAACCTTGAGGTGTATAGCGTGACTAAATATTGCTGCCTGTTACCTTTATATGATTCTCCATTTAAGCGTTATAAGCGGTTTATAAGAGTAACTGAACTATTCCCAGTCTTGCATTATATCACTTGAATGTATATAACTCGGTGTCGGTAATAGGACGGTTACTCTTATAAAACAAAAAATGTTTGTTGGGCGGCTAAGTCTCTTCCTCGATAGGCAAGAATAAACTGAATTATTGCATCAATTTACGAACCAAAATCCACCTGGATTTAATTTTCATAGTAAAAGTGCTACTATATTCACCTGATAAATTGTTAATAAATTAACAATCATAAATTAAAGGCAACAGTAGTGAATTATTTCCTACTGCAAAACACTCCCATTTATTGGCACGTTACCTGTGGCGTGTTAATCCCAGTGTAGGTCATAAAATGACCCTAAACCATTACAATAGATTTATCGGTATTTTATGAACTTATTGTTAATAGTTATTACCTCAAGCTGTTTTGATTGCCATATAAGTGCTTTGAATTGTTTACAAGATAAGTACTCAGATGGAGGTTTACGCAACAGTTTTGAACGTGTTGTGTATGCGTATTTATACAAGACTCGTAACATATACATATAGTAAAGTAACAAGTTTTATTGAAGGCAATGCTTGCCATATTCTATATTAATGACGTTGACATTAAATACACGAAAATTTTATTAATGAAAATTTAATTGTTCTTTTCCAAATACGCTACTAATTGTTTATCACGATGTTGTTCTCGTCACGATGTTATTTACTTTATGAGTTATTAATTACTTTCAATAATAGTAATTAACGTATTATCCTACGTTTAGGGTACCTTACACGTTCAGTAATAATGCCATTCCAACAGATCATTACAGAAACATCATCAAGTACTAAATATGTCCCCGTCATTCGCTGTCATTATTTTCTGCACCTTGCATGTTCATTATTACTGACATTCTTTCGTCATTATGTTCCAAGTGGCGATAGAAATCACACCGATTTTGTTTTATCAGAGAATGGATTTTAAGAAAAAAGCGTGTATAATTATTGCATTAAGTATGAAAC
Source organism: Stenurella melanura (assembly GCA_963583905.1). NCBI lineage: Eukaryota > Metazoa > Arthropoda > Insecta > Coleoptera > Cerambycidae > Stenurella > Stenurella melanura. The sequence goes on from OY757311.1 coordinate 125,510,525, forward strand.
GTCATGTTAAACGTCGTTATTTGATGAAAGAATGGTTTAAAAAACGCTAAAATTATTCACATGTAATGTTATTGAAGGAAATAAGTGGTACGACGGGAGTGACTATAAAAATTATTTTCGTATGGACGGAGAGACTTAAAAAATTATTGCGAATGGTCGAACCAATTTTAATATAGAAAAACACAGTTACGCGGAGCAGTTTATCAGTTAATGAAAAGACTGGCCTTAACTCTGAGACACCTAGCCTCTGGAAGAAGATTTGAAATTTGCAGTTGCAATATCACCCGCTTCAATAAGTACAGCTGTTCTTAAACGAGTAATGACGAAATACTGGTGCTCTGACTTTACACGATCATTATTACTGACAGTATCCCCTCCGCCTACTAATAATGATGCTCGAATATCAAAATATCCGGATACGCTTCATTACTTGTTATCATTCCACGTTTATAACTTTACACGTTCATTAATAATGTCATTATTTTCAGGTAATGGCATTTTTACTGAACGTGTAAGGGTGCCCTTTTAAGAGCAGCCGGAATCAGTTTTGTAGTTTGCTCTTTCTTCAATGGGTGATTAGCTCTTGATGTGGTTCTTAAGTTTGAAAGAGTATTTTGTCTAGAGGGTTTATAGAAGGGTTTCTCGTCGGTAGACCATCAGAGAGCAGCACATCTTCAGCAGATGTGTAAGTGGTCGGATGGATTTTTTTGAGATGCTTGTGACAAATACACAAATGCACCCAAGTACCCTCGGTTTACAAATATTGTAGTGGAGGCGTCTTATTAAGGCAAACTTTTAAAAGCATGGAATAATATGGAATATTATTCCCAATATTTTTTATTCCTTTGGCCATTTACGATGACATTTTTTTAAGGTCCTCGAGATTTGCCTTCTTATACACGAGAATTTATCGGAGGCTGCTGTTTTAAAAATTACTACACTTGGGAGTTAAAAAATGAGAGAACGGGTCAAGGGATAGGAAAAAATCTTGTCTATGAAACGTAAAAAAGTAGATTCTGTGGCAGATGGATTACTTTATTAAATGAATTGCGAAAGGAAAATATGAATAGTTTCACCACAAATCGCTCTTCAAAGATAAATTGGACATTATTTAGAAGGCAAATTTGAAAAATATGCGATTAATATATTTAAAAAAGAAGCTTTCGATCTTTTTGCAGCATGCGAGTGCAGGTATAATATTTTTAAAGGTTAAACAAATAAGTGAACTAATCACAATTTAAACTTTGATAGCTTTCTTTCTTCATGATTGCGAAAGGAGACTCATGATATTCGTAATTTGTTCAGATTACCAAAGTGAATTCATACTTCTAGCTATATGATCGTAACAATTTCGTTGATTAAAAATGAATTATTTTTTGTTTGCTTATAATTGTAATGAAAAATATTCTTTATAGAATTTTGCAAACAGCAGAAAAAACTATCTATGAAAACTGAAAGGAAAACTGTCTTTAAAATTATTGATTTACAACTTTGCATTGTTTCGATAACCTGAATTCTGGTTATGCTAGCAATTAAAATCCTAAAATGAATTTGTCTTTCTTATTTGACAATTCTCATTCTAACACTAGTTTCCACATAGTCTCCTACGGCTATGCAGAGTTAACCAGTATCCACATAACCCCCTACGGCCATGAAGATTCAGTTAAAAATGAGAGCAAAGGCCTAAAATGAATTTATTTGCATACTTCGTCTTTTGGAGATTTTTTTCATTCAAATGGATTACATTTTCATGAAATCTATCATTCTGTTTCTTGCAAATGCTTAAGCCTTTGAAGCGTTTTGCGCCCTTATTCTGGAGATCATCAAAAAGGCACAAACTGAGTCTTCATGACCGTTGGGGGGTTATGTGGATACTGGTTTACTCTGCATAGCCGTACGGGAATATGTGGAAAGTAGTGTTAGAATAACAATTGTCAAATAAGAAATACAAATTCATTTTAGGGTTTTAGTTGCTAGCGTAACCAGAATTCAGGTTATCGAAAGAATGCAAAGATTGTAAATCAATCAGTTTTTCTTTTAGTTCTCATAGATAGTTTTTCTGCTGTTTGCAAACTCCTGTAAATAATATGTTTCATTAAAATTTCATTGATAATAGTAAGAGTTCAGTATTCTTTTGAAAAACTGACTTGATAATCTAGCAAAGTATTGCTTTAGAAATGTTGCACATAGAATTTACTGCAATACATATTAACGTGTACTTTCTTCGTGAGTTTTGACATTTTGATATTACAGAGATAATGCTTATTGGTCTTTATCTGAAAATATTGCAGGATTTTTGCTTTCTGGTAAATGTTTTACTACAGATCCCCTCTAGGAGATTAGGAAGCTTAACACACAAATAGATATGCTATTGCATTGTAGACTCAATTTCATGTAATAATGTCTAAAGACCTGCTACAGTAAAAAAATTAAATTAAAATTATTAACCTTAACATTACATATCGTTATGTCATAGAATTTTGTCAAGTCCTCATTATATCTTTGTTAATAAATGCAATAAAAACAAATTAAAATTTGATGACAATAATTATTATTAAACAGTAAGTTATAAATAATGACATTTTCGTTTATTTTATATGAACTCTGTTAACACACTTTCGCAATCCCTGTAGTCTTAGTGTAGAAAGTGCCATGATAATAAATAGTTCTTTTTTTTTACTTGAATAATAATTAATTGAGAATATTTCTCAGTGTTTTTATATCTTTAGCAGTTCTCTGGCAACTTAGCTTTTTAGTAATTTAATAGGAGAATCTTGCAATTTTATTAACATTATTATACCACAAGTCAACTAAAATAGCAAGAGCTTATTCTAACAGTTTTTCTCGTTGACTTTGCATCGAAATTTTACTAGACATTCTGGTATCTTAGATTGTGCTAGCAGATAATAATAATAATAATAATAATAATAGCTTTATTGCCCCACGCTACAACCCATTTACAGAGCAATATAAAGGAAAAATATTAAAATACATAAACTGCTAAAATATAAGTACATAACAATTAGTACATTACAAATATAGAAACAACTAGTGAATACATAGGTATCTGTATGACTACGTAGGTTCCTCCTCAACAGCAATTGCCTTATTTAGAATAGAATTTAATTTTGCACGTATATGTGGGTACGTAAAATAGATGAAAATTCGCCTTAACAAGAAATAGCAAACGTAGTCCGATTTCTTTTCAAAATGTCTATGAAGGTGCAATACTTTTGAAGAAACCGATGAGTCTATAGCTGCACCTTGCGTGAAACATACTTCCTATGGGTTATGAGCGGAATTACGGTTTTTCGTCTTTTACTTGAAAAATACACTTTACAAAACATAATATTAAGTTTTAACATGATTGATTTAATATGTAGGAAACGCCAAAAATCTTAATTCCCTCAACAAAATTTTTTTAAATTAAAGGTTTAGCAGAACAAGTAAGCTAAAATGACCCAAGAAACGTTTGGATCTAATTCGGCGTCACTAGATCGACAATAGGAAAAGAAATGTTTTCCTCGAGTTTTAGCCCCCTGTCGCCACTTGGTAACCCCAGTACCCTAATAAATATAAATTTTCGTTTTAATTTTGTATTTTTGCAAGTTATGTGTTAATTATTATGAAAAAAATGGAGAATGTAGATGTGATTTAAGTACATCTTAGGAAAAGAATTGTGCTGATTTTGCTGTCCCTTTCGTATAAGAAAAAAAATATTGAAAAATCAAATAGTTATTTATTCAAGAAAATAATGATTCGCGTACACAGACTTTTTACCAAAAATACATTGGTATGAGTAGTTTATTGTCATATTTTTCAAATTTTTAGAAGCTGTGCGCCATACTTAAAAGAAAGTACAAACTTTTACAACATAATATTTAGCTATGCTCACCGTTGAAACGTTTTGTAGGTATCCATATTTCTTACGTTTTATCGTAACTGAGGAAAAGGGTGACAATCTCCAGAAAGTTGGTCAAGTAACAGGACATCTTTTAGTGATTTTTTTTATTTTTTACGTATCCATGTGTTTCAAAAAGCCCTATTTTCAGGGCCGCCGAGAGAAACTCGGGGACCGGGGGGTAGTGACATACGACTTCCAATGCTTAAATTTCGAAGAGCTGGGGGTGGCATTCTTAAAATTAAATATTTGCCTCGGTCGAAATTTTGAAAGAGCGGGAGGGGGAGATACTCCTTAAAATTGAATATTTACCTCGGTAAAAATTTTGAAAAGCGAGGGGGGGGGCGATATTACAAAAAAAGTTGAATTACTGGGCCAAGCCTAGGGCACAATGTTTATTTTGGCGTATACAATACAGTGCTGTACTGTAATGCCAGACATTCCTGTTCGGGCAATGTTGTATTGTATTAAAAAGAGTAAAGAGTTGACTTCGATCGTGTTTTGTCTTTCTGCGGTTTCTGTCGAATTAAATATTTATAATTAACTTTTATTTGACTCATTTTCTTTTGTATTATTGCATTTTTAAATATCAATTTTTAAATTACTAAGTATTTATTACAGAGGGCCCAAATTTCTCTATCCATTTCATGTTCACTAAGTATCCAACTGGAAGGCCTACGTATCCAAATGGATACACAAAAGTACCTTAAATAATGCCTTGTCAAGCAATCGTAATATAAACATCACCATTAAGGTTGTTTGTCTTATTATTCACTGTGGTTTATTTATACTCTTCTATCAGCCGGTTTTACAATCGCAAGTTAACTTTCATGTTAGTTGACTTTTATTTGCAGGTTAACTATAACTTTACCGACACATGCGTTTTTCAATATAAAGTTAAGTGATGGTTTGTAAACCAGAGGTTGTGAATAAAATTTATAATGTTGGTACTGAAAAAATGGGTAATATACATAAAATGTATGAATTTTGGTCCAAAGTCACGTCACCTGCTATCAAATATAAATGTCAGAAGCAATTTATAAGTTAGTGGTCTATTACTAAGTAGGTAGTATTTAGTCTCGATCTATTTAAAAAATATCCTCCATCGTATTCTTCAAAAAGTTAGGTCTATACAGGATTACCTTGGCTACTCATCACTGCTATATGCATTTACTTCGCACATATCCATTTTTAGGCAAAATATCAAAAAATTATTTTGTTACAGTTATTTTATAGGTTATAAATTGCCAGTAAACTGCCAACTTCTAGTTTACCCACACCTCATCTGCTAGTAAAGTTAACTACTAGATAACTACCACATCGAAAATGACCAGCTATTATAAAACCCAATTTCTAAAATAACCTGAAAGTTAACTCTGACTGGAAGTTAACTAGCGATTGTAAAACCGGCTGTAAATGTCCCGTACTTAACACAAAATCCTGAATTTTTAACAAATTACCTCGGTGACTTGAAAAACGGTTAAGAAAATACATCAAATTTTAGTGTCCAAGCGATTCTCCGATCTCCTTCCCAAATTTGATTGAGAATAACTAAATAAAACCAAAAATGATGACAAAAAACCACATGTTGATCTAAACTAAAACAAAAAGTGGAATTGTAAAGTGCGATTAAAAATGTGCGTCCACTTGGTGTTCTGTTACATGTGCAGCATAGCTAGAGACTCATCGGTTTCTAAGAAAATGGAATGCTCTTTCTGTTTCTTATTGTAATTTAATTTACCTATACTATTAACCATTTATATGCTCGTACCCTTTCTTCATTGCTAATTGGTCACAGGCTGAGCTAGTAATTAATCAGGACTACGTTAAAATTGACCTTTTCTGAAAATTGATTTTTCTTAACTTCTCTTTAGATACTAAATAAATAATGAAGAAGTCACACTGTCGACTTCCTTATGCATTTCTACTGCAATATCTGGGACAAAGGTCTATAAAAATTGTTCAATTATGACTTTCCAATAAAAATTAGCGGAGGTGGACAGATATGGTAATTTACTGCTTTTTCTAAATAATAATGCAATAAAACAATAATATAAACTGCCGGTACGTACTATTATTAATACAGTTATGGACATGTCTAATAATTATAAATAGATATTGCACACCTGCTTCCCAGCAGTAAAACAAAAATGACTTTTGTATTCATCTGTAATGTCATGTCAATGAAAAAGAGAAGGTAAGGCACCCATTAAGTACCGACAAAGATTGCTAACAAATTAAATGTTTAATCAACGTTAACATTTGTAAATATACTTATAGCGTTCGAAAAGTCGACAGGTAAGTTATAAATAGTTAAATAAATATACTTCACTGTTTGCACTTTTTTCAACTATATTTTAGCATGTTAAATTACCTAAGTTTATTAATTATAAGCAAATATTTTGGAATACTCGCACAAAACCCTGGAGAATTTTAAAAGTGTATGTAATGTATGTATTTCTTTGAACAAGGATAAAAAAAGTTCAGAGCGACGGAAATTTTTAGCATCGCGAAGGGTTTAAATGTATCCTTCGACATGTAAAAAATAACGGGTCATCTGAGTAATCACCTAATGTCCGTTTACTGTTTCTTGGTGTTCATAAATATGCACAGTTCGAGGAAAAAATTAAAACGGAAATTTTGAGTGCTGCGTGAAGATATAAGGGGTTCAATACTGAAAACTGGGAACAGGTGGAAATTCGAGGCATCGCCAAATGTCTGTTCCGCCAATTCTCGTCTATTTCTGAAGTGTTCCTACGACAAAAAATAAAAACGGACGTTTTAATCGTTGCATATCATAGTACTTACATTTCAATTCTGCGTCTTTTTTTAGGCTAATTTTGGTATTCCCTAATGTCCGTTCTCTAATCAAAATTATGTTTTATATCAAAAAACATGATGAAAAATATGAACGGGCAATTTTCAACTTGACATGTTGAAAAAAATCATTTTCCGTCGCAATTCAATAACAAGAGCGCAAAGTGTCATATGTTGATACAGCTGCGTAAAACTTCGCGCTCTATGTTTTTTTGGGCGCTTAATCGAATACCAGTAGTCTCAGTACCCCTCACCACCCCGGATGCACCACTAAAAAAGCCGCACTGAAACGAGAATTTTATTAATGTCGAAGTACAGCCTGAATTTTTGATGTTGGTATACAATGCGAAATTATGTTTTCAACTAAAAAGAAACCGATGCGCACTTTGATATTAATAAAAATGCGTTTTAGGGAACTGTTGATAGGAAAGTTTTTATCATTTCTCTGGGTTCAACTCGTGTTAGAAAACTGAAAATATTAAAAACACCATTAGAAACGGGTAGTCGTATGCTACCTTCAACATCATAGGCTGCGATTATCGGTTGTATATGCAAAAGCAGCCGCTTGTATGTACTTCTGCTTTTATAATAATGAGAACTTGCAGGTTCAGGGCATATATGAGAAATAAACGAGAACTTTTTCGTATAAAATATAAAAATTATCAGTTTTATTCATACAATCCAATTTATTTTAATCATAGCATAGGAAATGTGCATTCACTTTTTCCGATTATTTGAACCATATTTTGTAATTTAAAAAAGGTTTCAGCCGTTAGGGAGAAACTTTTTTATGCCATTTTCTCATACAATTTTGATTTTTATTATTGAAATTATGCAACATACAAAATTTGCGTTCTGTATTGATTCTTGGTTTATTCGACATCTATAACAAGAGTTCGGACATTAGAAGATAAAAAAATAACGTTTTTTTTCAACGGACGGAAAATCGTTTTCCCGGCTACTGCAACGTTATGGGAGTTTTTTTCAGAGAAAAATCGGCTTTGTAATAAACTATAACCCGGTGATCGTCGATTTTGGTCACGGAGTGCTATACCTTATGTAAAGGGGAGCATATGTAAAAAAATTAGGATTAATTGTGACATCGTAATGTGCAAATGTATCAATTATAATTACATTTAAAATGTGACGAATTCTGCGGAGTTTTAAGTTTCTGCTACTGTATTTGTTAAATATTTATACTTCGTCTTTTACTTGGATATATCTTTTTGAGTGACATCTGTCTAAATGATGAAATTGTAAAAACTGATAGGTTAGTAAACACCAAAATATGTCAACAAAGCATCTGGAGACATAAACTCAATAGTAAAGAAAAAGTTGACAAAAAGTAGTAAGTATAATCCGTGTAAATGACAGTTTATTATCAAAGCTTAAATTAAATTATAAGAGGTTTAAAGTGTGTCGAATTCGGTGACAGGCGCGTGTTTGGTGGCTCCTACAAGATCTCGAGGTAAATCCGGATAAAACGGCAACAAAACGTATGAAGTTGTATTGAAGTAAAGCGTAAACAATTCTACATTGATTGATATAAATTAGCACGAGTCTGGCTGTTTCATGTAGTGGATATTTGATTAAATTATGTTTGAACATAGCAACACAATAGCGTGTATATAAACGACCCGAGAAAGTGTACTGCCTGGCCGTAAAATCTGTACCTGGATCGGTCCCCTCTTCAAGTGGGTGATATAATAAGCAACAGAGAGTATTGTTTATTTTAATGTAGTAGTAGTTTAGTTTATTAATGTAGTCTATTTCCTTATTAAAATTGAAAAAAATGAAAATAAAAATTGTAAAGGTATTAAACATGGGGAATGAAATATAAAGGAAAATATCAAGGCTCTGTTTTGGCCCATTATTCTTCAACATTTTCATCAATGGCATTGCAGAGGAATTGGGTGTCAATTGTCTTTTATATGCAGATGATATGAAGTTATACAATAAAATAAATTATGTGAGTGACTGTGTGGTATTACAAAGTGCCCTTGATAAAATTAATGAATGGTGTGATTTAAACAAATTACAGTTGAGTATAAGAAAGTGTAATATCCTAACTTTAACTAATAAACACCAATATGTAGAATTTAATTACCGTATAGAAGATTCAGTGCTTACACGTCCATCAACATTCCGCGACCTAGGTGTAACATTTGACACCAAGCTATCATTTAATTGTCATATAAATACCATCACTAATGAAAGTTTCAGAACGCTGGGATTCATAATACGATGTTCTTGCGATTTTGACGACATTAACACACTGGAACTACTATATCAATCGTTTGTTCGATCCAGATTGGAATATTCGTCAATTATTTGGTCGCCCCATTATAACACACATATACAGAGCATAGAGAGAATTCAGAGGCGATTTTTAAAGACTTTGAGTCATAAGGAAGATGGTGTCTATCCTATTGGCTTTCCTCAGACTGAACTGTTAAATAGATTCTCGCTCTCGAGTCTGGAGGCTCGTAGAACTATTTCACAGCAAATACATAATATAACTGATTGCAGCGCTATCTTAAACTTACTAAATTTTCGAACTCCTAGACCTGGTTCTAGGCAAAATTCATTGTTCTATTTACCAACTCCCCGAACCAACGTCCAGAAATTTTCGCCGCTATACAAAATGTGTGAAAATTATAATAAACTACAAGATCAGTTTGATATATTCCACTGCAATGTAGCTGCGATAAAAAGATTAGCTGCATAATTTAAAATTTTTTGTTTTGTTTTATCTTGTCTACTTTGTAATCTACACTTATACGTTATATATTTGTAAATACTTACTATTTCCTACCCTGTAATTGGAATTTTCTGTTGGGTAGTGTATTGTTAAATAAATAAATAAATAAATAAAAATACCCGGAATTGGAAAACGGAAACTAAAACTAATTGCTTCAAAAATAAATCAATATACAGGGTGTACAAAATATTCTCTCGAGCCTCTCTCTCGTAACCCGCCGAAAAAAAACTTTTTATCGCGAGACAGCCCTTCCCTGCACTTCCACCGTAAATGGATATTTACCTGTGGAACGGTTAATATGTATAAAAGCTCATTGCGGTGAGCTATAACGCAGATTTCTGGGAAACATGAAACTATATACCTATGGACGCAAGTAGGCGGGAGGCGGTGCACACTGCTAGAAAAATAAGAAACAACAAACTTAGAAGAATAATAAATAAGGAGATGATGATAGATGGAAACTTAAAAGAAGCATGGATTTGATCGCCCGTTAGAGAGCCAAGTGATAATATGCTTAAATATTAATTGTATTATTGTAGGATGGCGTTTACTGGAAGTATGATGTACCTAGTTATTTATTTTATTTTATTCGATGAGATATTCTGGGCTATTAATTTTGTTGTTGTAATTTTGTTGTTAACCACAATATCAAATAAATGCAGCAATGAATTTAATTTTTTTTAGTGCCATACTATTCTGGATACCCTTTTTTCGTTTCTAACTGCGGTTATAACCATGTTCGTAATTTTTTTATGCTAATACCACGTCACTTCTGCTTCCTCAATTTTGATGACTATTTCTTGATTTTGGTAATAATTTTTAATGCATTAATGAACTAAGGAGCATTTCGTTTACATGGTGTATCAAATATAGATAAAATATTTTCCTAAATGTTTAACAACTCCATTGACATCATTTAGAATATATAAATTTTACCAAAGATGGTTAAACAATTGCGATAATTGAAATGCTTAAAGTCTCGATAATATTTTTTTTGTTGATTTCGCAAAAAAAAAACGAGACGCTGTATGAACGTCTATGGTGTTAGGGTTGACAACAGAACCAGAATTAATGGTTGTAATTATATCTATTAGGCTACTACTTACATTATTTATTCGTGCCGTTAATTGTTAGCAGCAGTAAAACTAATTGTTTATAAGATTAAAAATAACGAATGATCAGATTTAATAAGTTTCATGTTAATATTACTCGGCAATATTATTTCTTCTACTACTGGAAAAAATGGTACATTTTGTATATTCTATAGTGAACTCAGACAACATGTGGAAACATTTATTAATTATACCGGGATGTAAGCAAGAAGTTACTTCTAATAAGACTCAAATGACAAGTCCCATATTGCTGGTCTCTTTTCAATTTCGGTACTCTATGTTTCGGTATCGAACTTCATCGCATGTCCTATGTACCTTGCAGATTTTAAACAAATTGCATCATTCACTGGTCACCCAGACCAGTGGTCGCGTGCGGGTCGCGCGGTGGCAATGGCTGCTAAGTCCCAAATTTACCTAACCCGTGCTTTATTTTCAAGTATATTTCGAGTACGGCAATTTTCTTAGATTTTTCACTGTCACAATTTATTAATATAGGGCACACACACACAAATCGGATGTTTTATGGCAGTTGCAGTCTACAGCGACATTGAACTTACACGCTGCGACATCAAAGAGTGAAGACGATTTTAGTTTGAATTCTTCAGTTAGCTTTGAATGTTGCCTTATCCTTGTCAAGGTTGTAAGATTTTAGTAACTATCATGATGATTAACTGCATAATGATGATTAACTGCACAATTCTGTATTCCGAAACAGTTGGTATCGATGCATTGTCAAACATTGACTTTACCTTCTGGCGCTGAAACTTTACAAAAAGTGACACACTTGTTGTTAATCTCCAAAGCCAAGTTGTAACGTTCCTGAAAACAACAATTAAGGACGTCCTGATGAATTGGAAGTTTATTGACAACTATGTCTCCTGGATGGCCGAATAAGGGCCATTCAAACGCCTGTCGAGTAATTTTCTTGGAAGCTTCCATCACATTAATGTTACTAATAATAATTCATAACAAACACATGTTAAAAGGAAAGCTGATTATTGCAAACAGATCTCTACATAAGACAAACCAAGTTCGCCTTTGGGTCACAGGATGCGCGACCGGGGCAAGTTTACTTCAGTACAGCAGTTCGACCTTAATGTAATGGAAACATAGGACAATGGAATCAAGGATGATATAGTGTTGGATGTGAACTTTGAAGAAAAGGCTAATAATACGCCAAAAAGCTTTCTTAATAGTTTTAAATGGCACGTTATGCTGATGTATTAAAAAAACATGTTAAGTACGTTATATTAAGTTTACACAATTACACATTACACAATTTCATTGTTGGGAAAATATTCGATTGACTTAATATTCACCGAGGCTGAGACTATCGAGGGCATAGTCTCTCTATCTCTCTCTCTCTCTCTCTCGGTCTCGAACATGGTGTCTCGGCCTCGCTCTCGGTATCGTCAGAAGCACTAGTTGCTGTTATTAATTTTGAAGCTTACCCACAACTATTCGAAGAAAGAATGTATGTATATGTTTTTAATTTTTGATTTTTGTTAAGAATGTGAGCCAGAATGCAATTCTATGACTTTTTGACTTCCTTTTATATTTTGAGTATGTCATTATTAACAGCCTGCCAAGTCACATCAAACTATACTTCTTCGTCAAATAACAACAAATCATCTTCGTCAATGATTTTATATTTAAAAAATGGCCTACTGGGCTATTTTCACATTAAAACGTTTCTATAAACACCTACGTCTTTATGATAACTCATTAGGTTTTGAATAATTAATAACTTAATTAAAATAGTAAATTTGTTACAATAATTAATGTATTATACTCCGTTGAAAATTATAACACAAAGCTGTTAACATGTTGATTTCAATTACGTAAAAAATATACTATTTTTTACCTCAGACCACTTTCTAATTTCATTAATGTAAATATGTATTAATAAAATGTGTACTTAAACAATCTCTAATTTGTTTTCACTTTTTTCTGCCTGTCTGAATTCGCCTTTTGATGAACAGCGTAAAAAAATGGGAGTCTTACGAATCCAATCATCAGATCGCGAGCATAATAGAAAAGTGCTTCGAATTATATTGTAACATTTTGAATTGTCATGATACTATTTTGTCATTGCCTACTACATATTTTTATTAATTCCACATCCCACGTAGTGGATTGAAAGTACAGTAATCGCAAAAAAATTTTCAAAACTTTGTTTTCTTGAAATGGGTTTAGAATGTCATGAAACGTCGAGATTTTAAATTTGAGTAAAAAAAAAATTCTATCTGTCGGTCGGTCTGTCTGTCTGTCTGTAACTTTTTTTTTTGTCCGCACGTTTTTTAATATGCCGTTTAAAATCTCAGATAATCGATATTAGGGAAATCACAAAAGAAGAAGAAGAATATAAAAAATTTTCACAGAAAAATTATGCTTTTCAAAATACCGGCAATTAGAACACTATTAAAATATTTTTGAATGCGCTTTTATTCGTAGAGCAATAGAATGGGGACTGATATGGTGTTATCTATGTTATGTAGGGCTGTGGTTTCAATATTCTGGTGGGATGGGAAGTGAATCGTTTTTCTTGCTTAGCTTACTCAGCTTATAATCATTAGCTTAAAAAAGCTTATTGAAATTATCCCTTGAACGGTTGAAGACATCGAAATAATTATTCTTTCACAATTTTAATTGTCCTAAAGTACACAGATATAATAATATATATAACTCTTAATATACAGTAATTTTGAAAACAATCGTGGATAGGAATGACTAAAATGCGATAATAAGCCCTAGTAGCAGGACTACGACAGTAAAAGCAAATCCAAGAGCGCAAAAGCGCAGCAGTATCACATTTTTAATGAAAACTGAGAACTTATACGAGTGTTGAATTATCTCCTGAATAGCTAAAGATTCCTATTTATTCTTTCACAGTTTTTAATCTCATAACCTACGCTACACCGTAACAATAATTTGCTATACCTATTTTCATCTTTTCAGCTTATAACAAAATGTCATGAATTTAATGAAAAAATATGTAACGGTGGGGGAGAATGCTTGCACAATCTCAGTAACGCATTCAAGGCATCACTTTTGAGTTTTATTTTAAACGCCGAGGAATGTTTCTGTTGATTTTCTATGAGGTTGGTTTTAAGAATTAATTTAGGTTTTAAGGAAACCATGAAGTTAATAAACGCCATCGGCTATGCCGATGAAAAATGCTTGCACAACAATACATTCATCCGCTATGTACACTAGGGTGGGCCGAATTTGACCTTTTTTAAAGAAATTGAAAAACGAAAATTGCAATACCCATCAAAAGTTGCCTTTCACTGTGTTTTTTTTTAAATTTAAAAAAAAATATCTGCAGCCCTCTACTACCCTTTAATGACAAAAAAAATTAAAATTAAAATGAAAATCGCAATACCCGTCAAAAGTTGCCTTTCACTGTGTATAGTTACCCTGATTTTTTTTTTATTTTTAAAATGATCTCTTCAGCCCTCTACCACCACTAAAATGGTCTTTAAAAAGAAATTAAAATAAAATTCGCAATACCCATCTAATGTTGTGTTTCACTGTGTATAGTCACTGTAATCTTTTTCAAATTTTTTAAATATTTTTTTCACCCTTCTACCACCCAAATATCGTATAGATACGATTGATCTGAACTTAATTTACTAGACTCTATTGTGAATTCTGGCAATTCACATTCAATTCACATTCAATTCTGGTAAAGTTTGCAATTTTTCTAATGATTTTCCAATTTCTCCAGAGAATTGACGGGGTCCTGTTGTCGCGCCATCTAGAAATTGGAATAAATGCCTTAAAGGTAACTCGTTTGCGTGTAATTGGCAGATAAACCATTGTAACGGACGCTTAGTTTCGATATATCTGATTACACCATTTTTATGGCCAGTGTTTACAACAGTACCGTCACTACCAATCGCCACCAAATTCCCTAGATCTATATTATTTCTAGCTAAATAATCTATTATTGCTTTTCCAATTGACTGAGCCTTGCCTGTGGCTGGAGTAACGTGACCTATGTACAGAGAATTTGGTTCTTCAATCAGGGAAATATGTTCTTCTAGAATAGTTCTCTTATATAATCTGGTACCCTTCTTTTCTTGCATTAAAGTTTTGTCCTTTCTTCCATCGAAGTAAAGACTTTTAATGCTTCTATTTGCAGTGTGAAACTCCTTACAAAACGTATTTCTGGTTTTCTGGCGCATTCTTCTCACTTTGTTTTTGTCGATTACTTTGTAGTTATCATTTGCACTGACAATTCCCACATCTTTCAATACTGCAGTAGCAATGGCAGCAGCCGATCTGTCAGAAATGCCATATTTATCGCATACAATACCTAATGTGGGTAACTGCAGCCTCATTTGAATGCATTCTGATGTTGAAGGTATATTGACGTCTATTAGTTCGTCCTCCGATGACGATTCAAACTTTGAAGACTTGTCTGAGTCTGATAGTAATATGCTTACTTTAGTAGAACTACCGGGTGTCAAATCATAAGATCTGGATCTGTACTTTTCTAGTCTTTCTGTTTCTCTTGATTGTCTATCTTTCTTGGCAGTTAACTTTTTTGTTTCTGCACGATCAATATTTCCTATAGTCATCTTTCTATATGGTATTTGATCCAAAAGAAAATTTTGTTCTTGAATCGGCACTTTTCTTAATTTTTCGCATTTACATGCAGAAAATTCGCATTTACATGCAGCAATGTCGAATAATTTCTCCGAACAGTCTAATTTAAAACTATTTACCTTTGACTCATATTGTGTATTACGTTTGCTTTTCGGGTATCTTATTAGGCTCAAATACTTGCCATGGTACTTGCGTATCAATTGTACGATGCGATCCCTTGAAACTGTTGGAATTGATGCCGTTTTCCAAATATTGTCAATTTTAGGCACAAGTTCATTGCAAACTTCTACAAAACTTGGTTCCTTTCCGCACTGTTTGTTAAATTTTATTTCGTACCGAATAAACAAATAACATCGAAGCATTTGTTCAATTGTCGGCAACACAAGGCTGTTTAAATCAATAGGACTACCAAAAATAGGACATTCCACTTTACTTCTTGTTATGTTTAATTTCGGTGCATTCATTATTATAATTTATTCACTGCACAAAACAAAATTATTGTATTAATTTTTAAGAACAAATTAGAGACCAGCCTCAGATGTTCAGTGTTCACTGATTAACTTCTGAGTACGTAATAATATTCAAGCTTAGGTACAGCGTATATAACAGACTCTCGTGTGAACATGTCAAAACTTGCAATAACTGATTCATAATAACCTGTTGCTTGTATTTAATGTTATTTTAAGATAAATACTTTGTTTAATATCAATTTTATAATCATAACTTTTATGATTTACATACATATGAAAGTACAAACTTGACACAATTATTAGAGGCGGGATTAAAGGGGTGGTAGAGGGCTGAAGATACCATTTAAAAAATTTAAAAAAAATTGGAATGACTATACTGAATCAAATACAACATTTGATGGGTATTGCAATTTTTATTTTTTACTTTTTTTTAAAAGGTCGTTAAAGGGATGGTAGAGGGCTAAAGACATTTTTTTTTAATTGAAAAAAATTACAGTGACTCTACACACTGAATGTCAACTTTTGATAGGTATAGCAAATTATTATTTCAAATTTAATTTTTTCGGCCCACCCTAATGTACACATTGTACACTACACACAACTGAAAAGAAGTATCGAATTTCCTGGGTGCACTTTGCTAACAAGTTTTCATATTGAGTAGTTGAAAAGATACTTAAATTTTTGGCCAGAAATAAGGTTTATGGTCGCGAGTAAACACCTTTTGACCTTCAATGTGTTTTTATAAACGGTCACAAAATAAAGAATGGCGCCCAGTAATTATTTTATGGTCCAATCGAATGTATCATTGGTCACTATGATGCATTTTTCGTTTTTGGGCCAAAAGTGACAAAATCCGTTTAGTAAAATGAAAATTTTGTTTTTCTAGCGCACTTAGCTCGGAGAATATATTTCTTTACTGTCCCAAAAAGGTAGTTACTTATTCCAATGCGAATAAAATCAGACCTTTCGCGATATTTCAAAGATTGTACGTGTCGAACTATTGATCGAAAACCAAAACGTGAAGCATTTTCTTTCACTCGATCTTCTCTTCTTTGCTTCATTCCCGAGTAAGATGCTGACCAAGTTTGACATCGATTGGATAACCGTGAAAAGTTATGGCCGACTGAAGGATATCGGTGAGAAAAAAAGTCTTACGTGTCTTTGTCGATCTCGTCAGTCTATCTGGACTGACTAGATTTGAAATGAATTGAAGTCGACGGTGAAAAGCTATGGACGATTCAAAGGGACGGAATAAAAAAAATGTAAGAAAAAATTTTAAAATAATAGAAATTCCATGTGTCGTGTGTCAGATGCCATAGCTGGTCTAGTATCTTCGTCTGTCCCCGAGGAAGATGCTGAGCAAGTTTGAAACTGATTGCAGTTAATCGTGAAAAGTTATGACTGATTTGATAAGACCGAATGAGATAAATAAAAAAGAAAAATTTTTAAAACAGTGTTTCTGTTATATTACAACATACTATTCATAACGTTTTATCAAAATGCTGATGCGTCCAATGGTTTTCTTTTTTTCATCATCATTTTGTAATTTAATCACTGAATAAAAATTATTTTCTACTTTTTAGTGTAATTCGGTTTACAAAAAAACAGTTTAAAAATATTTTATTTATTTATTTTTTACGTGTCCGTCATGTTTTATTCAAACGCCATCATTTCTTTTACTCTTATCATACTCTTTCATTTGATACACATATCAAGGAGGTTGTAAAGAAATAGGTAATCCGCCTTTTTGTGTCGGCCGTCATATTGGATTTAGAATAACGTCACACAGCTTATTATATTGTACTTTTTATACCCTTTCATTTGATACCCATGTGGAGGGGGTTATAAAAAAATAGGCGATCCTCCATTTTGTGCCGGCCGCCATATTGGATTTAGAATGACGTCACACAGCTTATTGTATTCTACTTTACATACCCTTTCATTTCATACCCATGTCGAGGGGGTTATCAAGAAAAAGGTAATCCGCCATGTTGTGGTGGCTGCCATATTGAATCTACCATAATATTGAATATACTATATTGTATTGTCTTCAGAACCAAAGTTGTGTGCAAAATTTCAGCATGATTGGATATCGGGAAGTGGTCAAAAATTTGGTCACCAAATACCATAAATACATACATGCAATATTTCGAGCTAAAGAAAACCACTGAAAAACGTTTACTAGCGACTTGTAAAACCTATTTTTGGCTGTAAATTGCATGATCTTCTAATTACTCGAAATGGAAACTTGTGCACCCAGATAATTCAATACTTTTGATCAGTTGTGTGCAGTCTAATATACAGTTCCCATGTACGGTATTTTTCCCGAAGTTTTTTTTTATAACAGACATAAACACTCCTGGAATTTTATATTATAGGTTCCATTATGACATCATGATACTACTATCTTTTTCTTCGCCTATTACATATCTCTAATATACAATTTAATATCTAGGAAGACTCTATAATCTCAGTTGGTATAATCTCCCGCTGATGCCAACATGATTGACGGAATGCGCGTTGTACGTTAATATAATATACGAGTATAGCGTTCAAGTGTTTTGGTGTTGATGTTTATTTCTGGCATGACGATTAATCTCGAACAAACGAAAGCGGGAAACCGCGAATGAAGACAAAATGAAAATTTTTACCAGAAAATTTTTCCTAGCCATTCAAAATACAGGAAATTAACATAACAATATTAAAATATGTTTGAATGCGTTTTTATTTGTGGAATAGCGGAATGTGACGGGTGCGGTGTTATTTGTCTCTAGTGGTGAAGTATCATTATTTGTGCTGTAATTTGCATCAGCGGCTAATTTAGAAATTCCATTCTTGTTGTATTTTTTTGGTGTTATGTTCACTGCAGGCAACTTTCGTACTTATTCGAATTATTATTATCAAATAACCACCAGTGCAATTATTATTCTAGAACCATATTTCGAGCTTGATTAAGCGCAAAATCTAACTAATTTTGCATAATAAATACAGTTTTATATTCGACGTGATACCCACTCAGCGCGTGCCGAGAAGTAAAAATAAAGGTGGAATTTTTTACTGGAATGAAGGTTGATCAAAGATCATTAAACTGATCCCCAGTAATATTCCACCATGCATTCTAATATGATGGTTTCTCACATACCGAGTGAACTTTTTACTGGATTAACTGAAGATAATGTGAATACAGTGCTTCTGTGAAGTAATATACACGATGTTTAATAAATAACCATTTATTTGAAATTCTTGGCGACTTGAATATAAGTATACGTTTTAACAATAGATAGGCCCTACCAACTAGCATTATTGCACTAATGTTTAGCTGAATTGTATAATTATTTTTAATGGTGAAAAAATATTCTTTTGTTTATTAAAGTACGATTGCGAAGTAATTAGTTCTGGTGATATAGAAACTCTCAAGAATGCTTTTACAACATAATCATAGAACCAATTTATAAAGGCTCTAGTATCTCCTTGTAAAGCTTCTCGATATATCTTATAAAGCTTCTAGTAACTATGCGAATATTTTTATTTTATAGATAGATTTACAGATAGAAAAATATTGGTTTCTCTAGATTGCGTAACTTCAGATATATATAATATGGATATTGGAGTGGGACAGGGCTCGATGATAGGCCCATTACTATTTCTATTGTTCATAAATGACCTTCCATTTTTCCTAACTCAGAGTGATGTGTTCATGTATGCTGATGATGCGTATGTAGTCATTAATGCAAATAGCATACAGGAACTAGAATAGAAGGCATATCTGATTTCTGATGAATTTAAAAATTGGTGTGATGAAAATTCGCTCATAGTGAACAAAAATAAAACAGTGTTTCTTTATTTCTCTGCTTCAACACCAACTTTGTTTCCTATTGACCATGTAGAAACAAGTAACAACACAACGTTTTTGGGCATCGTCATAAACTCAACACTTGACTTCTTCGGTCATATAGAAAATATCTGCACAAAATTAGCTAAATGTACATTTGGAATTTTTAACATTAAAAAAGAAGATAACGAAACGGCCCTAATAACATGTTATTATTCTCTTGTATATTCAGTGCTTAGCTATAATATTATCATCTAAGGAGGAGGCTGTGGAAATTAATAGGGTGTTTGTCATGCAAAAAAGAATAATTAGGATTATCTTCAATTAACCCTGTAGACATACGTGTCGTGACACTTTTAAAAACAAGAAAAGTATGACACTACCATGCATATACATGTATAAATTGCTTCGTTTTGTTTTTAATAATATCGGCAAATTTAGGCTCAGTAGATCAGTACACGATCATAGATCATAGAACAAGTGCCAACGATATACACATCCACAACTATAGGCTTAGTAAATGCAAAAAGTCCCCATACTGTGCTGGTGCCCATTTATTTAATCTACTTCCAGATAGATTAAAACTAGTAAAGACGTACAAGTTATTTAAGACTGAACTAAAAATGTCTGTAATTTATGTACGTCTGTTGTTTGTATATATTTTCTATGTTATCATTTATATACGTATATATTTTCTATTTTTACATTTCTCTGATTGTAGTTGTCGAAAACTTTTTCTGTTAAAACAGTTTTTTATAGCAAATAAATGTTTCTAGTCTATGCTATTTTGAATGTTGGTTATATGGCTATTATAAAAATTCTAAGTTGCCCCTTTAGTGTCATATTCCCACTTGATATAATAGACCAAGATCCTACCTTTTCCATCCGAGCAAATCCTTCTCTTTTATGAATTTGACTCAATATTTAGAGGAGGATAATAGAGGCAAAAGAAAAATACTGAAAGTTAGATTTTAACTTACAATACGTCTTGACCTTGCTGAATGCAATGAGATTTTAAGATACTATCTTATCCTTAATCTTGATTATTGAAAATTATTGTTTTTCCTACATATGGCCAAGATTATAACCAAAATTAATTTATAAATCAGAAGACACATATACTTTATATAAATAATCTCAATTGGCAGTCAAGTGACTGTTTAAAAATATGTTTAGTAGGTTACTTACCATTTCCATTTTTCACAAATGAATACGATGAGAGGTATTTATTTAATAAAATAACATTTCCATAAAAAATTGTATTTTGTATTGCGGTACCGTATTGTCAAAATACATATTTTTTTTTTTAAATAATTTTAAATATTAACATAAAATGAAGGTTTTCGAGGTATTTAATATTTATCTAAGTTATGTAAAATAAATCAAACAATAGAGAGGTTCTAACTTGGACATGTGTTGTATTTCAAAATTGACAAAAACGAAGTTACAAACATCGTTAAATTACTAAGAAGCCAGTATTACTGCACGAAAAGAGTAAACAAGAAATTCTTCACTTGCTTTTGTTGATTTAACAGTGCGTGTTGTGAACGTGTGTATGCACAATATTTTAGTATACATTAAACAATTATCGACATAAATCATCAGAAGTGTTCAGAAAATTCGAAAGGGAGTAGTTCCAGGGTCTTGTAATACTTTGTTAATAAGCAAAAATTTCTTGGTATATTTCTTTGTGTTTGCAATATAAGTTGACCTGTTAACAAATATTTTGTTTTGCAAATTTAGAAAATAGTATGAAATATGTTTCTTTGATGAATTACTTTGAAACAACGAGAACAAAATTAAATGCATTGTCTTTCGGTTTACTAGGTTAACAAGAAAAACGTATTAGTTAGAACTGTACACAAAAACGTAGTAATAGGTATTACTACAATAGTTAATAATTTTACTTAAAAAACTTATCGAGTACGTTTAAATTTAATACTTCAACTTAACAATTTATTTTTGTGCTATACGTTTTAGAAATTGGTGTAGTAATATTTTACAAAGTGATTTTGTTAAAGTTATGAAGAAAGTAGTCCAGAA
Organism: Stenurella melanura; assembly: GCA_963583905.1. Taxonomy (NCBI): domain Eukaryota; kingdom Metazoa; phylum Arthropoda; class Insecta; order Coleoptera; family Cerambycidae; genus Stenurella; species Stenurella melanura. Next base: position 125,532,075 of record OY757311.1, read on the forward strand.
AACGGGAAATGTAGTTTTCAAGCGTACGGATTTGTTCAGCACTTATAATTATAATTTTTTAATTACAGACAAATAAGTACCTACACGATTGATGTTAACCCTGCGTCCAACATGTGAAAATGTTTAACATCAACAGGCATGTGGGGTGTCACATACTCCCATTTATTTATTTTTTTTTAACTGAGATTCTTTATATATTTTTTATGACACAGAATCCAAATACCACACATTAATTTATCATCAGCATAGAAGTTTCTTCAGAATAATCGTGGTATTAAAACAAAGCTCATATTCTCCTCATCGTGTTTCTAGGCAGTGAAAAAAAATAACTATCAAAAACTTTTATTCAATGGTTCTTTACCTTTAAATAAACACAAATAATAGAACATAAGCAAATAATACATTGCACCTAATAATATAAAAATTGTATCAAAATTTGTGAAAACAATAAAGTTACGTATCTGCAAAGTGAGCACCATTTTCGCAGTACATGAGTGTGTGTTCTAGGACATAAAATTTTTTCACAAGCTTTACATATAAATTTAGTTTTGCGATCACAATTACGAAGACAAAAGTCACATCTGAGCTGTTTATTGGTGCATTTGTTTCTTTGCAGGAGGTTCTTCAGGTTCTCCTTTGATCTTGTGCAAAGCAGTCCTTATTTTTTTTTTGATTTTGGTTTTTTTTTTCTCTTCAGAATTAATCCATAATTATTTTCACCATGGATTTTCTGGGAATTGATACAAGCAGTGATCATTATAGAAAAAAGTAGAGTTAAAGGCCATCGCCGACTATTGCGAGATACGTTGTAGTTTTCGGACAATTCATCTACTGTATCTACACCTCCTTTTGTTAGGTTGTAAAATGAAATTATTTCAGCTAGCTTATCTTCAGATTCATCTACAGAATCATCATGATGAAGGGTTGATATAAGCAGAACCACATTGCGCTTTCTTGTAACGTACGATACAATAGTAAAATTTTCCTGGAAACCAAAACGCTTGACTCTATTGGTCGATTTCGAACATTCAGAAATATCACAGGGATTACCGTTTTATTTTTTCGGATTGTACCAACTGCACTGAGGTAATGATTTGTACGGAGTTTTTCAAACAGATCATAATTGGTGTATCTATTATCACACGGAATATTTCTACGTTTCACTGTAGTAGTTGGAGTATTACTTTGAGCGAGGGGCAAATCAGGTTGCTTACCCACGTAGACCTCTATGTTTAGTAAATAATGGGTTCGGGCATGCTTGAACCTTGCTACCGTACTTAGCCGGTTTATTCCATATGTACCCGTTGAAATGAACATCTGCTTCTAAAAGCCTCCAATTTCCCATCAACAGTCAAATATTGACCAGGCGAATAGGCATTTTTGCAGTTCTCACTAACTTTTTCTGTTATGGCTCTAATGGGAGCCAGTTTGTTAATTTGCCATCTTTGTAGACGATTTTCTTTATTATCAAATCGCAAACATGTAACCAAAAATTCAAACCGTCTTTGGGTCATAGTTACTCGGAATATTTCAAAACCGGTTCCGTCAGTTTTCCACAAATCCTTCAACAAACGGTGTTTGTTCCGAAAAACTCCTGCTAAATATAGCAGTCCGAATTCAGCTTTTAGTTCTATATTATTTGTTGGTTAATAATATGAAGACTTCTCCCATTCACGTGTTTTTTCCTCAATTCGTTGATTTGTCCACCGCACAGTATCGTCTATCATTTCTTCATCGATGAAAATAAGAAAATACCTGAGAGGACTTTTTTGTTTCTAGCAGATCTTTTGACACCAGGCAATTGAGTGATAAGACTCTCACGTCGGGTTCTCACATTTTTGTTATAATACTTCACTTAGTTCCATCTTTACCTAAATAGTACTTTTTTTCCTTCTTCAATTCTTTGGGACTTCCTGCCACATGTATGTTTTCTTTTTAAGCGGTGCTAGGGGAATCTACAAAATATCTCAATTAACCAGTATGTTACTGGTAAATAACCTCTACACCTGTGACTTTTACGTCAAAGGATCAGTTAGAGGTTGATTTTTTTTATTTTTAAATAAACACAAATACGTATAAAAGCTTGAAATTAAATATTTCGCCGACGTTTCGGAAATCTAATCTGTTTCCTTTTTCAAGGCTTTTTTGAAAAATCTTTTGGTGTGTACGATAAATACACAGGTCTAAGAAAGAAAAGCAACCTCTAACTGATCCTTTGACGTAAAAGTCACAGGCGTAGAGGTTATTTGCCTAACATACTGGTTAATTGTGATATTTTGTAGATTCCCCTAGCACTGCTTAAAACGAAAAGATACATGTGGCAGGAAGTCCCAAAGAATTGAAGAAGAAAAAAAAATTAAGATAATGCCACAAATAACATTTAGACAATAAATGGTACTTGTCTCGACCTTACACTACTTCGGATTCATCTTTGATTAGATTTTTGTTTGCGTTACCTGCAACTTCCGTAAGGTTATATTGTTCATCTTCGTCATTTGCTTCTTGCTCGACATCTGGATAATCACTGTTTATGCTCACATTATCTGTCTCACTTTCGCCATCTGATTCAATACCATTTCATCTTCGCTTTGCACCTCCACCATATTAAGACTTTTGATAACTGAAACATACCTCAAAATTTGAAGCAAATACTCGTAGACTCTCGTAGAGAGAAATTAATTTGTGAGCAACGTACGATTTTGTAACAATCAGACACGTGGGGTTTGATACGCCCAAGGCAAACTAAACTGTTCACTTACTCTAGCAAACTGTTGTCAAAACGGCTTCATACTCTAAAAGAGTCGACAATTTCCGAAAGTTAACGAGAGGGATATTGATGTGGGCGCGCTATTTTTGATAGCGTCGTACATTTTAGTTCGGTCTGGGTTTGTCACACCCCACATGTCGGACGAAGGGTTTACAACCAGTAGATTTATAGCATAGTCTTAAATATAACAAATTGACTACTTACCTATTATTAGCACTGAAAATATACCCAGCAAGTGGGTGAAATAGGCCCGTGAGTGATATATTTCATCATATGCAAATATTAACGCATTTCGTTATGATGCATAATAGTCTAGCAGTTATGTTTTAGCGGCCTTCGAAACCCATATTTGGTCAGTGATTTTTCTGCGTGGCGCGGTCATATTAGCCCCAATATTTATTTATAAATGCACCGTTTGCCTTTTATTTAAATTATTTTGCATATTTAATGTTAATTAATATTTATGTTGGACCTTGTGACCAGAAGATATTTTATTTCTTAGCCTTACCTGACTGGCTCCGGCATGAGGATCTGCGGAGAGGAGAATTGTGTGTTTAATAAAATAGGTTGGATGTACTTCTTTCTTTTCTACTTTACCCTGCACTAATATGTGTTTCTCCAAATAAGTTATTTACAATAATCACCGAAGAGTATCTGTTTTTGACCGTGTTGCGTATACAGTAAACGTGTTTTCTAGATTTATCATGACTGTGTATCGGGAAACAGTACAAGTAAAGTTTAAAAATTAGGTAGATGATTTAAATATATTGAAATATTAGAGGTCCACGTAGGGAGCCTTGTGGAACTTCAAATATTATATTTCCCAATTAGATGCCACTGATATAAATACACTTGTTTTAACTTTGTCAATAGATTCGTTATCGATTTAATAAGTTCACAGCTATAGTTTGAGGATCATATTTAGTACGTGTACTAGGATACCGCGCTGCACGTGCATATTTTAAAAGGCTGAGCTTATGCTCTCAATATTCTCGTAAGAGGTTCAAGCTAGGACCGAGTCCTAAGCAAAACCATGAATTGATGTCTTGCTTATCGACGTTATTGTAAGTATAATGTAATAACGATCTTTTTAGGTTTTTGTGAAATTCGTTGTGTTTTATGAAATACGTTACGTTTCTAAGACTGTTTCGGGATAAAGTAAAAATATTGTGCGTTTTCTCACAACCCAATAAAACCTACATGCCAGTTGTCAGACAGTAGGCATGTTATCAGTTGACTGAAATAACAGAATTCACACTTCGTTGCACATTTGCGATATTTTTGAGTGCTACATAAGTCATACCCTCCTATAAGTTGTTAAATGCTGGCCATATCAGTGATATAGTTTTTTTCATTTGACTGCATTATTATTAAACTTAATAGGGGCGATATCTCAGAAATAGTTTGCACTTTGGTCATACCTAGTAAAGTGCAAACCCCTTCCTATTGAGAAGCAATAGAATTCATTACAAATAAATTGTTACAATTATCAGCGACCTTCTTAATTATGATGAAAATCTGTATAGTAGGTGCATAAATCTAACGAAATAAAACAATCTTAATTGAATTAAATGCTGACGATTTGAATTTATTTTTAAATTTTCAAAGGCATACTGCAAATTGTTAGCAATACATTTTTAGAAAATATCACAATTTTCATTACAACTAGTTTTCGTCGAATCTACATGAGTGGGTTAAGAAGGTCTCACAATATAGTTATAGTTGTAAAAATAGATTACTCTAACAATAAGTAATATAAGTGTCAACGTTTGCACATAAATACTTTTACTTTTTATTGTTATAATCACTTATTATTTTAACTACAATATGAGATCGTCGTTCATAACCTAATAAATTTGATAAAAGCAACTACTTTAATATAAGTAATCATTAATTCTAATTGTGAAATTCGTTTAAAATTAATTATTGCAAAATTTAAGATGGAAGGGTGCAATTCTTCCAATAGATCTATGCAGTTGCTATAACAATTTCCATAATAAATAAATTGCTCTGAGTGATTCGCATTTGACTTTGAATGGCAAAGCCCCATCTCTTTTAATCAAATTAACCTAACTTAACATTTTTGAAACATGCTCTTTAAATGAAAATAATTTAAATTCTACTTATTATCAGAGATTTCCTATTGGCAAATAAACCGAGGGCTGTCAATTGTATAAAATTGGAATAGTTGATGGGATAGCGTTTTATGCCCTACGCCTAATAGGCAACCACGGTAGATATAATTCTGTCAGACGTGCAACACAACAAAAATCATTTAGCTAAAGTAATGCCTAGATCACAAAATGTCTGCCAAGATGTGAATAAAAATAAATATCAGTAACAATCTATCGACTTTAAGTAATTATATCTTATTTGACTAGAAAAACTAGAAAACTAATTACGCACCCATAGACTAATAACAATAACACCTTATATTGCTCCTGTTATCGCTTGTTTTAACACAGCTCTCTCTTTCCATTTAAGCTGCGTTTTAGGTAGGGCCTTCATCTTTTAACGTTTAGAGCTATACTTTCTATGCTACTATACGATGTAGGTATTTAATTGTACACAGACACGATTGCAGAACCTCGCCTGTAATAGGGTTTTCTGATTTTCAATACATTAACTTTAATCTTCTTGTGTGCAAGACTATTATATTTACCTATACATATCTGAGAATATATTCGTGTTGCAGAGCAAGCTCTTATTAACGGGACTTACCTTGGTGACCCATCATATTATTTTATACATTGCAATATGTAAAAATATACAGCATACTCAATGTTATTACGATTGTTCACAGAATACTTAATTTAAAGGAATGAAATGTACGCAGTTAAAGAAAATAAACTTGTTAATATGGAAAATGGACTTATCCTATTATCGTTCGTTATCGCTCGTAGAGAAAATGTTCACTATGTTCTTGATAGAATTCTGAACAACTTGTCAAAACGTCCGTCCGTCTGTCTGTTGGTCTGTTCGTCACGTTTTTGAAAGTACGATAACTTAAGAAAGAAAACTGCACTTGTATTGAAATTTGGGCAGTGAATTAGTGTTAGCTAGATAATGAGCCCTATTATTGAACAAAATCTGTAATTAAAAAAGTTATTAATTATTTAAAATATGTCCAAAAGTAACATTATTTGTGCTAAGGCAGCGAAGAGTATCCCGAAGAATATGCAACAATTATTTTAAAATTCCACTAAATTAATGAAGATAGTGTTTACTTACTCTAGTTTTCAACATGACATTGGGAGGATCACAGTAAAAATGTGATTTTAATAACAATATAATTATGTGTAGTTTTTGGATCTTTCATTGCATTTATAATTATTTTGCAGAGATTAAATTATTATTAGAAAACTGATGTGCAGAATAGTTTGTGGCCATCACACAATATCTGAGTACTTTACGATTTCAAATAAAAAACTCAAAAATGCTTGATTTTGAAATTTTATTTCACATAAGAGATATTTAAATATACGATGTATGAGACAGGTTTTGTAAACAAAATTTTAGAAATGTTTGCTTCCTAGCACAACCAAATGTGTGTGTTGTTAGAGGGAATTACAAAGATTGAAAATTATATTTTGATTAAATTTGAAATTTTCTTTTAAAATATAGATCTTTTGTAAATAAATTCGTTTTAGTATTTTTTTAATTTCTGATATATTTCTGGTGTATTGAATGTAGGTATAAAATACTGAATATTTTTTTGGATAGATAGATTTTCTTTCTTAATGTTTAATAGACTACTTTTCTGCAGTATGCAAAATACTATAAAAAATATGTTTTACTACAAATCTCAGAAATTTTTCATTCCAATTTTTGGTAGAAGTATGCATACTATGTTTATTGTCTTTTTGTCATCTTGGTGGTTTTATGAGACTGAGATAATGAATACTTAAATATTTTTGAAAATAATTTACTTCTCAAAATAGTAAACGAAGTGCAGGATGCTGTTGTTAAGATTAACTGAAGCTTAAAAATAAGTAGAGTAACCTAATGGATCAAAAAACGTATTAGTTATTATGGAAGAAAAGAAGCACTCGAGGCTAAATTATCTTTTGAAGATGTATGGAAAGAAACTGGATCAGTAAAAACCGTGCTCTGTAGAATCAAAATGTCGAAATTGACACAAAGTTCAACGTGCAAGTTATTAAAACTTAATTTTCAGAGCATCCTGTATATATATAGTACAAAACTATTATGGTTACCCAGACACAGTAAAATAATTTCCAAAGGTTAAAATGTATACTAAACGCAGTGTAGCCCTGAGGCGTATTGCATATTTTTTTAACCCAAAAACAGTTAGAAAGTACACATGTACTTACTTGAGCCCACCTAAGTATATTTTTATTAGAAACCTGTTCATTGGGTCGTAATAATTCAGAACAAATTACAGGTTTGCAATGAAATTAAAATAATTGCCAAAATTATGAAAATATCTCCTACGCCTTTAATAGAAAAATATGAGACGTCTAATTTCTAAGAGTGACAGCTCCATTGTGTTATTAATCCTCAGAATTTTCTCTTCTTCTTTGACATGTCAGTCACAGTTGTGTTGTTTAGGGGACCGAAATTGTATAATTATACGTCTTGACTTTTGCATTGTGGGAAAACATGTAATATAATTATACATAATTTCTTTGGCATGATATCTACGTCTACTTATTATTACCCTTGTTCTTTTAATGGATAGTGTGGAATCCTCGATGTCTACATAAGTTGAGACGAGAACTAATTTTATCATAATAATTGTGGATGATTTAAAAAAATCATATAATACGCAGTTAATGGTTTTATTACTTATAGAGTAAGATCCCAGAGTCCCCACACCTACGTCATTTTAGCAAAGCTAATATTTTGACAATAAATAGTGTGATATATAGTTATGCGTACTTGCTAGCTTGAAAAATACATAAAGAATCTAAGATGGTATTCATATAAAGAACTAAAGTTGTAGTAAATATCTCGAAATCGAAGAACTTTTCTTTCTCATACCCTTACTGTAAATACCTTCAAAAAGTGCGTGTACAATGTGCAAGCTTTTTTTTTGCTTCTTTGACCTGACGCTAATCTTCAATGTGGCAGAGGTATATTGGCAGACCTGCAGCACCTCTAATTTCGCCGACATGGTAGATGTCACCACATTCTCGGCCATGATAATCATGAAGGCACATTTTGGTCGCCAACTGTTCTATTATCACATAATTTTTTGCTGGTAACAGGTACAGAAAGTACATAAAAACCTTACTCACCTACGTTAAAGTATGATAGTTGGTTTTTATATATGTTTGACAGAATACTGTTAAAGACCAACGTCATTATTGCCAGATACTTTCCGAGGGCCCTAACTTTCTTCAGACGCTTTAAAGCTCAAGGAAACGCCTAACCTAACCTAACCTAACCTATTCTAACAAAACATAATAAATATGTTGTTTTGTTCTGTTTTAAAATAACTGTGGATTCATATCTACTACTAACTACAATGTAAAGAAACGAAACAAAAGAAAACATTGTTTTGTTAGGTTCTGTTGGGTTTCTTTCGAGCTTTAAAGCGTCTGACGGTAGTTAGGGCCCACGGAAAGTGTCTGGCAATAATGAATGTTGGTTTCTAGCAGTATTCTGTCAAACACATATAAAAACCAGCTATCATACTTTAACGTAGATAAGGATTTTATGTACCTTTTGTACCTGTGACCTGTAAAAGGGCCCCGCTTTCAAGCTAGCAAGTATGCATACGTTCTTAATTACACTGCTATTTATTGTCAAAATGTTAGCTTTGCTAAAATGACGTAAGTCTGCGGACTCTGGGATCTTGGTCTATTATCCTCTGTACGCGGTAGGTTATTCTTTGCCGGAGAAGTCGGTGCTTTCAATATTTAATGATAGAAATTGTCTTGTATTTATTACTCTTGTTATACCCTATAATTTTGCTGACCTGGATATGGTGGTTTAACGGCAATATTAATAAAACATTGTTGTCGATAAAAGTTGAAAACATAAATTAGTCTTATACCCCCCAAAAAGAAACAAAAGTGTAGCTACGGACATGTGTTTCGGAGTTATTGTTCCTCATCAGCGTAGCGTTGCATAAATAATGCTGTTATTATATATGAAATAAAACCAACAAAGGTAGGAAAGTACAGTACACAGTACACGATTTCCTTAGCTGCTTTCCTAAGCCGTACGTAGCTGCACTATTGTATATCATTGGGGGATTATACATTAATTCTTGTTTTTGATTAAAAAAAAATTAAATCATTGTATTACACCAGTATAGCAATAGTGGATCTTGGAGAATTGTCGGTCTTTTGTCAAGTTCATTTTGTCTGTTACCGTTTCTCTTCTTTTTGTTATCTTTACATTACATTTCTTTTGATAAAATTATCAAGAGGTTATATTGTTTTGAACTCCCCCAGGAAGACATAAAAGCCACACTTGAGATGTTTCATACAAGAACCAAAACAAAAGTTTCAAAATTTTACTTAGAAATGAAGTTTTTCAATTAGCTGTCAAATGTTTGACAGACAAGAGATTCGCAAATAAAAATGCTATTTGCATTCATCTATCTAGTAGTTGAGCCTATATACTTTATGTATGTTTTAAGGTGAGTTTTTTTTTGTTTGTATATAGTTATAATTTAGATTCTTATTTTTTATTGAATAGATAGGTATTACTTCCACATCCATTAAATTAAATAAATTAATTTTACAATTTTTTAATTTCTAGCATAACATGAGTGTAAGTTATCAAAAGGACGCAAAGACTGGAAATTAATGTTTACATAGATATTTTTTATATTTTAATAGATCACTGCTGTTTGCAAAAAATTTATTTATTGGTTTTGTCAAAATTTTACTATTATTATTATGGAAATTCGCACTCCTCTTTGGGGAGAAAATTTCACTGACCCCCTGGCATTACACCAAGGGTTGTAGCTCTGTTGAAGCACGTTGTAGGTTATTGAGCCCTTATGGCGACGTTGATCATGTTATTATTATTATTATTTTTTTTTTTGCGGGTTTCCGACACTGGACAGTCTTCCGTGGCCTCCGACATCACACGGAAAGAGCGCCAGCAATATATCCACAGCCACTCCCCACATCCCGCAGGGTTAGTGACTGTAGATTCCAGAATCATGTGCTCTAAGCAGGCGAAGGGACCCCAAGATGACTACCTTCTGCATTTGGCCTGCCAACCAATCAGCAGACTTCTGACAGGCCGATATGGTCTTCAATCCTGAGAGCAGCGTAGGCTTCATACCTCCGAGTACACCGATTATGAGGACGACCATCTTGACCGAGTAGCCTGGGTACAGCACTTGGAGCTCGTACCGGAGATCACGGTATTTGGTCCGTTTTTCCTCCTCTTTCAAACCGATGTTTGGCTCAGCGGGTGCCGAGAACTCGATGACAAACATCACCTTGTTTTGATGATCGAGGAGGACTATGTCAGGCTTGTTAGCCTGAATTAGCCTGACTGTCGGAAACGAGTAGTTTCAATAAATTCGGCACCTCTCGTTTTCGACAACGGACTCAATATCTCCGGGGACGTAAGGCAGCACTGGTGTTTGGTCTATCCCATACGAGTGCCGTAGATGATAGTGCAGCACCCGTAACGCCGCGTTATGGCGTTGGATGTAGGCCGAAATCGCATATATCGGACATGCAGAAAGTAAATGCATGAGCGACTCCGGCGCCTGATGGCAGGTCCTACAGTTTATATCAGGAAGCTCTACACCCATTACGCGGCTTCGGTAGACCAGCGTATTAATTACACCATCTTGGCAGGCCACATTGAAGCCCTCGGTCTCCGACTTTAGCCCGGCTGACCTTAAAAAGGCAAATGTCAGCCTGGTCGACAAACCCAGTGTTTCTACGTTCTTATAGTATACACCGTGCATGGGTTTATCGACGTGCTGCCTAAACAGAAGTTCCTGCTCGGCAGCTTTTATTTGGGCCTTCAGACGAGTTGGCTGTAGTTCAGTGACTGACTCTGGATTAGCACCGCGCCGGCCACCTCGCCTATCGTCGAATACGAGACCAAGTTCATCTGCGGCTCTTTTTGCTGCCTTAAACAATCCTGCACCCACCCCTGCGTTTTCGTGATGTCTCACTAATTGCAGGAGCGGGTCTGAGCTCCTAAGGACATTACATGCCATGCTCAGTGCCACTCTGCCATGCATACACTCCAACCCCAAGAGCCCTCTGCCCCCCCGATCGTGGGAGGTACACACGAGGGACGGACGATCTAGGATGAATGCTCCTATGGATATTCATCATCTTGCGGGTACCTCTGTCCAATTGGCGCAGCTCATCTACAGTCCATTTGACTACTCCAAAGGAGTAGAGCAGAATAGGAACGGCAATTATATTAGTGGCAGATACCTTGTTTTTCCCCGAAAGTTCGGATGACCAAATCTTTCGGAGTAGGCTTCTGTACTTGCCGCGGAGAGATTCTTTCACTTGTTGCACATCCTGGATGTGATGTTGCTCCACACCCAGGTATGTGTAGGTCTCTCCGGCATCCAGATGTCTCAGGATGTTTCCGTCTGCGAGTTGCGCGTCTTCAGCAAAGTCCCCGCATCGTCCTCTCTTGAGTTGAACGACCGCGCACTTGTCCAACCCGAACTCCATACCAATGGCCCGCGTGTACTGCTCGACCACCCTTAGAGCGTTTTGGAGTTCATGCTCTCCGGAGGCATACAGTTTAAGGTCATCCATGTAGAATAGATGAGTGACCTTATGCCTCCGGTTGCTGGGTGGTCCACAGTGATACCCGCGAGTTTGGCGGAGCTCAACAGATAACGGCAGCAGTGAGATGCAATAGAGGAGGGGACTGAGTGAGTCTTCTTGGAAAACTCCTCTTCGGAATGCCACCTGCTCTGTTGTAACCCGCTGTGCACCGGATGTTATGGTGAAGCGAGTTTTCCAGAGAGGCAGCAGTTGTTCTATGCATCTCACTAGTGGTTCTGCTACCGCAAGACACTTGAGCAAATGCAACAATAGTTCGTGCGATGTTGTGTCAAATGCCTTGCGATAGTCAATCCAGGCCATCGATAGATTCCGCTTGTACTGCACAGAATCCTGCGTAATACAGCGGTCTATCAGCAGGCTGTCTTTACAGCCCGCCATGCCCTTCTTGGCACCACGCTGCTCGTAAATCTGTTGGAAAACCGGATCAACCTGCCGTAACGTCCTAGCATACAAGATACGTGTAAATATCTTGTAGCAGGAGTTCAGACAAGTGATCGGCCTATAATTCCTTGGGTCGGACAGATCTCCCTTTTTGGGGATTAGCACGGTACGTCCCTCGACAAACCAGTCAGGAATCTGCTGCCCCTCGTTCAACCACGTGTTGAAAACTCGGGCCAGACGACGGTGGGTGGAAGGAAATTTTTTCCACCACCAGTTGTTTATTCCGTCTGGGCCCGGAGCAGCGAAGTTCTTGGCACCAACAAGAGCTTGTTGAACTTCCTCTGAACTGATTGCCGGGCACACCTCTTCTGGCTCTTCTAAGGTTCTGTGGCAAAGAGCCTCGAAGTGTGCTATTGCTGGAGTGTTGCTATCGAACGGACGTATCGTTTCGTAGATTCCCTTCCAGAAGCGTTCGACATCGGCTACAGCTGGCGGATTGTCGACAACACGCTGTGGCTCTTGAAATAGGCGGGAAGGATTCGTACGGAACAGTGTATTTTGCTCCATACTCCTTACCCGCCTTATTAGCGTTTTCTTGATAGCCATGAGCGCTCGAATCCGATCTAAACAGTGTTGCTTAATAGTAAGCATCACTGTTAGATTTAGTGTGTGGTGCTGGCGTCTTAGGCCGGTTGCTGTTCGCCGGACTTTAGGCGTGAATGCCTTGTCAGCTGTTACGCATTCCACTACACTCTGGATTCGAGAAGCGTGTTGTCTTGCCAACTGTATTTTGCCTTCGATCTTTTGTACACGCCGCTTAGCCTTCTCGATACCGCTTGGGGCTCTGGTTGCCCTTTCGCGGGGGACGAGTTGGCTAGCAGCGTTGTACACGGCAGTGTTGATCTGCCAAATGTCGGCGTCTTCTGGTAGTTCCTCATCGATAACAGCGTCCATCCTTGCCAGGTCTTGTGGCTTTAGGGTAGCCCTGCTGTTAAGGCTAACCCTCGTCCTTAAGTCAACATCAGTGTACTCTATGGGATGTTCCTCGTCAGCTGCGATTTGCCGCGGTGGCAGTGCGGCTGGCACATGTCCCTGCTGACGAGGCGCCCTTACGTAGCCTGATCTGCGCAGGAAGGATACTTGATCTCTGAGCTGTTGTTCAGAGAAGGCGCGATGCTCTGGGTGCAGATCACACCAGATTTCGTGCAATCGCGCCATGTACCCCCTGCGCGCAGGTTCGCTGCTCTCATAGCAGGTCAGCAAGTCATCCCGGAGTTCCCTGGTCCACCTAAAGCGTCCATGTACATTGCGTATGTCGTTTCCATTGAGACCATCCGGTAAGGCCCCTCCAACTTGTCTCTGACCTCCATCCGAGCGAGGTCGATTGTGAGGGGCCCTTTCTCTGTGAGGTAGAACCAGAGAAAAAGAGTCTCAGAGTGGTTAGCCCTGAGACCCACGTCCGACATCTGTCAGGTAGAGTTACCTCTGCCTGTCCAGGTACACCGCGTGGTGGCTGCCGATCCGTTTTCCATACCCTTATTATTACGTGATGAGAAGTGTAATATGGAGGAAAACCAAAATAGAGAGTTATTCAGGATCATAATTAGGTATTAAACATGAAATAAAATGTTTTTTCACAAAGCTCAATGAATTTTTTTTATAATCATCTCGTTTAATATGAAAAATAAAATTCCATTTTTATGTAACAGCAAATGTCAAATATGATCATATGTCAATAATTTGACAGAAGAATTTCCAAAATTTCCGGAAATTTTTTGGGGTGCCATGGTAACGACACAAAAACAAACTTTTGATTGGCTAAGCAGGTGATGTGTGAAATATTCAATAAAATTGCTTCAGCTTGCCTCGGGCTTTTTGCAATTTGCCGGAAGCCGGTCATGGAATATCCGAACTGGATGAAAAATCACAAGAAAATAAAATTCTGAATTTAATAAGATATTCAATAATTATTCAAAATTCTTGTTTTGACACAAGGCAAAAAATATTTTACCTTGAACTTACTAAATCATCTTCTGTAGGACACATCTTGCATATCAGTACGAACTTGCTATAATGAGCATGTAGCCGATCAAAATAAAGAGCCGGATCCACAATTTGATCATCGTACGTCAATTTGCTTGAAGGTTATTAGAGAAAACTGGTTGCCAGGCACCTTAAGTGGCTGGTAACTCGGTTATGAGGCGCGGTAGGAAAAGTTTTTATTAGGGACACCCAAATCTACATTTGAATTTAATGTACTTTTTTGAATCACCCTGTATATTCACATAAAGAATAGGTAATTTATTGTTTTTCGTATTAAATATTAATATTGGATGTATGAAATATGGCATTATTCAGTGAAAAAGAAACTCATGATCATATCAATTCATGGCGGTTTCGATATGGATTATATAAAAATTACATCAAAGATATCATTTAATATCTTTGTGTATAATTATTTAGCAAGAAAAATCTCTAATGCTGATTAATGATACAATGAATAATGCCGACAATAATAGAAAATTTCTTAACCAATATTCTATAGCAATATATTGTATTCAGGATTTGCAATATGCACAATAATATATGTCTTCATTACTCTCGTATTTCATTCATAATAAATAAGTTCGCATTTTTATTTATTGTAAGTTGAATACAAATAACTTATTATAAAAGTACTGCTGGCAATAGAATGTAATTGTCCTCGTAATAAATTATATGCCATTCATAAATAAATAATTTCATCGGCCATCTAGCCCAAATGCTATTTAAATGTGTATATATTCCATTTAGATCATATTTACGATCTGTATGGAATAAATGAAGGAAATGAAATAAATATGACAGGTACACAATTTAAATATGCATACATAACAAATAACTTGAAAACCGCGGACTATTAATAAATAATGCATAAGATTACACATTGAATTGGTAATGTTGCGTGAATTCAATTTGCAAGATTTAACAAATTTCGGTCCTAACCTTTACAAAATGTAAATGTCTGTTGACTAAGAATACTAAGAAGACATAATACTTCTTTCTCATCGGTACGGTGTTGGATTCGCATACATGAGCAACATTATGGGAGTGCCAATTTTATGTAGTGCTTCTTTCTTTGCTAGACTTTCGATTATTTCAAGAACAGTAGTTAATTTCTTATAAAATCACCTAGAATATTTATATATTTGTGTTCTATATTTATTTTATTTACTCAGTATTTTTTTAAATGAATTATTATTTGTTTGCT
The DNA here is from genome assembly GCA_963583905.1 of Stenurella melanura. Lineage (NCBI taxonomy): Eukaryota > Metazoa > Arthropoda > Insecta > Coleoptera > Cerambycidae > Stenurella > Stenurella melanura. Next base: position 125,547,235 of record OY757311.1, read on the forward strand.
TATAATTGTATTGAAACATATTCTTTATAGGATTTTGCAAACAGCAGAAAAATAACTATCTATAACTAAAAGAACAACTTTGTGTAAAAATATTAATGAAATCTTTGCATTCTTTCAATAACCTGAATTCTGGTTATGCTAGCAAATTAAACTCCTAAAATGAATTTGTCTAATTTCTTATTTGACAATTCTCATTCGAACACTAGCATCCTCGCAGTCCCCTACGGCCATGCAGATTAAACCAGTATCTGCATAACCCCCTACGATCATGAAGATTCAGTTAGAAATGAGAACAAAGGCTTAAAATGAATTTATTTATATGCCTTGTCTTAAAAAAATTTTCATTCTAATGGATTACATTTTCATGAAATCTATCATTCTGTTTCTGGGAAATGCTTAGCCTTAGAAATGATTTTGGAATGAATGAGTCGCTTTTTAAAAACCAATTTTATTGTTCACACCTGAGAGATCAAGACAAGACTGACTATCATTTAGAATTTGCTTCTATTTATAACATTCAATGTGCTTACTCTAACATTTATTTATAAAAGGATTACAATATACTTAGATATATAACTCCTTTGAAACGTTTTTCGCCCTTATTCTGGAGCTCATCAGAGAGACATAAAGCCACTCATAAACATCACCTATCTATTAGCTAACTAGTATTGGAGCCTATATACTCTATGCATGTTTAAAAATGAATTATTATTTCTGCTGTTTGCAAAATCCTATAAAGAATATGTTTCAATACAATTATAAGCAGACAAATAATAATTCATTTTCAACACGCATAGAATATATAGGCTCCAATACTAGTTAGCTAATAGATAGGTGAGGTTGTTTTTATCAGTCAATGTCAAATATAATTATTTCACACTTATTCATAGAAATTGTCTTTGTTTTCCATAAAACATCTTTATGAGTGGCTTATGTCTTTCTGATGAGCTCCAGAATAAGGGCGAAAAACGTTTCAAATGCTAAGCATTTCCAAGAAATAGAATTATAGATTTCGTGAAAATGTAATCCATTGGAATGATTTTTTTTTAAGACAAGGTAGATAAATAAATTCATTTTAGACCTTTGTTCTCATTTCTAACTGAATCTTCATGATCGTAGGGAGTTATGTAGAAACTAGTTTAATCTGCATGGCCGTAGGGGACTGCCTGGATGCTAGTGTTAGAATGAGAATTGTCAAATAAGGAATTAGAAATTCATTTTAGGATTTTCATTTGCTAGCATAACCAGAATTCAGGTTATCGAAAGAATTCAAAGGTTTCATTAAAATTTTTACACATAGGTTTTCTTTTAGTTATAGATAGTTATTTTTGTTGCTGTTTGCAAAATCCTATAAATAATATGTTATTATTATTACTCATTATTTGTTACAATTGCGACTTTACAGAATAGTAATATTGCAAAAGAAGCAGGTAATTGTAATAAACAGTGTAACAAAAAAAGTCACACAAACTCATTTCTGGTTAACCAGGTGGTTAGTTTCACAATCTATTGTACCGGGTGTGAATGAGATCATTTTCCGGTTTCCATCCCATACTCAATTAATTCCATTTCACTATGATTCATTTGTGCATTTTCTAGAGTTTCTAGTCGCTTCATGTATGTCTAAAAGTTGGTACCTATTTTTGCGAAAATACATAAAGACTTTATTAAGTGCACTATACCTATAGTTTGCATGAAACAATATTGTAACCTAAACAAAGTGTTTGTTCATACAGTCCATAATTCTTGTTTCTTTTTTTGCATATTTGACAACTTTAACAATATTAGAAACTAAAAAAATAACGAAAATAAAGTAAGCAAAGTTCCACTTTTATATCATGACTTCTTTACACTTTTAAAACGACTGGAAACTAACAATCTTTTAAAATTACTGTTTAGACAAAAAAAACCTTGCTGGTTATTATAATCGGTTCAATATATTGAGATAAAATATAGTTTTATTTATACTGACTTTTCTAAAGCGTTTGAGTCAACCATGATCTACTTATTGAAAAATTAGAAAGGTTAGGTGCTAGTGGCAATATATTGAAATTAATTAATTATCTTTATGGTCGGCAACAGTGTGTAAACTATGGTAGTTCTCTATCATCATCGATTAATGTAATATTCGGAGTTCCTCAAGGATCTCACATTGGTCCTCTATTATTTAATCTCTTGATGAACGATTTAGCTTCAGTAATAGAAAATAGTAGTATCTTAATGTTTACGGATGATTCAAACGTGTTTAGAGTAATTACATTTTTTTCTGATGCTGAATTATTGTAAAGTGGCTTGGATGGTTTGTCCCATTGGTGCAATGAAAATGTCCTACATTTAAATGTGAATACATGCTATAAGAGTACATCTGCAAGAACAAACTCGTCTTATAGTTATTCTTACAAATTTTACTGCAGTACTGATGATGCTAATTCTCCAATAGCAGACATTTAAATAATTATTCAAGGTTTTGTATATTTTCTAATATCTTTTGTTTCTTGTTCTGTGATTCTTTCGTTAGCTTCAGTTAGGGCATTTTTGGTATTTTTTACTTTTTGTAAGAAATTATTGAAATTAAAATTAAGGTGGAAGTTAGTGTAGCAGATAAGTAAGTCTTTGATGCAACTTTTAATTGATATACACTGTGTGGTTTATTAAATACATTATGTAAAATGCTACAATATCTTTATTATGAAGTTTTAAGAAAATATGAATCATGAATATACATTCTTTCCCATTTATCATCCAATTTTTATGCGATTTTTAAAATTACAGCTAGAACACGTGAAAGTAGTTGTATATTGTGACGAGTGGGTAAAATACAAATAAATATCAGAACCAATATAGCTCCTTGTCCTTGGAGCTATCAGTTTAAGGCTCACTATTTTCAAGAAAGCGTTGCGTTGTGGTAGTTTTAAAGTTTGGCAACGATTCTCATATTACGTAAGTTTTCCATTTAATTAAACCATTTATTTTTTGAATATCCGGTACAATAAATGATCTTGTGTTGTTATAAATGAAAATAGAAAAACAATATATATACACAAAATATACACCATTGTTAAATTAAATTAGATTTCGTTGCATTTCCAATATCCTTCCATATTAAACCATGTAATTGACAAAATATTAGTAATATCAAACAATTTGAACTCAATATATGTAGTTCTATTATGCGGTTTCAAATTAAAAAAGTCAGAATCAGTAACGTGGGATATTGTACAGTATACACGCCCCCAATACGATACTCATACCATGGGTCCTTATTAACACCAATATAATCATTAAATGTGTGAAAATAGGGTCATTTTGATTATTTCAATGAACAATAAGAAAATGCTTTCTCATTGATCATATTAACTTATTGTTTATGATTATGCATTTATTTAATGATTACATTTATTTCATACCAGAATCGCATATTCCCATGGCGTTTTTTATCTTTTATGCATAAATAAATATTATGCTACTTGGTCTCGTTAGATGAGTAGAAAGTTATCGAGCGAAAATATCTAGAAAAGAGTATTTGAAAATGATTGAATATGCCGTAACTTCGTACGCACCCATCTAAATTATTTGCTTGAGCGAATATACATATTTAAACATATCCGTATAATCAGTTTTGAATTAATAATGATAAGGAACCATACTGATGTAATTTGTATCAGGTCTGGAGGAGACAAGTGTGCTATATCTAGTTTTTCCTATAATAGATAATTACTTACTTAATGCCCAGTTGGCGCTGGCCCTCGCGTCAGTATGTTTAAATCAGAATCTCTTTAGGAGAACCTTCATTTATTTAATACCATTCTTATATTTCCTTTAGTCATTTTATATTTAGGTTTTATGTACTTTTTTAAATTAAGAAACCCGTTAGAAATATTTGTTTTTGCAAATATTACCTCAGGATGCACTCCTTGGCCCTAAATTTTTAAAATCAACTTCTAACACTTCATTAAATATTGTATTCCTAAAAACTTACAATTTAGCTAATGGCAAATTATCATCCTTAACATTTTTTTTTCTATAATTATGATTAGAAAAAGTACGGATTGCTTGTTTTGAAAAAATACTACCTTTAAAAAATGACTGAGAGAATGAGAATGAGCTTTTAATTGTATTACTTTTTTCTCCTACTATGTACGTTGTTTTAGAAACTATTTTGTGAGACGCATTGCCGCACTTTGTGATTTGGAGTATTTATGCTCCTCTATTTATGTTTTTGCTCCTATCGCTCGTCTCTTTTTGTTTCCTTTATTTTTGATTCCGTTAGCGCATATATACTTGAGACATCTGTATGGAATTCGGTTTTTCCTTACTTTCGTTTTAAGTATGATTGGTTCTTTCCTAGTTTGTTCATGATCATCTCAATAGTTGTTATTCACGTGAATATACCATTATTTTCATTATATTTAGTGTACTTATATCGAATTTTAAAAATGCACTTATAAATGAGAAATGGTCATATCTAGATGACAGAATTGATTTTAATGATGCCTTTTGTTTATTTTATAACACTTTTCTATTTAAATTTGAAACGTACTTTCCTAAACGAAGACTATGTCAAAAAAGTGATACCAAAAAGTGGGTTGATACGGATGTTATTCGTTCAAGTCAGCTATTGAAGGATTTATTTGTATTGAAAGGTGTTAATGAGGCTTTCAGCGAAACATACAAAAATGCAAAAAAAGAGCATGTTGCTTTATTGAATAGTAAAAAGAAACAGTATTATCAAAACCGTATAACTAATTCTGACAACACAGCGCGAGCTTCATGGAATGTGGTATCTGAACTAGTGAATAATAAAAAAAACATTCTAATATTCACATTAATAAAAACGACAGTTTAGTGACAGATCCATACGAGATAGCAACGGATTTTAATCAGTTTTTTGTTGAGACGCCGATTCGATTAGTAGCTCAAACTTATCCTAAAAATATAGGTAGTAAGGCAGAGTCAAGTGTGTTTAACGAACATTCATTGTATCTTAAACCTTTCACAGAAAGAGAACTATTAACCCTATTAAATGGAAAATTAAAAAACAAAAAGTCGTTTGGGGCAGATGACATTCCATGTTTTATTTTAAAACGGGTCCTTGATGTAATTATAGCCCCATTAACGTACCTAATTAATAGATCCTTTGAATCTGGCATGTTTCCGCAAAATATAAAGACTGGGAAAGTTACTCCACTCTATAAAAAGAAAGAACCATGTTATTTACAAAATTATAGACCAGTTGTCATTCCATTTGGATTTTCAAAAATGTTCGAATATGCGTTTTTAGATCGTCTTTTACCTTTCCTCAATAAATTCCAAATTGTGTCAAATAATCAGCACGGCTTCTGTATAAACAAGTCTACATCATCTGCAATGTTATCATTATATTGTCAAATCATAGAGTATGTTGAGGCAGGCGAATGTCCAGCGGTGATCTTTTGCGATCTGAGTAGGGCATTCGACTGTGCCAACCATAAACGACTATTGTGTATTTTAGAAACGTATGGCATAAGAGGCGTCGCACTGAACTGGATATCAACATTCCTACAAGATCGCAAACAATATGTATCTTTAAAAATTGAAACTGAGAAATCTGTGGATTACATAAACTCTGATTGCTTGGATGTAAATATGGGGGTCCCCCAGGGATCAATAATCGGTCCGCTCCTTTTTGTTTTGTATGTAAACAATATATCCTCAGTCAATAAAAACAATTATTACGCAGCCTATGCTGATGACTTTTCTCTTGTTATATCATCAAAAAACACTGAATTATTGAATGTTAAATGTGCAGAGGTGGTTACCAGAATATCAGATTTCTTTAATGGTATCGATTTATTTTTCAACACTGAAAAATCTGACGCTCAGGATACATAATCGCCAAAAAGAAATAGACGATTTAAATTTCGACGTCAACGGGGTAGCTTTAACAAATACACATGATAGCGTGCGTTTTCTTGGTATTCATTTGGATGAATTTCTCACCTGGAAGTCGCATTGTTTAAAACTTATTTGTAAAATGAATTCGTTGAAATTTCTTTTCATTAATTTGCGGACGGTACTAGAAACACATCAGTTAGTGCAGGTTTACTACGCCCAAGTAGATTCTAGACTTAGGTACGGAATTTGCTTGTGGGGAAATTCTACCGAGGCAACTAATGTACTTATTGCACAAAAAAGAATAATTCGATGCATAACAAACATACCGCAGCGGGAATCATGTAAAGATGTTTTTAAAAAGCTGAATATTTTAACTCTCCCGTGTTTATATATATACGAAATATGTATCTACGTCTATAAGAACAAAAGTAGTTTTACCACCAATAAAGATATATATAGTTATAATACGAGGCATGTTGATGAGTTTCATGTGCCGTTCGCCAAACAAAAACTTAGTTTAGATGCTCCCAATTGTATAGGACCTAAGATGTTTAACTGCCTGCCACGAACAATTAAAGACAGTGAAAATCTGTATATTTTTAAAAGAAATTTAAAAACATTTTTAATTGACAAATGTTATTATAAAGTGTCTGAATTCTTACACTAATTGACGAATCCCATACAATGTACTTTGTCACAGTGGAAAATAAATGTTATTATTATTATTATTATTATTATTATTATTATTACTTCTGTACAATATTAACGCTTTCTTTAGACATATATCTGTAATTCATTTCGTACTTTTCTCTTATTGTTGTTATTGTTTTTCCTTTGGTTCTATTATTTTGCTAGCGTTTATACGATGTATCTGTAACGTCTTCAAAGACTTCTTCTCTCGGTTCTTGATGATGTGTATATGGTTGTCTGTTAATCTTCTTTTGATGAATGTTGTCTAGTGATCCGGTGGATTCCCAATGTGTTTTCTAGTTGCTCGATCAGGAATTGTGCGTAGCATTTATAGCCTACTCTGCTGAGTGAGATTCTTTTGTAATCATTCATGTGTGGCGAATTAATTTTATGGAAAGATACTTGTATGGTTGTGCTTCATTCCGTAGGTAGAGATGTAATTTCTATCCATGTTCAGGTGATCATTTCTAGGGTTTTCTCCTTTAGCCTTTTCAGTCCATAGTACATTAATTCCTAGCAATTAATCCTTTAACGCTGACTAGTGATTCGTTACAGGTTTTAATTCTGTTCGTTCTTTCTTTGTATTTCCTTCTTCCCTTTTGCATCTGTTTGTCGTTTCTATTTTCGTTTATTCAGAGATAGAAGAAGCAGAAGACTCGGAAGAGGAATAAGCAAGGAGATGATCATTAAAAATTTTTAAAAAACATCTCACGAACACCTACATTTCCCATCCTATATTCTTACAGCATGCGTCATGTGACTCTCGCTGCTGGCAGCAGGCATGTCCCAAATCCAATCTGGTGTACGAACACGGACGGTTCAACGGGAATCCGGAAGCGGCAGCATTGCCTACTATACATTGGCTAATCAATCAATCAATCACTATTTGTTTTTGTTACCTTGTTGGGCTCATAAGTGACTCCTCTAGTTTTATCATCTTCCTTTATATTTTTGAGCTCATTGATAGCCCTTCTATTTCTTCCCCCGTACTTGTGTCTCATGCTCTCTCTTATCTTCCTCCATCTGGTCATTCTTTCCTGTGTTTGCTCCATTATGGAGGGCATTTCCTATTTCTTATTTCTTCTTGGTTATTAAGTTAATTGTCTGAATACCCTAACTTTTTGAACTAATCTGGTGCTGTTTTCTGTCTTGTGTGAAATGAATTATTTTAACTAGACATGCTACTAAGGTAGGTTTTCTCCCATATAAAAGCAAAGTATTTGAATTTTTTCATCTGCCTTATTGGTATAAATGTTAGATAGAGGAAATTAGGAAACAAGCTAACCATTATACTCTTGGCCGATTTACTGCACTTTTTATATAATTATTTCACGTTCTGTAGGATACTCTTCGCAGTTTTAATTACAAAACATAAAAAAAGTTATCGTGCTTACAAGAAACGTGACGGACGGACAGACAGACCGACGACAGACGGACGGACAGACAGACGGACTGACAGACATTTTAAAAATTGTTCAGAATTCGATCACCAACACAGTGATATGAAATTTTTTTTCTCTACAAGCAATATTACCGGTTTTAAAAATGTGCCGACCGAATGCAATATACTCTTCGTTTTGGATTTGAGAAGAGTATAATAATATAATCATTCGAAAAATATTTCCAATTTGAAGTGATTTTCTGAAATAAATAATTTGTTGAAAGCCAATAGGTAGTTTAGTAAATTAAGCAGTGCGCATCAGAAAAAATGGTTTATATATGGGGTGCAAAAATATATTTGGCAGCTTATTTCTTAGAAAAGGCATACAAGTAAAAAACAGCGACTTTCTTATAGAAGAGATAATCCTTCCTCTATTTTGAACCTCATGAACCTTACGAATAGACTAGCAATGAAGTCGTCTCCAGATGATGCCAACATCGTTGGCGAAACAAACGTCGAGTGACAGTATTCAGGTGTAGTGTTCAAGTGTTTTGGTGTTTGTGGCAACTGCTTCAGAGGTACATAATATTTACTAAGCAGTAACGGAAATATTTTTGATTTTTATTTTTTGCTGGTGTGTAAAATAATATTTCCATTAATGATTCATATCGATCCATGGTGTGTACACATTAGAAGAAGAAAACCGAAATAATCACTAAATAATCATATATGAATAGGAAATACGAATTAAAAGCAATTATTAAATTGAAATTTGTTCTAACTATTAAATAGTACTTAAAATTAACAAATTAAAATTAACTACAGGATGTTAAAGGAAATTAATTTTTTTTTGTTGATAATAACCAGCTTGTACGGTTAGTTTGAATAATCTTGATGCTATATTAATTGAGTTTCTAGACAGATCAAGTTTTAGCCATATGTGAATAACTTGAGGGCCAACGAGAAAACAAAAACTAATCAGAGCTAATTACAGTGAGGAAACGCATGTCTTTAAATGAAATTACCACTTCGTGTTAAATTAATCAAATACTATTACCATAAAGTTAATAAACCCTGCAAATAAAAAATACTAATAATCTTGATAAAGTAACCTCGTACGATGTCTTTCTGATTCGTACAAAATATTTTTGACTCTCGCAGATGTCTTGTAACTGTTTACAATGGATCCTCTAAGTGAGAATAAAACAAGCTAACCATTATATTCTTCGCCGATTTACTGCATTTTTTTATATAATTGTTGCACATTCTATAGGATACTCCTCGCAGTTTTTTTTTTTTTTTGTAAATGATATTAGTTTTAGACATTTTTAGTTTAATTACAAAACATAATTTTTTTAAATTTAAACAATTAATAACTTCTTTATTTATTGATCGATTTTGTTCAATAGGATTCTTCTTCTAGCTGACGGTAACTTACTGTCCAAATTCCAATACAATCGGACTTTTCGTTCTTAAGTTATCGTGCTTACAAGAAACGTGACGGACGGACAGACGAACGGACGTTTTAAAAATTGTTCAGAATTCGATCACCAACACAGTGATATGAAAATTTATTTGCTAAGAGTATAATTGGCAGTAATATTATTAAAGCAGATGATTGCATGGGACGAACAGAAGCTAAATTGCAAAACGTATGGAGTATTTCTCCTATTATTAGTTGAACCCAACTTCTTTTGTATTGGATACGTATTGCCGGAGATTTTTTTTAAACTGGTGGTTTGTCTCTTTTCAGTAGTTATGTTTTACGCTCAGTTTTTGGGATTTACTCGAAAGCTAAAGGTCATTAGAAAATACTGAATACAAAGCTTGTTCAATTCAATACAATTTGTTTTTTTATTTAACGCTCTACGACCAAATCTGGTCAAGTTATGGACGGTTTCTGTAGAAAAGAACGTCTTCCTGAAAATCAAAATTGTTAATTTAATCTCCCCGACCTGTGTCTTATTGGTGGAATGTAGTGACTCACCGCTTACCTAATCTTAGAAGAACTCTGGCCCACAAATTTGCATTAAGAAGAAAACTTTAACAGCTATCGAAAACACACTAAGGCTATAAAATTGAAATTGTTGCATTTAAAACTACTTCCCTTACTGACACTTTTTTTCTGAAATGATTTACCTGACGTAGTAACAAAAACACAATAAACTTAGCTTTTTTCAAAATAATTATTTATTGTATTATTATACTTATTACGTAATACGTTCCAAATTGTCCTACGCTTTAAATATATCTTTTTTTCATTATTCTAGTTCTATGATGAGTATATTATACAATCACGGTTATCACAGCAGGCATATGGGCGCATGAGTTTCGAGTACATTTTGGACACAGTTTTTTTTCTGGAATCAGTTTAGGAGACACTGCCGATTATGAAAATTCAAGTTACCATACGATAACCTGGTCTAATATTGTTTAAGACCATTTTGTTTATAGCAAAAGGGATTTCCAATAAGAAATATTCGATAATTTTTTTTTTGTAAAGATTATGCCTGCTCTATATTGCTAAACTAGTTATAAGAAAACGCTTAAGGGAGTGCTATATGCATGTATAAAGATTAGATATATACAGGGTGTCCTGTAGTAACGTGCACAAAATTTAATTATCAATTGCTTAACGAAAATGAAGGTGGGTTTTTCATGTAAGATTTTTCCAAATAATCCTTTCCTGTCCAGCTACGCACCCTTAAAAGGGTGTGCAAAAAACGATTTTTAATTTTTATCTCAAAATAATTTATATGCACCAAATTATCCTATCGGTACATATACTATCAAATTATGATTTGACACCAGCCTACTTAGTGTTTTGACTAATAAAATAGTGCTCGTTACTTTTGATTGATCATTTAGATAGATTTAATTTAGTTTTTTTTTTTTCGAAAACGGTCGATTTTACAAAATTTTTTTCAAGAGGTAAACACGGTTCTAAATGAATCATGTTTAGTTATTTTTTTAAATTGAAAGAAAAAAATTGCACACAGAACGATTATGACTAATTACTAATGTTACTAAATTATAAGAAGGGTAGTTAATATCACCCCTTTGTATACACTTTAGATGTATGAAATAATTTCGTTAGATGCCTTTTCAATAGTAGGTAACCGAGATATTCCAAATTTCGTCTTTCTCCGATTGCGTTATTTTTAGATAGAAATTAAAATCCGTTTTTTTTGCACGTCCCCTTAAGGGGGTGTAGCTGGACAGGAAAAGCTTATTTTAAAAAATCGAAAAGGAAGAATCCACCTTCATTTTCGTTAAGGAATTGATAGTAAACATTTTTGCACGTTAGTACGGAACACCCTGTATAATTGAATTCCAGTTTTTATAGTTTTTTGCGAGGTTTTTTGTGAATGGAAAAAAATAGATAATTATGAAAAAATTGCAAATATTATTTTTGGCCATTTACAAAATATCTCATGGTTTTTACTAAAGTTTTTATGTATAAACTATAGAAATAATAATGGTTATTTGTATCTTTTTAATTTTAACGAGTTTGTCGTGAACTCATCATCATTACCAACTAATTTATAATTCAGAATAATAACAAAATGCCTTGTAAGATAAATATTATTGCGAGAAACATGATATAATTATAGTACCTATTATAACCATAGTTTTGGAAGCAGTTACTCAAAGGTACTCAATAAAAAACAGATATTTGTGTTCGATAATGTTAATTTTTACATTTTCATAATTAACAAATTTTTTTGATTTGTGTGTTATTGATGCAATAGTTATTAGTTTTTGAGAAAGTGTATAACGTAAAACTGAACAATTAACATTTTACATCTTGCTTTAATCATGTATGACTTAATATAATTTACCCCGAAATTGATTAGAAACGATAAACTATGTCTCAGAGAGTATTGGTTATCTTAATGATATGTGACAAATTGAATAGCTTGAGGAAGAGTTAATATCCTAAAACTGAAAATAGGACCACAATATTTTTCAACAATATATGAAAAGATATTGGGTGAATATAAAAATGAAAATTTTGAGATGGAATCAAACGTACAATTTGTAATGGTTAACTGATCTATAAACTATATATTAATGCGTCGCAGTTTTCAGAACTTTTTTGCATAAGTATTATTTTTCCATAATAATATCAACAGTTAAGAACAGATCTGGGAAAGATAATAGGGGTGTTTTCTATTTTTTAATTGTAATAAAAAATTATAGTTCTAAGGCTGCAGAAACACGTAATAACCATTAAAACGCCAAAAAACTTTTTTTTTTTTTTTAAAAGCTCCGAAATTAACGAGGCTAGTAAACGATACCTGGAGTGAGAGTAGCGCGCGTGATGTCATAATGCTCATAACGGAACTCGTGTATACCAACGTCATACGGATTGTTTGTTTCAGTATTGTTTTATCTCTGGAATGATGGGAGACTCAAAAAGTGTGAAGCTAATAGAAACAAGTGTTGTTTTGTTCCTGGATGTACAAATACATCAGTAAATAACCCAGCAAAGGTTTTTATGTCTGTGCCACAAAATTTAAAAAGAAAGAAGCTTTGGTCCTTTTTTAAACCATTCATATTTTTTTTAAACATTTGCTACCTTAAACGCATTTATCAAAATCGGTCTCCGATTATACAATGTTTTCGCATCCCTGTTTCCAACGTAGCAAAGCACATTTAATATGGAACACACTGTATAATGCACTACTAAAGGTTTGGTACTATATAGTACTTATTGCTTATTTATGTAGAACAGTACTTACTGTTTCGCTTTCACACCACTAGATTGAGGCTGATTGAAGTCTATCACCATGGCCAAAAATTCTGAAACCATTATAACGTCCACAGTTAGCAGATTATGCGAGTCCGCCTTTTGAAAAGCTTCCTCCATTTTAGAAGTATGCCTTAATTAAAATTAAAAGTCGCAAAACGAAGAACTACACGGACACAACAGAAGTCAGTAAACGCAGACTTATTCTCATTAGGGATGGCAACGATGTATCGATATAAAATAAATATCGATATATTAATCGTAAACCATGAATATATTCATGTCGTTTTTTTGTTGCAATATATCGGCTTTAAAAGGGTCAACTTGCATATATAGTGCAAGAATATCACCCCCCGCTCTTCGAAATTTTAATCGAGTTAAATATTGTACTGTAAGGAATGCCAACCCCCGCTTTCCGAAATTATACTTATTCATTAATTTTTGACATTAAATATTAATCTACAAAATATATCGATACATAGAAATATCGATGATTTTTTGTTGATATATCGAATATATTGATCTGAGTCTTAGGATGTGCCAAATAATTCATATATCGATATATAACATTTTTTTTGCCATCCCTTATTCTCATATGAAACGTGCATCAAAGCCTAGCCACTATATTCGCGCGCGTTTAGCTATGAGCAACATGACGTCACACCAATCAAGGAGCGTTTCGCGCATTCAAATGAATATTCGTTTTTCTTTAGGGGTATTCCCATAGAACGAATGAGTTGATTTTTGTAAAACTTTGTGGTTATTATTATAAGACTATTTTAAACCATTTCATGATGTTTGAAAATGATTTAATTTTTTTGTGAACATCCCTATTTAAAATAAAGTATATGTATAAAGACTTCACAAGAGTAACTTAGAAAAAAAATTGATAAAAGATATTTAAACGGGAAATTGCATATGCTGATGTTGATTACTTTAGTATCTACGGTACCAACTTTACTTCTTGAAAAAAATAGTAGATAAAATTTAATTACCTACATATGCAATCTAAAAAACATTTAAGTCGTATCAAATTTTCTGACTTAATTTTTAAAACGAGCAATACCGAGGTCGTATTTACTTCTAAAAATCAAATTATTTATATAGAAGAACTAAACGTCGTCAAAATATATATGTAATACAGTAAAAAGAAACTTATACATTCAATTTTCATCATCGTGTTAGTATCTCAGAAATTCTGAGTGACACAAATGAAACTACATGTAGAGCATTCTGTCATTGTAGCAACAATAAATATTGTAACTTATGCTAATGTTTTAATATTTTTTTAAAGATTGTGTTTATACACTCTACTTGATATACATCAAGAATTATACTGTCGAATTTATGGCAGAGCTTTTTAAGTTTTTCTCTTGGTTATATTCAAGTGAACCTGAATTTTTTATTTGCGCAAATAACATTATTTTCAGTATAGAAGCAAAATGCAAAGTTTTTGACAAAATTTAATGCATAGTTTAGTGTCTATTCGATGAAGAAAGCGATTTAAACAGACATTAAGAGGCAAACATAAGGAAACAAATAACCGAAAACATTTTTCTCTAAAATTGTTATAAAACACAGTTTATATGTTAGATGGCAGTTTACGTACTTCTAGTCTTCACTAGTAACCAACATAAAAGTATATAAAGCGTTATTAAAGTATTTCTCTTGTGGATAACCAAAAGCAAAAACAAATGGCGATTTTAAATAAGATGCAAATCTAGTGAGTGAAAATGAGACAAAGTATTATGGTTATTCTAATGATTTCCTTATTTATTTTTTAATAAAGATATATAAAAATTTTCAGTTATCAATGTGATCATCAACATTAAAACCTCAATCCATTTTAATGGGCCCATGAGAGAACATTTGATTTTAATTGTCTTTAATTTTGTAATAAATAATCAAAGTAGTATCCCTATTGTTGATAATGCATCTAGGAATGTGTATTGATTCGACGTTGAAATTCTAAAAACAATGCTCTCTAATTTTCGACAATTTTTCAGTAATCATTTGGTTTTATATCACCTCGTTTAAGAGTCGACGAAACTTTGACTTGTCTTGTGCATGAGTTAATAAGTGTGTGTGCGATTTCATTTTCTCTTGTTCACCAAGTTAAAGCAGTACCCTAAAAATATTGTTCACGTATTCAAGGCGACGTTTGGATCGACCAAGTTAAAGTATACTGGACTATACATGTTTTTTTTTCAAAAATGGTTTTCTTTAAACTTGTTTTTTCTGTATGTGAGGCAAATGAAAGAAAAGTGCCGAATGTGCGGAATTTGTACCTTTTAAATATGCATTTGTACTGGTAAATGACAGTATTATTATTATTATTTATAATTTTTGTTGATTCAGATCATTTTAATTTAATAGGTTAACAAATTAAAATATAGTCAAGTTCTTGGTAATTATGAAAAGTTAAATCTAGTATATGTCCGAATCTTTGTCATAAAAATGTATGAAATTCAATTGACAGAAAGAAATTCGGGTAAATAATAACAATTTTGCTGCAAATATATAAGACGCCTTTACAATGGTAGATATGAAAATGACATAAAATTTTCCTCCTCGAATTTAAAACTTTTCTATGTTCTGTTCGCTAAGAGCAGGCAAATTTAATAATGTAAAGACTATAAATTATTTGATATATTTATGAAAAATGGTAAACTACAATATAACTAAATGAATTTTCTACTTTTAAGTAGGTACATATGTATGATAATCAATACATATTGTACTACTATTCACCTACCCTAAAAAAATTAAACTTGTCATGTTTTGCACATTTATTTTTATTAAAACATCACATAATTTTGTAACATATGTTTTATAATCAGCAAGATCTAGTTGGCGGTTTTCTAAAATGCACCAAATTGAATGTTACTAAAAATATTACATTTTATGTAGCTCTCTACCTCTGAACACATCTATGAAATTATAAGATATAATATATGTCAGATAGGTTGAAATTTGTTTTACTGGACGTAACAAAGAAACTCATATTTGAATGTTTCTTGTTCAGTATTATAAATTATAAATTTAGATCTTTATGCTTTGCTACCTTAAGAACTTTGTTCTGAAAACACGTGATTTCAGTTATTTTGTATAAGTATCTTTATTTACAACAATGGGAGTTGATTTGTTTTGATAAATTAAATCTTTGTAATGTATAAGCTGTTAGTTGAAATAGTTTTATCAACAAATTTTTTTGACATATGTGATGACTCGCTTACAAAATTCTTACATGTGGAGCTCGATGGGCATATACTATCAGAGAGGAAGGGTTATTAATTTTATCAGAATCAGGATCTCGTATTACCTTTCTTGTTTTTATCGGTTTCATAATAACCTGCGTTTGCCTTGTGCCAGGGATAAAAAATATTTAGCACACCTTATCTTTCAGGTACAATAATAATTGATCTAGATACCCAGTATAAGATTTATGGCATACGAACAAATCACATACTGAAGATTATTCCTTTTGCAACCGTAACTTGAATGGGTAAAATTTGTGCAGTAAACCATACTTTTCAAAAAACGTATATGTATGAATGTGGATCTTTGGTTAAGGATTTAATAAAATAATAGTTTTCGTATAATTTGAAATAGAGTTCCAGTTTGATCTTACCATGTCGTGTAAATTGGGACCGAACATCTTAATTGTTAACTGATCAAAATTTAGATTTTATGTATGGATATTGCTTGGATCTAATTCAATTGCTACACACTTGCTAGTATTTATTTTTGCTCCAAAATAAGTACTGTTTATTTCACGGAATTAAGCGCCATGCAATTTATTGTAAATTTAATGTGGAGTTATTTAAACAGTTTTTCTACTAGGTTTAAGCGTTACTATTTCAGTATTTATAATTTCCATTGTAGGCACAAAAATAATTGCCATTTCCTCACTTCAGGCATTTTAGACATTTTAAATGCCACAAATTCGTGACTTAAAATTGATAATTTTTAATTATTTGTATTTGAGGGGCACTTGCAAATATTGTTATTCCGGTTAAAGTTTATTTTTAATTCTACTTGTGCTACACATGGAATTTTCTAAAAATTATTTGCGATCTATAATGAAACAAGTGTATAGATCACAATGCAAGGTCCGTCTTGTTTTTTACTCAAGTATACTTATTTAACCTCCATTTGTAGATGACAGGTTGTTCATATTCCAACCACGTATTTATGTCAATGTTGTAAAATAAATCTTACTACCATCTGCAAAAATTTAAGTTTTCTCCGATTAAGCGCAAAGTTAAACGTCCACTTACATGAGATTACTTTAGGTCCAGTCTTGCTGTATAAAAAAATGTTCTTGCAGTCTGCGCAAAATAAATGAAGTAAACTAGTTTTGCTGATCAGAAAAACTTGTCACACACATTACTTTTAAATTTCACTTGACAAACAAATCGAGTGCAAAATTGCAAAACTTACCTAGTTTGAAACAGCCAATTAAGCAAAACGATGTAAGTTTATAATTCCAAAAATGTCGTTTGGTAAACCACAACCACTTAAAACCACTGAAAATTGAGCGAGGGTACGCGAGGCCGACTACAAATCGAGCACACCGATCCACATATACCTGTCCGGTGAGTAAAGGTAGACAGAATACTAAAGAAGCAAGAAATCGCGGTGTGCCGAGAGACTGTAGACTTAGACGTAGAGGTAAGGCGAAGTGCTGGTTGATGGAATTTGTATAATTTTTGAGAGAACGCTGTACAGGTAACCGGTTTGTACGAAAGTCCACCTCGGTTTGTATGCTGCATATTCAACCGAGATGCTGCTCCCATTAGCCTTTGCGATAAACCTGAGTTGGGTTACTTTGGGAGATTCACTTGCTAAAAGTCAATAGGGTGCGATTCGGGCAATAACAGAGATTTCGTGCATGTGAAATGTTATATTAACAAATATGTATTTATTGAATTGGAAAAAGAAATATTTTGTCTTGAATCATTTTGGCATTGTTATAAGGGATTGAAATAAACGTTGAAAATTAGGAGAAAATTATTTCTATTTTGTTTCTATATCAAATCATAGGGTTACTACAAGGGTGAATTAAAGAAAATATATCCACTGAGTTTTAAAGACTAAAGCTTTTTTATTAATTTTCTTGAATATTAAGTTTGCGTGCCGATGGATCTATTATTTTCGAAGGACCAACGTAGTAGCAGCCTTCGTTTTTTGCTGTTTCAAATCTGTCTTTAGCATCCAAACATAGTTAGCCAACATATTAATGCTCCAGCGGCTCAAAATACATAAGCGTAGAGTGGTCTGGTCAAAATATTTAGAAACATAATGTTTTTGTGTGTCTGTGTTTTATGTGTACACCGCGTTTGCAGGCCTATTTTTTTAAATTTCTTAATGATTCTAAAACTACTCGAAATCCTATTCTTTCTAAATTCAGATGCTAACAAGCCATTCTCGAAATCCTAATTAACAAATGCTACATTAATTGTTTAAACAAAGCATGCGGCGTAAATTTCAGCATTGAGACATTTTAATAGTATATTGTGTCACAAGGGCAGAAAATGAGCATTAGTAGCCCGCAGATATTAGCTGATAGTTAAAGGGCTGCTAATGCGTTTTCTCCATGTGTGACACACAACTGTTTTTCGCCTAGCATTAAGCAAAACAAAAAAGAAGGAAAAATATTTTAAAAAATCTTGTTATAAATATTAACAGGGAAAATTATAACAAAAATCAAAACTCATTGTTATTTTACATCTTTGTTGTTTGTATTGATTCCAAATTTTAGACTATTGAATTTAATATAAATTGAGCAAAAATATCACTGACCCGCAAGGTTTTTTTTTTTAGTAACAAAAAAAGAAATCATAATTGATGGCGCAGACATTATTTAATTTCTGAGTTTAGCAAGAAATACTGAAATTTTTGTCGTGAGTATACCGGGTGAGTCACGAATTGCTCTCGCCCCGATATTTCCTAAAATATTTGGAATAGAAAATTGAAATTTGGAGGCCTTATTACACGACTAAAATGCCATCTTTTCAATAAAAAATCAAGTTTGGTGCACATCCGGTTTGACCGGAAATGCCCACAACTTTCGATTTTTAAATGGAACACCCTATATATTTTTTTTAGAAAAGGGAAAAACAATGCTTTTAGATGTTTCAAATAAAAACTGTATTTTTATACACTCTACATATGTTTCGGCTTGTTAGGCCTTTCTCAAGAGCATTACAGATGAAGTTTTTATTTGAAACATCTAAAAGCATTGTTTTTCCCTTTTCTAAAAATAATTATTCTAAAGATGTTTCACAAGGAACCTACCACATACTCAATCCAGTGTACTATATATTTTTACATTTTTGGAAACTAGAGGAAATTTTGAATACAATACATCCACTTTGGTCACTTTTTGATAAACATTAAAAATTTTATTAAAAAATCTATTTCTGAATCCAGAGTGCTGTGGTGCCCAAAATATATTTTAGTTTGTGTGCTACGTTACTATAAAAATAAAAAGAGCAATATGATTGCATTACTTAATTCTCTAGAGGCGTTTAAAATTTTTAAATGTGATTTTTACCCACTAACTCGGTTTTTTTAAATGCTAATTTAATCGTTCACCAACATTTTTAAATACCTCATTTTCATACGAATCTAATGATACCAAAATTTTGAAAATTCGCTCAGAAATATTTGAGATTTCAGCCAAAATACAATGCAACCAAGCTTTTAGAAACATGCGGCTAATAGATAATAGATTAGTGGGCTTTGGAAACTAAAATGGCACATTTCTGTGTAAATCTGGTAACCTAATAACATTGGAAAAATCATAGTAGCCATTGAATGTAATAAAACAATATCAGCTGTCAGACAGATACAAAATAAAGCGTTGCCGAAATCTCTTTGAGTAAAAATTAAAGAAAATGAATAATTTTAGTAGAAATGGTGGACATTTTGAACAATATCTATAAATGCCAATTTATGGATTAATTATATTAATTATTTTAAAGATACCTACTGTTACCTAGTTTAAGTTTAATTGTTCAAACGGAATTGATTTTTATTTATTTATAGGCCCGATATTTATGTTCATTTAAATAAAACTCTGAAAACCGAACTGATGTCGCATTCTATTGCAAATGTCCTTGCGGATGTAATTGTGTTTACCTCCACATACCTATGCTAAACTTAATTGTAACGTTCTTTGCGCTCACAATTATTAAATGTTTGATAGCTCAAGATTGCCTATAACTACACGAGTAGAAGAAATAGATTTTTTAATAAAATTTTTAATGTTTATCAAAAAGTGACCAAAATGGATGTATTGTATTCAAAATTTCCTCTAGATTCCAAAAATGTAAAAATATATAGGGTGTTCTATTTAAAAATCGAAAGTTGTGGGCATTTCCGGTCAAACCGGATGTGCACCAAACTTGATTTTTTATTGAAAAGATGGCATTTTAGTCATGTACTAAGGCCTCCAAATTTCAATTTTCTATTCCAAATATTTTAGGAAATATCGGGACGAGCGCAATTCGTGACTCACCCGGTATATCGAGCACCCCATTATATTTTGACTCTTTTTAAACCTATGTAACTTTTGAACTAGTTGAGATAATGAAATGCGGTGTCCTCCAGTTTTTTTCTAATTTTAATAAGTGTTTTCCTTTTTTTGCCCACTTCCGGCTTAACCGGAAACGACATAGCGTATTTTCGGGGATAGGGCAACTTTGTTATTTCAAATGGAACACCCTGTATATTTTTTCACAGTTGGAAAGCCCATTGTTTCCTCTTCCCGAAAATGCCATACCTGTCATGGAAATTATACAGAGTGATGGTTTTATAAGGATTTAAACTGAATGCTGTGTTTTGTCAAAATGCTACCAAAAAAATAATGATTCACAAAGTAGGCTTTGGAAACAGAAGACAACATCACTTGTAAACGTCAAATTAGCCTATTGACAACTCGGGTACATGAGTTACTGTAAGAAAAATGTTTACTTTAAGTGAAGAAGCTAAGTGTGTAATCTTCTTTGCTGAAACTAAATCTTACAAAACAACACAAAGAAGATTTAGAACTATGTTTAATAGGGAACCTCCAACAAAAACTTCAGTTAGAAAATGGTATAGAAACTTTTTAAATTCGGGTTGTATTGAGCGTAAAAAAAAGAACTCTAAATAATGAAAATGGGCTTAATAATGCAATTGAAATTTTGGAAATGACACAAAATGATCCTTCTTCTTCTACGAGAAGAATTTCTTCCGCAACAAGTATTCCGAAAACTACTGTTCATACTGCTATGAAAAATGTTCTAAAATTGAATGCTTATAAAATTCAGATTCATCAAGAATTACAGAAAACTGATTTTCCAAAACGAGTACAATTTTGTAGAAAAATTCTTGATTTGCGTAGAAGAGATAGGCATTTTCTTTATAAGTTAATCATGTCAAGACGAAGCATCATTTCACTTAAATGGCAAGGTAAATAAGCATAATTGTAGAATTTGGGCATCAGAAAATCCCAGCAATGTCCATCAGTATGTCAAATCCTCTCCAAAAGTTACAGTTTGGTGTGCGGTATCAAAACAAAAAATTTACGGTCCCTTTTTTTTTAACGATCCAATTGTCAATGCCCCATCACATTTGGACATGTTAGAAAATTTCTTTTATCCCCAACTTGAAAAGAATAATTTATTGAGGACTGTCTATTTCCAACAAGACGGTGCTACGCCTCATTATGCTGTGATAACTAGAGATTTCGTGAATGCCACCTTTGGAAATCTTTGAATAGGAAGGGAAAGTCCTACAGCATGGCCCCCTCTACCCTCAGAGCTTACAGTTCCAGATTTTTTCATGTGGGGATATGTGAAACACAGGTGTTATAGCCATATGCCACAAAATTTAGTAGAACTTAAAGAAAAACATTCGAAATGTTTAATAACATTACCCACGAACAGTTAAGTAGAAGCTGTCACAACTTTGTAAAGATAATGATAAATGTATCCATGTTGCTGACCAGCATTTTGAACATTTTTTGTAATTAATGTGTATTATTTTGTTTATTTCTTATTTGTTTAATAAATATTCTGTTACACTTTGTTATAAGTATCGAATTTCATATGTATATTTTCAATATTAGCAATTTTGAAGTAATATGCAACTATTAATAACCTAATTTGACGTTAACAAGTGATGTTGTATTTTGTTTCCATAGTCTACTTTGTGAATCATTATTTTTTTGGTAGCATTTCGATAAAACGCAGTATTCACTTTAAAACCTTATAAAACCATCACTCTGTATAATTTCCATGACAAATATAGCATTTTCGGAAAGGGGAAACAATGGGTTTTCCAACTGTGAAAAAATATACAGGGTGTTTCATTTGAAATAACAAAGTTGCCCTATCCCCGAAAATGCGCGATGTCATTTCCGGTTAAACCGGAAGTGAGCAAAAAAAGCCGATTACTCCGGAAAAAACTTATCAAAATTAAAGAAAGACTAGCGAAAACTGCATTTCATTATCTCAACTAGTTCAAAAGTTATATAGGTTTAAAAAGGGTCAAAATATAATGGGGCACCCGGTATAAATAAACCGGACCTAAATAACTAATTCTATAGCATTTTGATGCGCTGAACACAATGCCGTTGCCCGTTTTGCTCTGTGAGGTTAGGTTAGGAGGCTCCGGTTTTTTTGTTATTTTATTTAGTTTTTGTTTTTCTTTGTTTTTTGGGGTTTTTTTGTCTTTTTTCTCCCCCTACGTCCACGCCGGCGCCGATAGCTCCGAGTGATGACAAATTAAACATTACACATTCCTTTCTACTCGTTTAGAGCTAGTCCAATTAGGTTATGATAGGTAAAGAGCTTGAACTGAAATTCTTTCTGCTCATATTTGGCTAGCCCCATTAGGTTGTTAGGCTTATGCCTATCTGCTCGTTTATGGTTAGACTTGTTAGGTTATATTAGGTTTGGAGTATATACTCTATTCCTTTGTACACCTATTAGGTTATGTTTCGAGCCTGTGGTGTTTGCCCTTCCTCTTGTTTATAAATGTTTCATTAGGTGTAGGTACGTTTAGTACCTATTAAGTGTACGTTTTTACCGTCTTAGCTGCTAACTTGCACAGAAATTTGAAAACTGTTTCCATGATTTACGTCTTACCCGATTTTCAAATTATTAACACCTAAATTAATTAATAAATATTATAAACAGCCTGATAAAGTAAACTGGACAACGGCTTCGTGTTCAGTACGTAGAAATCCATCTGGGATAATACCTCATATTCCGCTTAGTAATTGAAACCTGAATATTATAAAAAATACAATTTTTGATCCATGTTGAGGTTATGTTTTCTCAAAATGCTGTCGTCATAGAGCAAAATAGGTAACGACATTATGTTCAGCATGTCAAAATCCTATAGAGTTAGCTATTTAGGTCCGATTTACTTGTATATACACTCACGACAAAAACTAGTATTTCTTGCTAAACTCAGAAATAAAATAATGTTTGCGCCATCTATAGTTATGTTTTTTCATTACCGTTACTATTGGTTTTTGAATATTTTCGACAGCAGAATAAGATGGTCTGGTCCGTTTTACTCAATCTCGTATTGTTATCAAGTTATTACGGCACGAATATAGATAGGCAGAAATGGTCTTTTTAGCACATTTAGGTTAGGTTTCTCAAAATTGTAACGTGAAGGCGCAAAAATCTTAAGAGTCCCTATTTGGCTTAAAAAAAAAAACAAAAAATGTTTTCTTGCAGGATTGTGTATAAATATTTTAAGTATTTTGAGGTAAATATGAAAATAAATTCATTACATAATTAGTTATCTATTTGATTCAATCAAATAGATATCGCGTGCGCGTGCTTGTGTACAGGCCGTTTCTTCTAAACGATAATTTCTGATGCACGGCGCGCAAAGTGGTGTGTGGTATAGGAGTGGTGGTGGCATAGGAATGATAGAAACGTGGTGTGGCGGTAGAATAGCGGCAAAATGATACCAAAGTGATTTAACGCACCGAAATGGCAAGCAGGGCTATCCTGTCATGGCTTTGTCATTTAGTAAAATATCGTCAAATAATAAGGATGCTCTTGCATTTGTTCAACTGGCAAATTTACAAAATCGGTATAAAAGAAAAAAATCATTGGGTTCATCCTCTGTGGCATAAAATAGAGAATAATGTCTATAAAAATTAGTTAAATCTCAACGATAATGAATTTAAAGTTTTCTATAGAATGAAGAGAGACACATTTTGCAAGTTACGCAACAAAGCACACCCTGTGCTTAAACAGTATACAAACTTCAGAAAGTGTGTCTCCCGAAGAAAAGCTTCTTATAACTCTGCCTAAAAAAATGTAAAGTTCATTCCAAATTTCTTGTCGGTATGAAAAATGCCGGTGCCTTTATCGGCGCGGTAAAGAACAAAGATCCCGACATTTTTTTTAACGACAAGAAGTTTGGGATAAAGTATATATTGAATTCCTGGTTGTCCCACATATTCCTGTGATGTGATAACCATAAATACTAATACGAGAACCACTCGTCACTCGAAAACTTGTCCGAATGGCACGACTTCACTTCCAAAACATCACGCCACCACCACCCAGCCTCAATGCGCGCTGCCACATTATTTGTCTACATGGATTTAAAAAATTCCACCTGCCACACGGTTACCACGTCACTTATTCACCACTTCAGTGTTTGCCGTGTCTTAGGCCCGGCGCGCACTGAAGTGGTGTTTAGGTGACGCGGTAGCTGTGTGGCAGGTGACATTTTTTAAACCCATGTAAACAAATGCGGCAGCGCGCATTGAGGTGGCGTGGCGGTGGCGTGATGTTTTGCAAGTGGGGTGGTGCCATTCGGTCACCACTAGTCTCGGACATGTTTAATTTTCGAGTGGCAAGTGGTGAGTGGTGCTTGTATTTAGTATTGATTTGCCTAGAGAAGAGGTTGCATCTCCAGTATTTTCCGCGATAATCGTAAAATGCAAGGCGACCAGGAATTCAGTAATCATTTTGTAGGCCTTGTAGAGGCGAATTGTTGTTTTCTTCATTCGATAAAAGACTTTAAATTCATTATCGTCAAAATTTAACTCATATTTATACACATTATATATGCCATATTCTATATTTTTTTGCCATAAAAGATGGACAAAATGATTTTTTCTTTTATGTCGATTTTGTAAATTTACTAGTTGAACCAATGCAAGAGCATCCTCGTCATCTGATGAACATTTAAATGATAAAGCAATGGCAGGATGACGCTGCTTGCCACTTCGGTACGCGTTACGTCACTTTGATATCATTTTGTCGCCATTCTACTGCCACACCACGTTTTAACCATTCCAACGCCACCACCATTCCTTTGCCACACAACACTTTGGTGCGCGCCGTGCCTAAGGCGCGGCGCGCACCAAAGTGATGTGTGGCAAAGGAATGGCGGTAACGTTGGAATGGTAAAGACGTGGTATGGCAGTATAATGGCGAGAAAATGATATCAAAGTGATTTAACGCGTACCGAAATGGCAAGTAGCGCTATCCTGCCATTGCTTTATCATTTAGTAAAATGTAACTGTAGAATGAAACTGCTCTTGCATTGGTTCAACTAGTAAATTTACAATATCGACATAAAAGAAAAAACCATTTTGTTCATCTTTTGTGGCAAAGAATGAGAATACGGCATATACAATAGCCTTAAGAGACAGGGATGAGCCTCTACAAGGTCTACAAAATATGTATTGAATTCCTGGTCTCCTCGCATTACGATAATCGCGGAAAACACTGGAGATGTAGCCTCTTCTCTAGACAAATAAATATTAAATACAAGAACCACTCACCACTTGCCATTCGAAAATTAAACATATCCGAGACTAGTGGTAACCGCATGGCACCACCCCACTTGTAAAACATCACGCCACCGCCACTTCGCCTCAATGCGTGCTGCCGCATTTGTTTACATGGGTTTGAAAAATTTCACCTGCCACACGGCTACCACGTCATCTAAACACCACATCAGTGGGCGTCGGGCGTAAGTTAATATTTGGCACACATATAAAATAGCATGGTAGGATAATCCCTAGTGCTATTGAGCCATATCCGTCTGAGAGGACGAGCACCAGAGAGGTAAAGACGATCGTGTTTTATATAAACTGTGTTGAGTACACAGAAATACTAAGCTGTACAAGATATTGAAACTGTATAACATACAGTGTGTTTCTCAGATTCGAAAGATCCTCACATAGATATACCGGGTGAGTCACGAATTGCGCTCGCCCCGATATTTCCTAAAATATTTGGAATAGAAAATTGAAATTTGGAGGCCTTATTACACGACTAAAATGCCATATTTTCAATAAAAAATCAAGTTTGGTGCACATCCGGTTTGACCGGAAATGCCCACAACTTTCGATTTTTAAATGGAACACCCTATATATTTTTATATTTTTGGAATCTAGAGAAAATTTTGAATACAGTACATCCATTGTGGTCACTTTTTGATAAACATTAAAAATTTTATTAAAAAATCTATTTCTGAATCTATAGTGCTGTGGTGCCCAAAATATATTTTAGTTTGTGTGCTACGTTACTATAAAAATAAAAAGAGCAATATGATTGCATTTCTTAATTCTCTAGAGACGTTTAAAATTTTTAAATGTGATTTTTACCCACTAACTCGGTTTTTTTAAATGGGAATTTAATCGTTCACAACATTTTTAAATACCTCATTTTCGTACGAATCTAGTGATACCAAAATTTTGAAAATCCGCTCAGAAATATTTGAGATTTCAGCCAAAATACAATGCAACCAAGCTTTTAGAAACATGCGGCTAATAGATAATAGATTAGTGGGCTTTGGAAACTAAAATGGCACATTTCTGTGTAAATCTGGTAACTTAATAACATTGGAAAATTCATAGTAGCCATTGAATATAATAAAACAATATCAGCTGTCAGACAGATACAAAATAAAGCGTTGCGGAAATCTCTGAGTAAAAATTAAAGAAAATGAATAATTTTAGTAGAAATTAAAAGGTCGATATGTTACTGATATATGGAGAGCGTCTCAAAAATTCAACTGCAGCTGCAGAACTGTATCAGCAACGATATCCCAACAGACGTCATCCAAGCAGACACTTGTTTGCCAGAGTGGAACAAGAATTAAGAAACGAACCCAATCAATAAGATGACCATCAAACATTTATAGGGCGCGTGCAAAATCTGACAGCTAACGAGAGTGGAGGGCATATAACCTCAATGTTCCAAATTAATTAACGTGAAATTCGCTGTTTTCGTTTGGTTTTTTAACTTTCTTGTGCTATCAGCTATTGAAATAAACATTTTTAAGTTTAGTTTTCATTATATATCGACAATTACGTGTTTTGTACAATAATATTTCCTTTGATTTGGCGAGATGTGCATTGTTTACCTATGTGTTTTTAGTAATTTTCTTCGTAATTAAACAATGTATGGGATTGATCTCCTTATTATATATGGAGCATATTTAGATTATTTAAGATTTAAATACTGTTAATAATTCTGTTGTCAGTTTACGACAAAAAGCCATCATATTCTGTGGTATTTGGTTGTCGAAGTCTCACCGAATGCCAATTTAAGCTTTTAAAGGTGTATGTGATTATTACTTAACATTAGAATTTAGTGTTTATTATATAACAAAACATATTCAATAAATACATAGTAGTAAATACCTTCTGCATGCACGAAAATGAAATTATTAATTATTTCAAAATGCCATCGATTTACACCAAAAGAAGAAAAGTTTGTGCTCAATCCAAAGAGCAAAGCGAAAAGAGTCTTAGAGAGATCCGATCTTACTGAGTCAAAGGTGAAATATGGTCATAGTTCCAGACATTATCTTTACGGATACTTTTTATGGATAATAATTTAATTTAAATTTTATACTCTATAATTTTTAGGAAAACCTGATGAACTAGGTAAGGTAACTCATCTAAGATTGACTAACAAATAAATTTATGGGTTATGCAGCCTTAAAGCATTTAATCAATTCGATGGCAATCTGAAATAACTATAACTTTATTTTCGTGCATACTACTATGTATTTATTAAATATGTTACATAATAAGTTATAAATTCCCATGTTAAGTAATAATTACATACCTTTTAAAGCTTAAATTGGCATTCAGTGAAACTTTGACAACCAGATTCCATACAATATGATGGCTTTTTGTGGTAAAGTGGTAACAGAATAATTAACAGCATTTAAATTTTTAATAATCTAAATATGCTCTATATATAACAATAAGAGCAATCCCATACGTTGTTTAAATACGAAGAAAATAACTAAAAACACATAGGTAAACAATGCACATCTCGCCAAATCAAAGGAAATATTATTGTACAAAACACGTAATTGTCTATATATAATGAAAACTAAACTTAAAAATGTTTATTTCAATAGCTGATAGCACAAGAAAGTTAAAAAAGCAAACGAAAACAGCGAATTTAACGATAATTAATTTGGAACATTGAGGTTATATGCCCTCCACTCTCGTTAGCTGTCAGATTTTGCACGCGCCCTATTGTAAGTGAGGACAAAGAAATTGATGTATTAGGATTTGTGATGGTACACCCAACATCAACAAGGGAATTGTCAATGGAATGCGACATTAGTCAGTCTTCGGTTTACAGGATTTTAAAGAAACATAAGTTTCGGTCTTATAAATACCAAATACACCAACATCTTTATGGAGATGAAAACGACAGGAGGCTAGTATATTGCAACTGGTTCTTAAATGCAGTACAACAAAACCCAGGTTTTCCTTTTCATATTTTATATTCAGATGAAAGTAGATTTACGAACCAAGGTATGTTTAACAGAAATAATACTAGGTACTGGGCTCAAGAAAATCCGAGGTTGGTAGGGCGGGGGAATATTCAGGAAAGATTTGGGTTTAACTGTTGGCTTGGAGTACTTGGAGATTGAATAATTGGACCCATATTTTTTTATGGCACTCTTACTGGCGAACGATATTTATTCTTTTTACAAAACCAGACAGCAGAATTTCTTGACTTGCTTCCTCTTGCCTATTTACAAAATCTGTTTTTCCAACAAGATGGTGCTCCCCCACATAATTCCAGAAGAGTGATGGAATATTTAAACAACTTGCATGGTGAACGCCTTATCGCAAATCAAGGTCATATCAGGTGGCCTTAACACCCCTCGACTATTGTGTATGGGGCACTCTCAAAAATAAAGTTTATAAAACTTCTTCAAATACCCGTGAAGAGCTGCAAAATAAAGTTGTACGGGCTCTTAATGAAATAACGCCGGCTGAATTGCATAGAGCCATTCAAGCAACTGTACGCAGAGCCGAATTGTGTATAGAAAAAAATGGTGGACATTTTGAACAATATCTATAAATGTCAATTTATGGTATAATTATATTAATTATTTTAAAGATACCTACTGTTACCTAGTTTAAGTTTAATTGTTCAAACGCAATTGATTTTTATTTATTTATAGGCCCGATATTTATGTTCATTTAAATAAAACTCTGAAAACCGAATTGATGTCGCATTCTATTGCAAATGTCCTTGTGGATGTAATTGTGTTTACCTCCACATACCTATGCTAAACTTAATTGTAACGTTCTTTGCGCTCACAATTATTAAACGTTTGATAGCTCAAGATTGCCTATAACTAGACGAGCCTGTCTGACAGCTGATATTGTTTTATTACATTCAATGGCTACTATAATTTTTCCAATGTTATTAGGTTACCAGATTTACACAGAAATGTGCCATTTTAGTTTCCAAAGCCCACTAATCTATTATCTATTAGCCACATGTTTCTAAAAGCTTGGTTGCATTGTATTTTGGCTGAAATCTCAAATATTTCTAGCGGATTTTCAAAATTTTGGTATCATTACATTCGTATGAAAATGAGGTATTTAAAAATGTTGGTGAACGATTAAATTCCCATTTAAAAAAACCGAGTTAGTGGGTAAAAATCACATTTAAAAATTTTAAACGCCTCTAGAGAATGATGTATTGTATTCAAAATTTCCTCTAGATTCCAAAAATGTAAAAATATATAGGGTGTTCCATTTAAAAATCGAAAGTTGTGGGCATTTCCGGTCAAACCGGATGTGCACCAAACTTGATTTTTTATTGAAAAGATGGCATTTTAGTCGTGTAATAAGGCCTCCAAATTTCAATTTTCTATTCCAAATATTTTATTAAATATCGGGGCGAGCGCAATTCGTGACTCACCCAGTATAATAATATCAATTTGGCTTTAAAAGTACGCCTAAATATTACAAATAGAATGAAAGTAGCAGTTGGGTGCTACTGAATGCGAATGCTTATTAAACACAATAACTTATGCTAAATTTAATTATTTTAAAATTTAGAACATTGTCAAATAGCATGGTAGAATACTCTGTATTGAAATTGTGCCATGTCCGTCATACAGAGCGACCTCCAGAGGCTTACAAACTGTCAGTTTTATATAAGGTATATTTTATGTTTTACTATTATTTTAGAGCAAACCGTTGCCAAGATTTTTTATTAAGCTCATAAAAATATAATGATTGACAAGTTATTCAAACTTCAAATTTAGACATATGTAAAATAGCATAGTAGCACCTACTGAAATTGAAATTGGTCCGTTATACAGAATGGTCGTTAATTCAAGTAGAATCGTTACTTTCCTTGCTTATCGAAGGGTAATATCGTAATTATAAATGAATCACTTTTTGACATTTCATCGAATTTTCTCGTTTAAAACTATGTATATGATAGTCCGGGAGCCCGTGACCAAAATTTCCTGTCATCCCGACACGGCAAATATTGGGGAAAACGTTTAGCTTGAGAGAAAATACGCCCATACCGTTATGTTACCCAAACTTCTGGGAGTTGCTGAAGGGCTTAAAATTAATTTTCAATTAATGGAATCCTAATAAAAATATTTAAAAATACCGCCTCCACTCACCCGCATCACAACATGACACTTATATATATATCTCTCTCTCTTTCGCAACATCCCGAGTTTCCGACAAAGTTAATGAGGCTGCCAAAAACGGTCTTTCTCGAAACCACAACGTTGAATCTGCCAGTTTCTATTTTCCCCACAGTTTTTACAGTACTCTCAACAATCTAGACAAGGAAACTGAGCAAAATGTGAATCAACTGGACATTGCAGTCGCCCACACCCGATTGCAACTTTTTCTCGTTTATTTATTTTGTATTACCGACACAATAGCTCAGCCGGCTAAAGCGTATTAGTGGCAAACACGTTTGTTCGGATTGTCTATTGTGTTCTTGGTTCGATCTCCAGTTCCGACACTGGCAATGTTGGTGAGTAATAGACGTTGTTTGCGTTTTTCAAATGTGTAACTCCCTTCCGAACATCCTAGGCTTTGAATTTGAGAGTTGTGTGGTCTAAGCCCAAGACAATTACTAAATAGAAAAATACGGGGGTTTTACACATTATGACACATTATGATCAATAATTTCTTAAACAGTCAGTTAACTAACAACTGCTAGCTAACTTGGTCAACAACGAATGTATTAGTTCACTCAAAAACTGACAGTTCTTGAGATTACTACTGATAGAAGATATGGCAAAGAAGACGATCTAGGGTGCGTAATAATGGGGCTTAAAAAGTTTAAATTTTAAAAAAAATTTGAAATCCCAAAATATTATCTCCGGATTTGACAAAATCTTAATTATTAACACTAATTCACACACCTCCGAGAGCATGAAGCTTTCCATGTATTTCTTTTGGGAAAAGGATATTTTATCAAAAAATTGTACTACAATCGTGAAAAAAATAGGTCTGTTCTTCAGAATTGACTCGGAAATATAAATTAATAATTATTTTCAAATTAAAGCCCTGTAAGGTCCCAATATTGCCCCATAACGACAGAAATAGAATATCGCATATTTTTGGTGTACTTTTGTTTATTTGTGAATTTGTTTGCACATGTTATGCTAATTTAGTCAGATGTTAGATTTTAATGCTTTTCAGATTGTTTAAATAATCTATAATTGTTTTAACAGTCAATTATTTGTTTGTTACCATTTTTTTCAAGGTAGTACTAAATTTGTAAATATTTAAACTTTTCATGGACTCTCCGACAATATTTAAAATATACAGTACATTTCTTAAACAATTGTCGATTGTTTTGAGAGTAGAAGGAAAATTGAAATGTTTGAAAAGGCTGCAATTCTCCAGCTTTATCACGAAAAAAGTGAAATTAAAAAAGATGACAAATGCAATTATTTACCTAAATAAATTAGGATTTAGTGCAGTAAAATAAGGAATCGGCTTCGGAATCCTTTGTAACAGGGCGGACTTTTTTCCATTCTCTTCTAAATTCTATCCATAATATATGAAAAAAAGTCTTGTTGTTCCTGAAAAGTGCCGCTGTAATAGTTATTAAACAAAATAAGTGTAATATTACGGTTTTTCGCGAATAACTTTTAAAATTAAATTTTATCGAATGAACTGCTTACGCCAATCGATACTACGGGACATTTTACGCAAAAAATGTATATTATGAAGTTTTTTTTAAAGAAGTTGATTGAGGAAGCCGTTGCTCTGTGGCAATCCATAATTATAACAAAAATCGAGTAAAACACTACTATGTTTTTTACCACTATATTTGCACAAAACGTGACTGCAGTTTCAACCCTTTAGGTCATTTTCAAACGATGATTCAACTAAGAATGAAATACAAAAGATTTGGTCCCTATTTAAATATGTTTCTAGAATATTAATTACATTTTGGTAGCAGTAAAAAGAGGCGAGTACATAATATCTAATTGATCATTTAACAAAATTAAATCATCCTTATTATTATATTTGTATATTTCCAATGCTTCTAAAAAATTAAGTTTCAAACCTTTGCTAGCATAGTGTAGGATTTCCATATTATTAATATCTGGGAAGTTATGTCGACTCTGTAATATGTGATTAGAAAAAGCAGAATCTGTTTTTGTAGTCTGAAGGACCTATCATGATCGAGGTATCTGGTTTTAAAACTACGTCCGGTCTGTCCTATATATATGCTGTTGCACTCTGAGCAATTTAACCTATAAACTCCAGATTTTTCTATCTATTTGTTTTATCCTTGGCGTTGTAAATTAAATTTAAATTTTTGTCTTAATTTGTTAGAAGCATTGGAAATATACAAATAAAATAAGGATGATTTAATTTTGTTAAATGATCAATTAGATATTATGTATTCGCCTCTTTTTACTGCTACCAAGATGTAATTAAAATTTCTGAGAAACCCCACCCTTAGATAGTTAGGATATCATAATCTACCTGTGTACTTTCATAATTCTCTAATCTGTTCAATTCTAGAAACATATTTAAATAGGGACCAAATCTTTTGTAATTCATTCTTAGTTGAATCATCGTTTGAAAATGACCTAAAGGGTTGAAACTGCAGTCACGTTTTGTGCAAATATAGTGGTAAAAAACATAATAGTGTTTCACTCAATTTTCGTTAGAAGTTTTTTTTATCGATCAAAAATGTAGGCTACAGATCTTTTTATAACTTTTGAACTAATTAATGAAATTGGGCTTAACAAAGCTTAAATGAAAGAAAATATATGACTATTGGATTATTATATGTTCAAATATAAAAATGAATGTATGTAGGAATAATATATATATGAAATCGGAACATTAAGAGATTTCCGATGAAATCGGTTAATGATCTACCATTTCTACAATTTTTAAGATAAAAACCTGGTACTTTCACATTTTAGTCTTGAGGTAATGTATAAAAGGATCAGATAAGTGAAAAAAAATCTCAAAAATCTGTTTTTGAAGATGTACACTTCGAAAATTTAAAAATGTTGAGAAAGTGGTAAAATTTTATATGTATACCATACCTAACTTTAACCACCTATTACTCTGGTTTAAATCGACTTACTAGATTTCTGTAGGTGCTATTTTTAAAGCTTGAAATGTGCAATTTAAGATGTTTTAAGGGGATTTACCATAAAAATTAAATTAACCCTATCTATTTTACGAAAATTAAAGAAACAGCTTTCTTTGCTCCAAAATTCGTGAAACTAGTGGTAACATAAACTGTAATAACTTTTATTTAAAATATTATTTAGCACACCTATCCATCGGATCTTTTTATACATTACTTCAAGAGTAAAATGTGAAATTTCCAGGTTTTTATCTTAAAAATTGTAGAGATGGTAGAGCATTTACCGAATTCTTCGGAAATCCTTTTATGTTTCGACTTCATATATGTACTATTCCTACATACATTCATTTATATATTTGAAAATAAGATAATCCAATAGCCACATGTTTCTTCTTTCTTTTAAGCTTTGTTGGGCCCAATTTTATTAATTTGGTACGTTCTTAGAGCTGTGTATTTGTCATACACAGCAAAAAAGATTTTTCAAAAAAGCCTTGAGAAAGGAAACAGATTAGATTTCCGAAACGTCGGCGAAATATTTAATTTCAAGTTTTTATACTTATTTGTGTTGTTTATTTAAAAAAAAAACAGACTCTAACTGATCCTTTGACGTAAACGTCACAGGCGTATAGGTTACTTACTAGTATCATACTGGTTAATTGTGATATATTTTGTAGATTCCCCTAGCACCGCTTAAAAAGAAAACATACATGTGGCAGGAAGTCCCAAAGAATTGAAGAAGGAAAAAAAAAATTAAGATAATGCCACAAATAACATTTAGACAGTACTTACATGTCGCTGCGTTCCATTTTCGTGCGTTAAACAAAATGATCTGGAGCCTACATTTTTGATCGTACAAAAAAACTTAATATACGTTTTGGAAGTGAAATTTCCCGTACTTTCTATTGGCCTATGCAGTTTTTTTCGATACAATTAGATTTTAAAACTTATTCGTGAAAAACCGTAATATTACACCTATTTTGTTTAATAACTTTTTAGGAAGAAAACTATTTATCATATATTATAGATACAATTTAGAAGAGAATGGAAAAGGTCCACCATGTTATAAAAGATTCCGAAGTTAAGTCCGTTTTTTTGTCTTATTTTACTTCACTAAAATGGTTATTTCAAATTATTTAATCCAATTGTACAGGTTGAATTTGTTAAATAAAATAAAATACTCACGGGTGCTATGAGATATGTTAGTTAGTCATCAGGAAACCGGAATGTCAAGTTAATTCTATTTTAGATGTAACGATTTAGCAAGAACTGTACCCACTGGTTCTATTATTAAAAACTAGATAGCAATAAAAGCATCATAAAGTGAAGAATATTATTGGAATTCTCTGTATTTATATTGATGCTAGAAAAGTTTTTCTTAATTTATGTTCAATGAAAAAATGTTTATACTTAAATGTACGCCGATGACTCAGCCATTATGCTCATAGTCCGGGTATCAAGCATACATGTTCAATGTGCGTAGGGACCGCCCGGATATGGATTCGGCAGCGTCCTAATATGGATTCGGAAAGGCCCGAAAATTGCCTTGGTCTTCGGCAGCACCCGGAAGTTCTGGAAGCTCGGCTGGCATTCGGCAACGCACTTTTAAAAAAATTCTATGACTAATTATTTACAGATACTAGAGTCCAAAGATGTTTTCCTTTAAAGAGCCGTGAATGGCATATCTTGATGTGGAAGTAGTGACCCCCAGACAGCGGTTTTTAATGTTTTGGTAAGCTTCCTAAACATTTCATACAGACCGCGCCCTAATAAACCTGCAGCACAGATAAGACGTTTAATTATTGTTTATCTCGACTTCGCCCTTCAGTTACCACGGCGCACAGTGTATTAAAACTATAGTGTCCCACCCAAATCAACCTATAAATCGTAAAATTAGAAATCTTTTTTTTTAATGTTTGTTATGAAAAACGTATTTTTACTAAAAAAAATATGGGTTTTTCCAATGAAAATCAGTGTCAAGGTCACACATTTATGAATATTCTCAATTTTTTTATTTTAAATTTTCGTTTTACAAATAAGCAAGTGATCTATCAAATTATATTTTCCATTTTTTTTTTATTGTTAGCAGCTGCTAAATTAACTGTCAAATATAATAACTGTAAAATGTATCTTCTGTTATTCCGGGTGGCCACGAGTCAATGTATGCCCCCAATATTTTGTTTACTTTTGTATTTAAAAATTTGGTTTTTAGTACACGTAAATTAGACAATAATAAGCTACTTTTAGACTAACAGGAATGAAAATATCACTTCCAGTTGAACCGGAAGTGACATCATCTTTTTTTTCTTAAATGGAATGACTATATTTTTTTATGGTTTCTCATTAAGCATAAATTTCTAAGTGCAACAGTTTTTTTCAGATGTAAACAATTCCAAAAAATAAGTGAGATACGAACAATTTTTTAATTTTTTCAAAATGTCCGCGTCAGATGAATGCGATGTAAGAAAATTACTAAGTAGGCTATGGAAATTATTAGTAAGGTTTTAGACTTGTCTGAAAAGCAGAAAATAGTTGTTTGCATTACTGATAGGTACCAGTATTTTTAGTTTTTTTTTTTCAAAAAAACGGAATTTCATTTTCATTTCCGTAGGGGTCCTATGGATTTTTTTTTAATGGAACTGTGCTATTTCTTTTATTAATCAGAAATAAGGATTCAAAAACTATAATTTTTTTCGCCATTAATCATTTCTTAACGATATCCTTCGTAATAATAGAAGTATTTTTAAAAAGTAAGCGCCAACAAATCATTTTAATAAGGTACCTATCTACATTTAAATCCAACATTGTAGATAGCCATGAGAATGACAGACATTCGCAACAATTGAATTAGTCTTGACTTACTCACTTATTTTCTGAAGCAAGTGTATTAAAGTTGTTATAAACAAGAAAATTAATATAAAATGGCTGAAAGAGATGAAAAAGTTGACATGATCGTTATTTATGGAGAGACTCGACGTAATGCAACTAGAGCACAAAGTCTGTATGGACGGAGATATCCAGAAAGAAGATAACCTCCGAGAAACTATTTCGCCCGGTTGGAGCAACAATTTAGAACTAAACCTAATGTAGAAATTGAAGAAAGATTTATTGTGGATGAAGAAACGGAAATTAATGTATTAGCTTGTGCGTGTTGACCCAACTATTTCGATAAGGCAAATTGAACATCAATTACCAGTTTCCAAAGAATCAGCCAGAAAAATTTTAAAGAAACACGGCTGTCATTCTTATAAATATCAGTTGCATCAATTTTTGTATGAGAATGATTATGAACGAAGAATAATCTTTTGTAATTGGTTACAGTTACGCCAATTAAGAAATGAGAATTTTATCAAAAACATTTTGTTCACTGATGAATCGAGATTTACAAACCTTGGGTTATTTAATTGAAACAAGACTCGATATTGGGCAATTGATAATCCTCACATTATGAGACAGGGGCGGTTTAGCGGTTTAGCTTCAATGTTTTTCATTCGGACCCCCTACGGAAATGAAAATGAAATTCCATTTTTTTTTTTTAACTAAAAATACTGCTATGTACCTATCAGTAATTCAAACAACTATTTTACAGACAAGTCTACATCCTTACTAATAATTTCCATAGCCTACTTAGTAATTTTCTTACATCGCATTCATCTGACGCGGCCATTTTGAAAAAATTAAAAAAATTGTTCGTATCTCACTTATTTTTTGGAATTGTTTACATCTGAAAAAACTGTTGCACTTAGAAATTTATGCTTAATGAGAAACCATCAAGAAAATATAGTCATTCCATTTAAGAACAAAAAGTTGATGTCACTTCCGGTGATATGTTCATTCCTGTTAGTCTAAAAGTAGCCTATTATTGTCTAATTTTTTTGTACCAAAAACCAAATTTTTAAATACAAAAACAACCAAAATATTGGGAGCGTACATTGACTCTTGGCCACCCGGTATAGGAAACAACGTAAGATTTTAAGAAAATGAATATAAAATACTTTAAGACTTTCTAGGTACGTAATTGATACAAATCTTTAAATTCGACAGCTGCCAAAATTTCTGTCATCTTACTTAAAATGCCATTTAAAAAAGTTTTTTTGAAAGTTAAAGTGCTAAATAGGTATATTTGTATAGATTTTGTAGATACTTGATAAGAAATTAATGTCTGTTAATATTATGTTAGTTGGCAGCCGTCAAAATTAAAAATAAGCATGTGTCTTACGTTATTACAAATATTCTAAGTTTCCAAAGAAAAAGAGACATTTAAAGTGATTTAAGATTTCGTAGTTGATATTTATTTAAATTATACACTATCGGCAACTGTCAATTTTTCAGTCAACTCAATGAAAAAGCCATTCATTGAGTATTTTCAAAATTTAAAGTGCTAAACTGTTCATTTCCTATTAGTCCGGCAGACAGCGTTCCAAATGAAAAAATTATGTCATAAAATCATATTAATAGTGCAAATGTTTCTTCTCACATAATTATTTATAAATTTTAGCGTCAGCTGCATGGGTAGTGGTGAAGGTGGTTGTGAGAAAATTCGAAACATGTAAAAAAAAAAGGAAAATAAAGTCATTTCATAAAATTAGAAGATTTTTTGAATTTATGTTTCAGTAATAAAGATTAGAAAAATAACAGTCAGCTGCACTGAAAACGGGGGATTACTCGTCAGCTTATGAACTGGTAATAAAAAGTGAGGGTGCAAATTCATTTCATAAAGAACGAAACCCATACAGCGTCTTTATGGTATTATTTTAATGATAAGAACGATAATCAGCTGTGCATCCTGTGGGGGCAAGATCGTCACCTAGGGGTTTATAGGTGTCAAGCGGGCATGGCATTTAAGCCTTGAGCAATTTAATTAGCAACTTGACTGACGATCTTTCTACTATTAGATCGTCAGCGGACTATTTTCCTCATTAAATACAGTGGCTCGAATAGTAATTATAAAAATTCCAGTCATTATACAATTGATTTTATTATTATTTTATCCTTTTAATGGTTCATTAAACATTTTTAATACATTAGAATTTCATTAACTGTTTGACTGACGATCTTTCGCCTATTAGATCATTAGCTGACGTTGTTTCATTAAATACAATATTTCAAGTAGTAAATATAGAAATTCCAGTCATTATGAAATTAATTTTATTATAATTTTACCACTTGTTTAAAATAGACCCGTACTTATGGGCAGAAAGGTGTAACTTTTATGTATGTCATTTGCTATGATATCCCGAAGGCCGATGCCAATTTTTAGCGTTTTCAGTGGAGAACTTTCCATTTTATAGGTGCTTTGTGAAATTTTCAATGTTTGCTTCATTCTGCGTCTAAAATGGCCTTGTAACTTTTTTGGACCATGGGAAAATTGTAACTTTTTGTACATGGTCTCACATACTTACAACAAATGTTTTGCTGCAAAGTAGAAGTGGTATTCATTCGGTAGGATCATGGTCAATTTTTAAATTTTCCGCACTTTTTTCTGTACCAGCAATATATTGTAACTTTTTTTTATCATCTCAGAATTGTACAGACTATCGTATACCGCAGTTGTTAGCAGGTATTCATTCGGTTCAAAAATATTTATTATTCCATGGCTCCGGGCCCAAAATTAGACCACTTTGGGGACTTGTGACCCCCGACCTACGGTGATTAGTATAATATACCCTCAGTATACCACAATTGTTAGCAGGTATTCAAAATTAGTCGATTCTGCACACTGGCTCTTAAGCTAGTATATTTCCTATGGATTTTGAAGATACTTGATAAGAAATTAATGTTAAATGTATCATGTTAATTAGCAGCTCTCAAAATTTAATATCAATTACGTAATACTACAGGCAATAAAGGCAATATTTTGTAACCTCACAAAAATTAATAAAAGGATCATCTCCGGGATTTAAGTAGGTAATAACCCGTAGAATGGAATGATGCATTCTTCGCACTTCCAAATTCCGGGAAAATTAAAAAAAAATTGGAAAAATTTTATGATTTTCGTTTTTTTTGCTCTAGCGGATAAAATAATGAAAGTACAGAAAAAAGTTTTCAACAAAATTTGTAGCTCGTCTCTGTCTCTACAAAAAAGGTCTTTACAAATTTTTGTCTTACTTAAGCAGTTTAGGAGAAAAATCCAGTTTTCCACTTGAGCCGCTCAGAAATGCGCGGAAAATGAGAATTCTCTGGGAGTTTCGTACGACCGGACACATCGATCGATAATTCTTACTATTCAGAACCACTAGAAAAATAAAAACAACATAAAATGTAGAGAAAAGTCTCAGCTTTAATGTGGAAATAATCATAAAATTCATAAAAAAAATTTATCATAGAGAAAAAGTATTAGAAGATGACTTAGTAAACTTTATACAGTTGATTTATTCATATATTTGAGCTTTATGCATCCTGTCTATTTCTCCCGTAATAATGGGTGCTTTTTCACTGCATGGATTCGATTCCACACGTTTTAGCCTACATTTGGTGACAATTTCATTGAAGAATGTTAAGAAACAAGTAAGTTGTATATGTTTCACTGTATGATTGTGCATTTTCTGAACGTGTGGAGACAAATTCAAAAAGTACTGCATACATTTAAAGAACTGTTAAGTCATTCGAAAGAATATATTATATTGTACCTAGAATCCAAAAATTAAGACTGTGCTATTATTATTAATTATGATATAGCGAATTCAACTCCAAAATTTGCAGGCGATT
Source organism: Stenurella melanura (assembly GCA_963583905.1). Classification (NCBI taxonomy): domain Eukaryota; kingdom Metazoa; phylum Arthropoda; class Insecta; order Coleoptera; family Cerambycidae; genus Stenurella; species Stenurella melanura. The sequence goes on from OY757311.1 coordinate 125,587,553, forward strand.
GATCGATAAGAAATATACCCTCTACTTTGATCGCAAGGCATATTTTTCCATCAAAAGTAATTGCAATAAAATGTTAATTGGATTAACGTATCATTATATAAGAATATATAAGCAAAATGAATTATAATTATACTCCCGGCAAAGATATGAATACATCTGTGGATCAACTGATCAAAGATGGCTTAGTAAGCCATCTGCTGACACTTCTTCTCTATGATAACATTTTTTATGAATTCTGTGATTAGTTCCACATTAAAGCTGAGACTTTTCTGTATTTTTTTATTTTCATTTTTTTAGGGGCTCTGAATAGTAAGAATTATCGATCGATGAGCCCGATCGTACGAAACTCCCGGAGAATTCTAATTTTTCGCGCATTTCGAAGCGGCTTAAAACTATAAGTAGGAAACTCGAGTTATCTTCTAAACGGCTTAAGTAAGACACAAATTTGTAAAGACTTTTTTGTAGAGAAAGAAACGAGCTACAAATTTTGTTGGGAACTGTTTCTCTATTTTCATTATTTTGGCGGCTAGAGCAAAAAAACCGAAAATCAAAAAGATTTTTCCAAATTTTTTTGAATTTTCCCGGGACATGGAAATTCAAAGAATGCATCATCTCATTCTCCAGGTTATTACATACTTAAATCCCAGAGATGATCCTTTTATTAATTTTTGTTACCCTAAATGGCTAATTTGGCTGTACTATAACCAGATAATCTTAAATTCTTACATTATTTTCCATATAGCAGAAGGTACAGTTTATAGTTATTATATCTGACAGTTAATTTGGCAACTGCCAGCAGTAAAAAAAGAAAATGGAAAATATAATTTGACAGACCATTTGTAAACGAAAATTAAAAAATCGAAAATTTGTATAAATTTGTGACTTTGACACTGATTTTCATTGAAAAACCCCATATTATTTAGTAATAATACGTTTTTAGATGAAAATTATAAAAAATTCTGAACGAAAATGAAAAATCCGGCTAGAGAGGGATTCATTGAGAATTTCATAACGAACATTAAAAAGAAAAGCTTCTTAAAATCTTCAGTTTTATGATTTGGTTGATTTGGGTGGAACACTACAGTTTTCTCCCACTGGGTGACGCCAGGGAATAGTGTGGAGCTTTCTTTGCATCACAATGCAGGTGTTCGAATAGTTCTTATCTGTATATAACCGACAAATAAGTTTGATTTGATTTGGCTGGTGAATTTTAGAACAACAAATAGCGTTGCTTCATTAGGCTAATAGAAAGGGTTTTCAGTCAACTAATGTGTTTAAATATTTTTTTCTTTGCTTGCAGGTTACTGAGATAGAATGAGGATATGGACGCCATGAAATTATCAAGAATGACAAATGAAAATTGTGCGACAGACTTTAAACTAGTTGAAGAATTATGCATCATATGTAGAAAAATGCTGCTGCGAAAGTGTGATGGCAGATGCCATGCAAAATTTTGAGACCTTGGCTTCTGATGGTATATACACCAAATCCCAAATTTCTGCACTCTTACTAGCTTGCTTTCCTTATTTACCGCTATTTGCCCCACAACCCTCCTCCGGAATAAACTCAAAATATAATCTAGTTTCAGATCTCATTAAAATACATCCTTGTAAGTTTCAAATCAACATCTGAAATCGTTTCAGAGAAAACGTGCCCACAAGAAAAGTTACAGATAGACCGACAGACAAACCTTTTTTTCTCTCTAATTTAAGATCTCGAAGTTTCATAACATTCTAAATCTATTTTAACAAAAAAAATCTTTGTTTTAACTATTACTTACTACTTACTACTACTTACATCTGGAAGTAAAAGAATTGGACATTGATATCCATTATTTGCAGAGCTGGGCAGTACTCGAGTAAATTATACTCGCAATTGCACTAAGTACCCAAAGTACTCAGGAATAAGTACTCGCGAGTACTTTTATTTGAATGGTACTCTACTCGAAATTTTTAAGTACTTTACATTATTAGGTGCTCGAGTACTTTTGGCGGTCACAACTGACGAGTAACGAGTATGAGTACCGACGTGCAATACAGGCAAGTTTCAGCTTGTCTTTTTCCATACAAGTGTGCAGGGCAGTCAGTGTCAGTCAGGCGGGCGGTGTGAGAAGTGAGCGTTTGACGTGTGAAACTATACCACGGAGTGGTAAGTTGGTGCTTTAAGTTTTGTTAACTTTCGTAGTTCTTCAGATTTGCAATAAAAAATGCGAATTTTTAAAATAAGAAGTGACAAATAAATAAAAAAATTGTGGTGATTCGTGTATCACGTTGTAGCTAGGGAGCTGGTGGCAGAAATTTTTGTATGATCTTATTGTGTAATTGAAGTTGAAAAGTGTAAAAACGTCATAATAAAAAGCCGGAAAACCCATTTCAGTCATTATGGCATTACTGATTTTTTAATTACATAATTTTGTGTTACTTTTTTCTCAGAATTTTAAATTTTTGGTTGTGTTGATTTTTGTGTAGTATTTATACATGTTTAATAAATGTGACTGTTTTTGTTGATGTCGGTCTACTTTTATTTACTGTTAATGGTGCAAGTGGTTTTCTAATTTTTTGTCTATTACCAATTTCAATTTGATGTCTTTCGTACTCTTTACTCACTTTTAGAAGACTGCTCTCCAATTTTTGCAAAAGTACTCGGTTTTTAGAGTACTTCAAAAACAAGTACTCGTACTCAAGTTTCACGAGTACTTTTTAAATGTACTCGTTGTGAAGTATTCGTGAGTACTTTAGTGCGGTACTCAGCCCAGTTCTGATTATTACCGGACATCTCTTCCACTATCCTCATAAAAGTCATATGAATATAAACAGTGAAAGTTTAATGAAAAGGTTAGGTATCAAAGAGATATTATATAAACAGTTTTCGGATCAAGCGGTATTTTTGAAGACATCATGGTGAGAGAACGTTTCAAGGACCTATCAACAATTCCTGGGAAACTGTTTCTCTACTCAAATTTTCCTACTGAACCATGCACAGGTAAAGAACTATAATATTACACGTCAGCATAACTACTGGTATTGAATTGAACTAAAAACTATTGCTGCATCCTGCACTAAAATTAATTTCAAAATCATTTACCATTTGAAAAACTGTGAGTCACATAGTCTGTAATATTATTTACATATAACAAAATCATTTAATTTTAATATTATTAATACTACTCTAGCCAAGATATGGTATAGTGTAATTTCATCAGGGCCAAGCTCCGTTGACAGTCTCCGTGCATGCCTAATAGCAATAAATATTTCAATAAGATGGTATGACACACCTTATATTTCTAATGTTACAAAAAAAAATAAAGCACTTTATGAGGACAGATTAATTACAATCACTAATTTATGAGCCATAAATTCACTAGATTTATAGACGTAATATTTCTGCATTTTCCCCTTGTCCTTTACAAATCACCACACATGCAAAAATAAAATTATTATGCAATCTGAAAGGTAGGATTGAGAAATTTGGTTTAGATTTTGAGAGCTTTTAATAATAAATAACATCACAATTAGTACATGGTAATTAATCATTAAAAATGAAAAATGACTGAACCCAGCTATGATGAATGGATTTGGATGATTTTCTTTGCATTGAGTTTCTAATACTGAATAGAAAAAAAGTTTCCCCTTTAAAAATTTCCGCTTTTTACTTGGGGGTGAAAACCACCCCAAGTAAAAAGCGACAATTTTTTAAAGGGGTGGGCAAAAAAGTAAAATAGCAACCACCGAATCTGATATTGAATCATATTGTAAGAGAGAAAGGTGCTGTACAACTTTTCATGAAAATTTATATTTTCTAAGTTATAAAGATTTAAAGATTACGATTTTTGTTTTAAAAAATTGGTACCTTGAGACTGTTTTTCGTAAATAACTCAAAAGTCTTACATTTATGGAAAAAGTGGTATGGTGCAAAAAATGAAATTATGAAATTACAAGTATTTTGTTTTTTGTTTATTTCCGTACGAAGAATATTTTTAAAAATATAATGGTTTAAAAATGGCGCTCGAACGTTTATCAGTCGAGATATAATGCTTAAATCCCAAATATGTCGGAAACAATCAATATGATGTTAAAGATACATATAATAAAAATTAAAGGAAATACTCTTTTTTTATTGGTACCCTATTTTGCTTATTTAAAGTACGCCTCAGAGTGTTTAAATCCAACTTTTAAAAACGCGCGTGTTTTAAAGTTACCATGGCAACATCAATAACCTGACAAACGTGAAGTCAAAATGTCAACTTTTTAATTATTATCTGACAGGAATTATTGCGGGATTAACCGCGAATCTGATTTTCTATTTAATAGTGGGGTAGTTCTGGCATTTGAAAAACAAGTGCCTTTTTTCAAAAAAAAAAAAATTCCTATCTTATAGAGGACGACTTCCCCCACACTTTCACATCCGAGATTTAGGTAAACCGCGTAAACTGGTTTTTGGTTTTTTAAAATCAGCCAATTAAGGCCGGAGATATGGCCGATTGAAGATATTGCGTTTCCGGGTAGGATGGTCATTTTTTTTCTATTGTGGGTGATTATAGGAAGAGGTGAAAGTCGCGGGGGGAGCTCTCTAGGGCAATTAGGGAAGGAGAGATAGGGGGGAACGTGCAGAGAAGGAAGACGGCCATATCTCCGGTTCTGATAGGGAGATTTAAAAAAATAAAAATAGCATTTCTTCCTTTTTTGATCAGCTATAATGTTGGATAGGTAGGAAATAATTTTCGCCGAAATTGTAAAAATGGGGGGCAAAAGAAAAAATGTATTTTTTTTTTCAAAACGATTTTTTTTATTAAGGAAAAATGTCAGACTTACCTTTCTGACCTTCGATTTCCCTTTGTGTGTGTGTGAGTGAGAGCAGTGAGTGAGTAGAAAGGGTAGAGGCCATGCCTACTCTCCCGCCGCTGCAGCTGCTGAATGAAAAGAAATAAATGTATAAGTCTAACTCGCGCGCGTAGCGCACGTTGCTGTCCGATCGAATTTTTTTTTCTTTTATAAAAAGAGAAATTTGTTCTCTTTAAAATGAGCCTTGGCAGAAGAGCGTAGGACTTTCGTTTGCCCTTCTGCGGGGCTTAAACTTCAAGTTGTCGCCCTGCCTGTCGTAATGAAGTAATTTGAAAAATTCTTTTTTCATTTCAAAGGGGATGAAAATCCCCGTTTATTAGGAGCATTTTATGCCCCCCACTCACCCCCTTCATAAAAAAAATCGTTTTGAAAAAAATGCATTTTTTTCTGTTGCCCCCCATTTTTACATTTTCGGCGAAAATTATTTCCTACCTATCCAACATTATAGCTGCTCAAGGAAGGAAGAAATCCCATTTTGATTTTTCAAAATCGCCCTATTAGCACCGGAGATATTACCGTTTTCCCTTTTTGCACGTTCTCACCTCCCTCTCCTTCCCTAATTGCCCTAGAGAGCTCCATTAGTTACAGACAGACCGACAGACAGACAGAATTTTTTTTTCGCTCGAATTTAAAATCTCGACGTTTCATGACATTCTAAACCGATTTCAAGAAGAAAAAAACTTGAAAATGTTTTTACGATTACTGTACTTCCAATCCACTACGTGGATATGGAAGTAATAATGATAAATTAATAATTATTTTATCACAAAGAATACCACATTTTGTACCAATACAATAAATGCCTATATTTTTATAAAAATTGTTATCTTTTAATCACTTACCTCACCCGAAAGAAGAAAAAATTTGAATGCATTTCTGCAGTGTTTATAAAATTGCCATGTATGTTAACTTGAAATACTCGTAATATTCATATATAATTTTTTTCTTCAAAGTGAAATTCGACACCAAAAATGGCACGAATTCCATACTGAAATATGGAAAGCCTCAATTTGGACCTCAGCGACCAAAAAAACCACCTAGAGAAGATTTTCGTTAAAAACGTTCATATTAAAATTTTTTCAGAAAAAGAGGAATTTCCCATGGCACGAATTCTAATCTGATATATGGAATTGCTCAATTTGTACCTCGGAGTCGTGACTAAAGATGTCCCCTAGATCACACTTCCGCAGCAAAATATTTACATTTAAATTTCCGCCCGAAAACGTGGAATTTTCATGAAAAACTGGCATGAATTCCATACTGGAATATGGAATTCTTCAATTTGGATTTCCTCGAAGTCGTAATCAACGACCTAGATCCCATTTCCAAGGCGAAATATAAATTTTATAATTTTTTTTATTATAGCTAATTTTTGGAGCACACACCCAAGTTTCTCATTTTCGGAGGTAATGCAGGGGTCAATGCTGATTGATGAATGTTCCTGGGGGTCTAGGGAACACGTGAAAAAAGGAATTTTTCAAATCGGTGCTGTTCCACCACTTTTCTACATTTTACACTTTTTTCCGTCTCATTTACTGGATTAAATTGTCTCTTATAGAAGCAAAAACTCTCATAGCTTTCTTCTATGTTTTAAATATTCTGTTGCTGTCAAATTAATTTTCCCAAAGAATCGGGCCATAAGTTATAAGGCTAGATTTTGCAGTAGTAAAACGTTAGAATTGTGTCCTTAGTGGTTAGATTCTTTAATTGCCTTATCTGATTTATATTCTTTAGACTTTAGGCACGGCGCGCACCGAAGTGGTGTGTGGCGTTGGAATGGTGGTGGCGTTGGAATGGTTAAGACGTGGTGTGGCAGTAGAATGGCGACAAAATGGTATCAAAGTGATGTAACGCGTACCGAAATGGCAAGCAGTGCCATCCTGCCATTGCTTTATCATTTAATAAAATGTCATCAGATGATGAGGATGTCCTTGCATTGGTTCAACTAATAAGTTTACAAAATCGATATAAAAGAAAAAATCTTTGGGTCTATCCTTTATGGCAAAAAAATAGAGAATACGGCATACATAATGTCCAGGTCCGCTCTTGAATTTGGCTAATGTGGTAATCATCCCGCGTATTGTCATAGAGACAGGTATGAGCCTCTATAAGGCCTTTCAAGATGTATATTGAATTCCTGGTCGTCCTGCATTATACGATAATCGCGGAAAACACAGGAGATGCAACCTCTTCTCTAGGCAAGTAAATACTAAATACAAGCACCACTTACCACTTGCCACTCGAAAATTAAACATGTCCGAGACTAGTGGTGACCGAATGGCACCACCCCACTTGCAAAATATTACGCCACCGCTATTCCATTTCAATGCGCGCTGCCGCATTTGTTTACATGGGTTTTAAAAATTCCACCTGTCACACGGCTACCACGTCACCTAAACACGGAAGGAAAGTAATGAGGAGAAGAATCAATTTAAGTATGTTTATTCCTTACATGCCGTTTTCATTTTTTGCTTTTTCGATTGGATTAGAACAAACAATAATTTTTGTAATATACATTCTCGTGGCTGTATGGCTACTTTTCCAAAGCCATTTCCGTGAAAAAAAAACAAATAGTCAATCGCATCGAAATGCTTTAAGATTCATAAGAATATAGTTGAATAGATACATCTAGATCGCACGAAATATGGGTTCCTGTACCTAAACAAAAGAACGAAATAGGTTATGGGGTCTAGTAAAAGAAAGTTATGAATGCCTTAAAGAGACCATTGCACCAACAGTTCAATTCTCCACGAAATACAAAACCAACGCGACACCTCAAGAATAAAGAAAATAACCGAATTTCTTACCATATATGCCAAAAAGAAACAAGAGTGCATTTACGGGTATATGTTTCGGAGTTGTTGTTCCTCATCAGCGTAACGTAGCTAAGTGAACGTTTCTTTTCACGTAGAAGTAAAACCATATGAGACTAAAAAGCTCGGTGCGCTTTCGTACCTCTTGTACCACATTTAGGTTCTCAAATATGAGGGTCAATACGCACTGCCCTATTTCCACCTGGCACAATATGAACAAAAGAATGAAAGAGTTTATGGGGTTCAATAAGGTGGTTTTAATTTGTAAAAACATTTCCTAAGCTTTGTTACGCTAATGAGGAGCAATAACTTCGTAACACGTGTACACTTCTGCATTTTTGTTTCTCTTGTTTTCGTATATGACAATAGTTCATGGTTTTCTTTTTTTTTTATTGATTGATGTAAGTGCTATAATGTGTATTCTAATTAACGTCCTGATTGATCATCTGAAAATAAGTGTCTTAATAGGAGTTTCACGAGTATTTAGTTAAGTAAATATCGATGTAGTACTAATAAAAATTTGATTTTAATGAGAAATTAATTTAGTGTCAGTCAAAGTTGCAGTTTTGTTTGTTTAAATATTACTTTCTTGTTGCAGTTGCGCTATAAACAAGTGATTAGTGATTTTTTCAAGTTTTCCCATGGTAGCTAATAAAAATTTATTTGCTTAACCGGCGTTTTTTTTTACATTTCACCATCAGAATATATTAGAATATGAATGGGAGCTACATCAACCATAAAACTGCACATAATTATTATGGACTGTAGCCAGCCACTGTAAAGGAATTTACATTATTATTATTTTGTTCCAAGTACTATAGTAAACTGTAGAGATATTTGCAATGCTAAAACAAACCTATACCCAACACCTGTGTATATAAAGATTTTTATAGCTGCGATAGTATCAATTTATGCGTGGGATTTTCTTCCATTAAGACGTTTTGATATAAAGTAAGGCAAATACCGAGACCGCGGTCGGTGTATTGACTGAAATTAAAATATCTATGCTGGGATAATCGCTATTATATGTAGTAGACCTATTTTATGAAAGTCAAGAGGTTATTGATTGGGCCGGAATATTTCAACGCGTTAAGGTGACCATTTCCTAGAAAGAGACATCCGATAGGGAGATATTTCTCTTGGCCATAACTTTTTCTCTTTCTCTCTACGTATATTTAAAAAAACTGAAAGACTGCCTAAATAGAACCATAACAGGATTACTAATATGAATTTTCACTGAATAATTTCAGTGGTTTGCAAAATAGTTCGATTTAAATTTAAAAATTATGCTAATCTTCCTATTTCGTAGTTTCAAATCTAGCTATTCTCTAAACGACTGGAATTATTGAGCGAAAATTCTTAGTAATAGTCTTTTTTTGGTTCTACTTAGGTAGTCTTATAGTTTTTTTTAAATATACGTACTAAGAAGAAAAAGCTATAACCATAAATAATAAATTGAAACATATTCTTTATAGGATTTTGCAAACAGCAGAAAAAATGAAAATTCTCATTCAACAACTAGCATCCACACAGTCCCCTACGGCCATGCAGATTAAACTAGTATCTACATAACCCCTACGGCCATGAAAATTCAGTTAAAATGAGAACAAAGACCTAAAATGCATTTATTTACCTACCTTAAAAATTTTTCATTCTAATGGATTACATTTTCGTGAAATCTATCATTCTGGTTTGAACATGGTTAGCCTTTGAAAGGTTTTTCGCCCTTATTCTGGAGGTCATCATAAAGGCACAAAGCCACTCATAAAGATGTTTAATGCAAAACCAAGAAAATTTCTATGAATAAGTATGAAATAGTTATATATGACATTGACTGATAAAAACAACAGATCTTCACCTATCTATTAGCTAACTAGTATTGGAGCCTATATACTATATGCATGTTTAAAAGCGAATTATGATTTGTTTGCTTTTAATTGTTTGCAAAATACTATAAAGAATATGTTTCAATACAGTCAAAAGCTAACAAATTTAAAAAATTATAAATATTTCCCTATCGAATGTCTCTTTCTGGGGAATGGTCACCTTTTCACAATACTTTTCTCTCTGTTGGAATTCTTTATTTATGACTTATTTTTTCTGTTAAATGAACACTCTCTATAATATTTTACTAAAAATATATCAATTTTTTTACTTGAAAATAGTAACAACATTAGAGAAATTAATATACCTCATAGTTCATTTTCAATTATTTTTTTGAGTGAGCATCCTGTATATCTTAACTAAAAGTACAGCAGTGGTGAGATTTCGAAGTGTAGATAGACCACACCTACCACAGTGTGATTGGTGAAATATGCAAAAATCAGAAAGTACGTGCATATTTCAGTGCTTGAAAACTATTATACAGATTCGGAAAATGTAGTTTAGGGTATAGGAATAACGATGTAATTGATCACGCCCCGCTAGTTCCATAAATGGTGAAAGCAGAGGCACACAATGAATTGAATTTAATACGGCATGAACTAAGGATGGGTGCCGACGTAGGTAATAATTTCTAATACGAAACGAGTCAAAAGCGAAGAAGTTATTTGTCACATTTTTGACAAATAATTTCTACTATTGAACGCATTTCTGCAGTTTCTTTTTTAGCCGTAAATGCTATAGGAATAAAATAATAATTCTTATTAAAACCGAAATGAAAATAGAACATTAAAATAAAATTAAATAATTCGGAACCTAAAATCAACTAATAATTATCAAACAATAAATTAATGAAGTAAGGATTCAAACAAACCACCTTCTTGTGCCAAACAATAGCCAAACCGATTATACAATGAACCTCTCATATCATTGAGTTGATTTGTAGTAATGCTTGCACAAAGTTGGATAAGTTTTTTACGTAATTCAACTAAATTATTGGCTCGTTCAAACGCATGTTTATACGCGGTTTCCTTTAAAAAGTCCCACAGAAAGAAATCATGGGGTGCTAGATCAGGTGACCTGGGGGGCCATTTTATCATTCCCCTCGTAGCTATTAAACGAGTGGGAAATGTTCTTTCCAGAAAATTAATAACAGTTAAGGTATTGTGACTTGGGCAGCCGTCTTGTTGAAGCCAAATGTCGTCAAAGTTGACAGGAAGATTTTGAACTGCGGGAATTATTTGGTTTTGTAAGAGTTCTAAATATTTATTGCCATTTAAATTGCCATCGATTAGCAGTGGGCCTATAATATGATTGTCTAAAATTTCTGTCCAAACGTTCAAATTTTGAGGATACTACGTTCGCACAGCAATACCCAAATGTTTATTTTTCCGAGACCAATATCGTACTACGGATGGATTGTGTTTCCTATGTAATGAAAAGGATGATTCATCTGTAAACAATATATTCTTTAAGAAGTTTTCATCCTCATTCACTTTATTTATCATGATTTCACAAAATTCCATCCGTTTGAAATGGTCCTCGGGAAATATTTCTTGCGTTGTTTGAACTTTAAAACAACTGTACCCATTTCTTTTCAAAATATTTCTTACAGTTCTTTCCTTCATGTCAACTTCATCAGCAATTTGCCTGCTAGAACAAGGTTCACTAGTTTCAACAAGAGCACAGACATTAGTTTCGCGAATTTCACGTTCTTCGCTCATTTGTTGATGGCGGGGTTCGGGTTGACAGCATTTTTATAATAATTCACGACACACCCGAAATTCTCAATTTTTTTTAATATTGTATGAAATTATGCTAGCTGAGGGGATTGGTCTGTCTTGATATGCCACAGTAAATAAATTTATTGTGTCTTCAGTGGAATGGCCCCCGAAGTACCACTTCACAATTTGCACTTTTTCTGCAGTTGTATAAACACACGGCATTTTAATAACGAAATTGAGATTAATTTATTTTATTCCCAGCTACGCTATTAAATGCAGAATGAATGCGCTGTTCTCAACTCGATGCGGTCAAGCGATGGCGCTATTGTTTTATACCAATGTCCTGCATTGTTCTACGACAAGGCGTGGTTTATCTGCGCAGAAACAAGTTTACGTACCATGAACTAAATTTGCTGAATCTGTATATATAGGTTCGAATGAACTGTTTATATAAAATTGTACGTAGTACCAGCAGTTGTAACACAGTGTCAATAAATACATTGAACTGTATTCACACGCTTCTCTTTTAAGGGCTGGTTTTTACTACAAGTGCTACAAATGCTACTGCATTTTTCAATACTGCATTGCAGCAGAAATCAAATATGTGCTACTACGTACATGAACGGAGCAAGGCCAGCATTGCGTACTGTGCAACTTTATCATAATTGACGATTACTGTATATCAGGTTTTCTTGTCAATAATATTATCAACTACATTCCAAATATTACTTGCACCATAGTTTCATATGTAATTATTAGTTTGGAGACAACCCAGTATATTTCTAGTAGTATATATAGTGCTTAGTGATATATTAATGAAGTAATAAGTATTGTAAGTAGTTGTAATTTAATAAATAGTGTTAGTGGTATCTTCTGTTATAATCTCCGAACACACGATGGGGGTAAACACGTAAACAATACTTTTGTAAAATATGTAAAGGAGAAAATAATTAGGAAATGACGGAGAAAAATTGTATAGTTGTCACTATTGTAATAAATAAGATCTAGTATACTTTTTGACGTTAAAAAAATATACACAGTGGTTACTCTATGAAATAATAGCTAACCAATGACTTATAGACTTGTAGAATAGATGTAAAAACTCTTTACCCAAAACGCTTCAATATTGACTTGACGGTTAAATTTAAAATAATTTACAGAGACAGACGCGGTATGGCTAAACTTCTTTTTACTGAACTTAACAAAAATTCTGCAGTCAGTTGATCTGGCATGTACATACAACGTAGGATATGCAACCAGCCTTTCCTTCGTTTCTTACATGTCAGGCTCAATGTTTTGGATTCTAAAATAATCTGTAAGAATATCTTTATTCAACACAATATCTGAATTGTAGTAGATTTCATTTGGTAACTTTAATTAGATACATTAGACGATACAGTAAAGCGGAACACTATTTTGTGGATCTTGGGTGGTTTAAAAAGAGGTATTTAAAAAATAGACATCCTAAAAATATCAAACTTTTTCTTTCTTGTAAAACAACCAACATTTGTTTTATGCCAGGTACATATTATATTCTGATATTCAGATCAGCCACCAGTAGAATCTGTTCCGACTTATACAACAATCTTGTAGTTAAATGGACTCTTGTCAGCAGCAACCCCTTTTAAGGGTATTTTTAGCTACTAAAAGTCTCTACTGTTTCCTTAAGGCACTTTATATGGGAATATGGGGAAATAGTAGAAAAATGAGAAAATGTTGTGAAAATGTAGGGAACAGCGGGAGATCTTGGAAGTGGAAAAAATGAAATGCAAAGATGGGAAAATGGGGGACATTGGTGGAGGACGGTAGTGCGGAAGTAATGAAAAGATGGTACCAAAGTTACTGGAAGATGGTACTAATGTAGTGGGAAGATGGTGAAAATACCGAGGGAAAGCGGTCGGAAGGTGGTGAGATAGTAGAGGAAATGATGAGGTGGGTAATAATTTACTCGAGCGTAGCCACGAGCATTATTTAGTTTTGAATCGGTTCAAAGCTTTAAAAATGAATATTCTTAGTTCAGCCGTATGTTTTTATGTTTGTTCAATCACTACTCTGGAATGTGTTATATCTTTCGCAAATTATAGAGTGTGGTTCAGCGGTGGTACAGTCATGGCCAGAAAAAGGTTTCCGACCTGAACAGCTGCCGCTAAGCGAATGCTTTTGAAATTAATACCACAATAATAACTGTTTGAAATTCCGTGTCGGCAACGCAAAGAGTCTTCATGTTTCATACGGCGCCGACTTTTTCATTCAGTTACTGCTACTACAACCATTGATGTTTGGAAACTTTGCATATGAATGAATGAATCATGTAAAGAAATAACTTGTTCTTGTTGAATTTCATGAGCATATAATATTATTGTAAATTTAATATTAATATATTAAATATTAACTGTATGATACGTATTTGAAAGTATTAATCGATTAATCGACGTTATATGCTCAAAAAATTGACTTTTGGCCAATACTTTTAAACTATGAAATTTAGTGAAAAATAGTTAGATCTTTTTTAAAGTTTGTGAAATTATTTTCACATGGTTTCATGTATATTACGCGTATTCTTTTAACACAACCCCCGTTTTAGCCTGAATTTTGAGCACGCAAATAAGTCTTTTATAATAATACAATTATTACCTCACAATAAAACAAGATACAAAATGTAAACAGATATTTTTTAAATTGACCGTATTGTCAAATAAATATCATTCAGTTTTAACTAGTAGAAGTCGCAGTCGGACGCGAAACTAGAAATATCTATTTGTTTAAAATTTCGCTCCAGCGAGGCACAAATGACTGCCAATAACTTATTTGAAATAAGTAGTCGGCAATGCCCGACTACAACTTTCATTTGTCTCTTAATAATGTTATTAATCATAAACATTTTCAATATTTTAAAATAAAATTTAATTTACGTTAAAGTTCGCTCGAACTTGGAAGACACATTGTATAGAGCAGTTTGGAAATCAATTTGTAACGAGTAGAAGGCACAGTCGGACGAGACTGATTGGAAATGTCTATTTGGTTATAGCGCGGCACAAATCGCTTTTACGCCGTGTCACTGTGAAATTAAGCATTGCCAATAACTCTTTTGAAATAAGTATTCGGCAACGCCCGACTGCAGCTGTAGTTTATCTCGTAGTAATTTTATTAAACATAGACATTTTCAACATTTTAAAGTAAAATTGATAAATCATTTAATTTACGTAAAGTTCGCTCGGACATGGGAGACATACTGTATATAACAGTTTCGAAATTCTGTAAAACTTAAAATTTTTGTGTGGCTAATAAAAAATCTTAGTAACATTTTGCTCTAACATTATATAATAATAAAACATAGCTTATATAAAAATGATACTTTGCAGGCCTCTAACCATCCTCTATAACCAAATTGGCCAAAATTTTAAACATACAAAAATTTCGTTTCTACGGTGGTTATTAACAATTTTTGAACTGTTATACTATATTTATTTAATTAAATCAAATAGATGTAATAAGTTAGCTCATTGTGTAAAGGCAGAACTGTTGTTACCCCTTTATACAATAATAATATTTTAAAAGAGACACCAGAATAAAATTACCGTATGTCTTTATAAGGTCAATGGCATTTAAGGGAGATTACTTATATTTTTTGCGATCGTAGAGCTCCTATAATCAAGACGCGACTATGTTATTCATCTCTGTCAGTAGGCGGGGCGAAAATAAATATTCGTAAGGAGCCTGATTTAAACTTGAGTAATATTTCGGTCGGAAACCTTTTTCTGACCACGACTGTACCATTATAATTTTATGTTCAATATATTTAAAACTATTGAGTAATGCTCGGCGGTGGTTTCATTACAGTTCATTCATCGCGTTAGAACACGAGCACAGTGACTGGGACTCTCAAAAACTAGACAACGCATTAAAATTGATAGTGGGGTATTTTAGGAGTAGCTGATACCTAATCTGATGTCACGAATTACACATTCAAAACGATGATACCAATGTAGCTGCCGTATTTGCAAAATGTATAACAAAGACATGTTTAGTACATGGGAATATCAGGAATCTCTGGTAACAAGTCTAATATTGCAGTTTAAAAATTCCGTGTTGAAATTTTATCTTATAATTTTTACTGATCGTTTTTTGGAGGCGCAGCTGCGCAGGCGGTTAAATTTCTTCCAGAAAGTAATAAGTACATTATGACGTCTTTTTCTAATTAAATGAATAATAAACCATGTGTAAATATTTCAAAGTAAATTATAAGTCTTTAATTTAAATAAAAACTGAAATTATTTTTGTCACTGTGAATATAAATAAAGAAATGTGTTTTTTGTATAAAAACACCGCATTATATAAAATATAGCTGTAGCTGATAACTTTTTGCTCGGTGAGTCACGTCGTGTGCAGATTGATTTCAGTCAGTTATTCGGAAAACGTGGTTTCAAGTGCATATGTGTAAAATTAAATTTATTTCGGTGCCGTTTTACTTATAATTTTTAGTGTATAATTATCATTATGTTTGGTGGTGCTTTTGTTTTAGTGACTAGTGCGTGAAATATGAAAACAATCAAGTGCAATTATGGCTTTTATGGAGACGAGCGGCCTTAGGGAAAAGGAATAAAGGTACCCTTGATTAAATACACGGTTTAGTATAGTTGTTTAATTAATTTTTGTTTGTTTTAATAGGTAGGTCCAGAGGGAAAGGTATGTGGATGAAGTCAACAGCCACAGTCAACATACAAGGTAAAAAATGTTTTATATACCTGCGTAGTTCCTCGTTTAGTGTGACAAAAGTTTCTTTTCATCTAGAAAAGAGAGACAATTTTCGTCTGCTTTCCTATTACTGAAAAAAATCGTAAAATACAAAGTAAAAAATTCAATAATAATTAATAATAAACCATAATTCAAGGGTTCTTTCTTTGGACAAAATATGAGGATTTACCAAGCGTGCTTTAGTAAATTGTTGCTGTGGAAAAAGATATAGTCGGTCTTTAGTTTTTACTTACGCTGTGTAATTTTTTCAATGCATACAATTTGTCCTTTTCAAATTCGGTTTGTTTTTAAATAATTCTTGAAATCTTTTGCGACAGTTTTCTCGTAAACGGCTGAAATTATCAAGTTCTTTCGAGTGTACTTTTTTTTAAATGACTTCTGCATGTGATTTTCTAGTCAAAAGTGCCGCAACGTTTCGTAAAAGAAGAGAAAATATGAGGCGCCTTCCACAGACTACCGTGTTGTGATGGATAAATTATTGTTTCTTAGCTTAAAAAATGTTTCCTTGCCAACAGGGATGTTAAGTGGCTGATATTGGCCTAAGGTGGGCAACAAAAAATAAACACGATTTTTTATAGAATTTTTTCCGTAGTGTGGTTTTGCGAAAAAGTGGCGGGAAAGTATGGAAAAGTTGTCACAAAATTCAATTCAGATTCATTTATTAACACTTAGGCTATTACAATGAAGCCTGAGATATTCACAAGTTAAACTTTTAAGATCCATTATATTTTACTTCAGATTACGGTGGTTTTTTTTAGTATTTTTCTCGTAGAAAAAAACGTTTTAGAATCCAGAGTTTATTATGCGACATTCAGGTGGTTTAAGTTAAGAATGTTTATTCTTGATATGTTAAATTTGGAAATGTCGCAGACTAGATATTGTGAATTCACAAACATTTTCTTAATTTATTCACATTTTTCTGCAAAAGAGAGTAGTCCGTCATATCTATCCCGCGGGAGAAATACTACAAGAAACCACTTGAACTTCGCGTAATAAGCGCTGAATTTTAAAAAAGTTTAAATTTTGTATATTACAGGATGGAATTCTTGAATTTTTAAGAATTTTCTTAATTTTTATGCATTTTCCCGACATTTTTTTCGGCAAAGCAAAATAGAGCATCATGTTCTATAAGAAAAATACTAAAATAAATGACCACAATCTAGGATAAAATATTATAGATCTTAAAAGTTTAACTTGTGAATATTTTCTAAATGTTATTTGTGGCATTATCTTAATTTTCTTTTTCCTTCTTCAATTCTTTTGGACTTCCTGCCACATGTATGTTTTCTTTTTTAAGCGGTGCTAGGGGAATCTACAAAATATATCACAATTAACCAGTATGATGCGTTGTAAATAGTAAGTATCTATGGATATTGAATATAACAAACATTCTTAGAGCTTAGAGCTATTTGTCACACACAGCAAAGAGATTTTTCAAAAAAGCCTTGAAAAAGGAAACAGATTAGATTTCCGAAACGTCGGCGAAATATTTAATTTCAAGTTTTTATGCTTATTTGTGTTGTTTATTAAAAAAAAACAGCCTCTAACTGATCCTTTGACGTAAACGTCACAGGCGTAGAAGTTATTTACCAGTATCATACTGGTTAATTGTGATATATTTTGTAGATTCCCCTAGCACCGCTCAAAAAGAAAACATACATGTGGCAGGAAGTCCCAAACAATTGAAGAAGGAAAAAGAAAATTGTGAATATTTCAGACAGGACTTTGTAAATTCTCAAGCATTTTCCTAAGTTTTCCACATTTTCCAGCCACTTTTCCGTAAAACCGAAAACATCACCACATTCTGCAGGAAATATGCCATCAAAACCGTGTCTATTTTCCGTTGTCCAGCTTAGGCAAAAATTTAGCCACTTTTTAACATCCTTCTTTGCACAAAATAGGTCAAGAGGTAGTCGAGATATTGCAAAAAAAAGGAAAGAAAATACAACTTTGACACCCTGAATCTTTTTCTACAGAAAGAATTTACTAAAGCATGTTTTATTATATCCTCATATTTTGGTTCAAAGAAGTACATTCTTCGACCTAATATTAATGGATCACCGTGTATATAACATAAATTAAATTCAGAATCGAGGTGCGTTTAAAGCTATGATAGTATAATAGGGAAAATAACTGTATATAGTTGTGCACAAAGCCACGCACATACATAAAAATGTGTCAGAAATTAGACCATCAATTTTCTATACATTTTAGCTCGCTGAAAACGAATCTGACGTCCGGTCCAGGTCTACAGCGATGATGAGCAAACAGCTCAAGCTCGACCCCTAATCATCCAAGACCGTCAACAAAAGTCAAGAATATTGGCGCGACGTCCAAGTTGCTTAATTTTGTCTCAGTTCTTCTTAAATCGTGAATCGACATTTTTTACGATTTATGGAAAATTCACACGAAAGCAAGCAATTGGGATTTCAAATTCGTCAAAATACATAGGAAGATGGTGGTCTGATTTCTGGTACGGACTATTTTTCTTGTGTGCTATGTAATTTTTCAATTACATAAAAATACTGGGCTGGGTAAAACTTTGATCACATAGATAATAACCGAAGCAATGTTCACACAGTTCCTGAGAGGAAGAGGGGGTCTTTTAGTAGGTAAAAATCCCACATATCCCTGCACGCCCAACTAACAGTACAGGGAACCTTTTGAAGGTTTTTCCCCTCAAAAAAAAAAAAAAATAACGTATACGTCACGAATAAAAAATGCTTAAAGTGGCCATTCCCTAGAAAGAGACATCCGATAGGGAAATATTTATTATTTTTGCCCATAACTTTTTTTCTTAGTACATATATTTATAAGAACTATAAGAGTACCTAAGTAGAACCGTAACAAGACTAGTACTATGAATTTTCACCAAATGACTTCAGTGATTTGCAAAATAGCTAGATTTAAAACTACAAAATAGGAAGATTAACACAATTTTTAAATTTAAATGTAGCTATTTTGCAAACCACTGAAATTATTGTGTGAAAATTCATAGTAATATGTTATGGTTCTACTTAGGTAGTCTTATAGTTTTTTTAAATATACGTAGTAAGAAAAAAAAGTTATGGCCAAAAATAATAAATATTTTCCTATCGGACGTCTCTTTCTAGGGAATGGCCACCTTAAGCGAATCGCCGACCTATCGGGCGTAGGGAGTCGAGGAAGTAGAGGTCGTATTGCGTCTATGCGCGCTATTTATTAAATATTTCTTCACATATAAATTTCTATAAAAATTCTAAGCCCATTTCGACTAATTTTTTTAACGATTATTAAAATGATGTTTAATATGGTTTATTTCTTGATTCTTTCGCACTATTTGGTAAATATCTCTTTAAATATAAATTTCCATACAAACATTAAATAATTAGTTTTTGTAATAAATTAATGTTTAATATGGTTTTTTTCTTGTTTCTCTACGATAAGAATTGACAGAGTAGTTTGACTAGGCACATGATGTTTTTAACATAAATCGAAAAATATTCTCTTTATCAAGAAATATTATTCTTTATTTGTTGTAGGGCATCAATCTTTAATCTGCTTTTCAGTTTTTTTTCTGCTATCACACTGCCTTTTATTGTAAGAGACATGTAAATATGTCGTACTAATTGAAAAAAAAAATAAAATAACGGAGAAATATCGTATAGATTGTAAGATCTAAAAATTTGCAACAAGTTATTTAAAAAACAAGTTTACTGTTTTGCGAATAATTGCTGGTTTTGCAAAAATTTACTTAGAAATCGTTGTCTCAACAAATATTTTGATTAAATTTAAAAGTCTTTACTTTAAATTGAATTGAATTATATCAAATTATGACAACAACGGTGGTTAAAATTCGTGTATTCTGGTGTATTTTTTAAAATAAATAAATAAATAAGGCGTCCAACGATAAACCCCGAGGGTCACAAAAGTTTATTCGACGAAAACTGTCAAAAATCTGAATTAAAATCGGCGCAAAGTAAAAAATTCATAAGAACAAGAAAAATTGTTAAATCTGTGACAAATCGTTCTTTGGATCTCAAGTGTGTAAGTCCACTTTGAGGCCAAGGATTTTTCGAAGCTCCAACCATTTTTTAAGATAGAATAGTTCAATACATTACACATTACATATCTGGCGTATAATTATCGTCGATTTGGTTAAAAATTAGGGGTTCGTAGAAGAGGTTAATTCAAAATTTTTACAGTTTTCGGCGAACAACATTTTGCGACCCACAATCTCTTTCCTTCGACACCTCGATTACCCATTTCTGCTTAAAGATACAACAGAACAATTATTATTGGAATGTTCCTCATTGATCTCAAATTTGGGGAAATGTTTACCAAATTAAGCGACCGCCATGGAAAATCCTTGGGCCGAGTTTTTCCTGTGCTTTGGTACTCAAATTTTTACTTTTTTACATCTAAGTAGGTTACTAATAATCCCAAAATTTTCTTTAAAGCCTGTGACGCCCGCGACCCCTGTTTCTGGCTTATCGGATCAATCTAAAAGTGTTCATTATTACCACCTCTTTCTGTGGTCCTTCTCCAAGGAGGTGGGGTTTTATGGACTTGAATATCACATGGCTCTGGGTCTACCCTTGATACTCGTCACTATACTAGAGAAAATATCCAGTTTTCATATATATTTTTTTAAATTTAAATTGATTTTTTGACAGTATTGTAATAACTAAAATATCATTGTGTAACAAAAGATAAATTAAGGGTAGTCAAATACTGCCCTGTCGTGTATAAAACAACCATTATTTTGGCATAACATCTTTTGTCTCGATTTTGATTAATGTGCTATAATATCGACAGTCTGCAAATTAATTGAGATACTCCGTACTATACCAATGGTAATGTCTAATTTAATCATGTAAGCAAGGGAATATAACTACCAGCTATTACAATTGATTACAAACTTTCTTGAATATTTCTACCATAAAAAAAGAAGTAAACCATTTTTTACAATTTATATTTTTTGGGTGTGTCTTATCAATATTTTTTTTGCTCAAAAATATCCTACCAATCAATGAGCATCGCAACGGAAACAAAAACGCTCATTGAGTGAGTACTGACTCGGGCAACTCGTATGTGCCGACTCGTCTTTATTG
Source organism: Stenurella melanura (assembly GCA_963583905.1). Lineage (NCBI taxonomy): Eukaryota > Metazoa > Arthropoda > Insecta > Coleoptera > Cerambycidae > Stenurella > Stenurella melanura. Next base: position 125,608,660 of record OY757311.1, read on the forward strand.
AAATATTACTTTATTTTATGTTTTATTTCAATTTTTCTCAGGTTATAAGTGTATTGAGAATTTATTGTTGCTACATGTATATGTAATAATGACAATTAATTAATTCTTTAACACTCATTTTATCAAGTCTTAAATATTAAATAATTAATATATTTTTTCTGATCAGTTTATTCCCTCTACCATTTTTGTTGATTCTTTACTTCTACTCTTGAAATATTTAAATGTATACTTTCAAATCTATTATTTGAGCTACTTCACATCATTTATTATACATGTGATTAGTTTTTTAGAAGAAAAATATTAAAGATAATTTCAAAAGCTCTAAATAACAATAAGCAAAATTGCTTCAGATAATCAGCAAAAATGCACGTTTCCAAAAAGTCTGTCTTGGCAAATTTTTATGATATAGAAACAAATGAAAAGCAAATTAAAGACAATTTTATTAAAAAACTAAAAAGTGTTTTTTTATGTCATATTTTTTGTAAAAAATTATATTTATATGGAGATATTTACCACGAGGCGCTGGCCGGCGATTTCCAATATAATATTGTTAAAATCTAAGACCAATTATTTTCCTATACTGGAGTGCAAATATAGTATCAGGATGTTTTTCTTTAAAGAGACTTAGATAGAAAATCTAAATGTGGAAGTAGTGATTCCTTAAACAGCGGTTTCCCGTAAGATATACGTTATTGTTATTACCCATACGACTGCATAGTTTCAGTCAGCCATACCGGGTGAGTCACGAATTGCGCTCGCCCCGATATTTCCTAAAATATTTGGAATTGAAAATTGAAATTTGGAGGCATTATTACACGACTAAAATGCCATCTTTTCAATAAAAAATCAAGTTTGGTGCACATCCGGTTTGACCGGAAATGCCCACAACTTTCGATTTTTAAATGGAACACCCTATATATTTTTACATTTTTGGAATCTAGAGGAAATTTTGAATACAATACATCCATTTTGGTCACTTTTTGATAAACATTAAAAATTTTATTAATAAATCTATTTCTGAATCCAGAGTGCTGTGGTGCCCAAAATATATTTAGTTTGTGTGCTACGTTACTATAAAAATAAAAAGAGCAATATGATTGCATTACTTAATTCTCTAGAGGCGTTTAAAATTTTTAAATGTGATTTTTACCCACTAACTCGGTTTTTTTAAATGGGAATTTAATCGTTCGCCAACATTTTTAAATACCTCATTTTCATACGAATCTAATGATACCAAAATTTTGAAAATCCGTTTGGAAATATTTGAGATTTCAGCCAAAATACAATGCAACCAAGCTTTTAGATTAGATTAGTGGGCTTTGGAAACTAAAATGGCACATTTCTGTGTAAATCTGGTAACCTAATAACATTAGAAAAATCATAGTAGCCATTGAATGTAATAAAACAATATCAGCTGTCAGACAGATACAAAATAAACCGTTTCGGAAATCTCTTTGAGTAAAAATGAAAGAAAATGAATAATTTTAGTAGAAATGAAAAGGTCGATATGTTACTGATATATGGAGAGCGTCTCAAAAATTCAACTGCAGCTGCAGAACTGTATCAGCAACGATATCCCAACAGACGTCATCCAAGCAGACACTTGTTTGCCAGAGTGGAACAAGAATTAAGAAACGAACCCAATCAACAAGATGACCATCAAACATTTATTGTAAATGAGGACAAAGAAATTGATGTATTAGGATTTGTGATGGTACACCCAACATCAACAAGGGAATTGTCAATGGAATGCGACATTAGTCAGTCTTCTGTTTGCAGAATTTTAAAGAAACATACGTTTCGGTCTTATAAATACCAAATACACCAACATCTTTATGGAGATGATAACGACAGGAGGTTAGTATATTGCAACTGGTTCTTAAATGCAGTACAACAAAACCCAGGTTTTCCTTTTCATATTTTATATTCAGATGAAAGTAGATTCACGAACCAAGGTATGTTTAACAGAAATAATACTAGATACTGGGCTCAAGAAAATCCGAGGTTGGTAGGGCGGGGGAATATTCAGGAAAGATTTGGGTTTAACTGTTGGCTTGGAGTACTTGGAGATCGAATAATTGGACCCATATTTTTTTATGGAACACTTACTGGCGAACGATATTTATTCTTTTTGCAAAACCAGACAGCAGAATTTCTTGACTTACTTCCTCTTGCCTATTTACAAAATCTGTTTTTCCAACAAGATGGTGCTCCCCCACATAATTCCAGAAGAATGATGGAATATTTAAACAACTTGCATGGTGAACGCCTTATCGCAAATCAAGGTCATATCAGGTGGCCTCCTAGGTCACCTGACTTAACACCCCTCGACTATTATGTATGGGGCACTCTCAAAAATAAAGTTTATAAAACTTCTTCAAATACCCGTGAAGAGCTGCAAAATAAAGTTGTACGGGCTCTTAATGAAATAACGCCGGCTGAATTGCGTAGAGCCATTCAAGCAACTGTACGCAGAGCCGAATTGTGTATAGAAAAAAATGGTGGACATTTTGAACAATATCTATAAATGTCAATTTATAGTTTAAATATATTAATTATTTTAAAGATACCTACTGTTACCTAGTTTAAGTTTAATTGTTCAAACGGAATTGATTTTTATTTATTTATAGGCCCGATATTTATGTTCATTTAAATAAAACTCTGAAAACCGAACTGATGTCGCATTCTATTGCAAATGTCCTTGTGGATGTAATTGTGTTTACCTCCACATACCTATGCTAAACTTAATTGTAACGTTCTTTGCGCTCACAATTATTATGTTTGATAGCTCAAGATTGCCTATAACTACACGAGTCTGTCTGACAGCTGATATTGTTTTATTACATTCAATGGCTACTATGATTTTTCCAATGTTATTAGGTTACTAGATTTACACAGAAATGCGCCATTTTAGTTTCTAAAGCCCACTAATCTATTATCTATTAGCCGCATGTTTCTAAAAGCTTGGTTGCATTGTATTTTGGCTGAAATCTCAAATATTTCTGAGGGGATTTTCAAAATTTTGGTATCATTAGATTCGTATGAAAATGAGGTATTTAAAAATGTTGGCGAACGATTAAATTCTCATTTAAAAAAACCGAGTTAGTGGGTAAAAATCACATTTAAAAATTTTAAACGCCTCTAGAGAATTAAATAATGCAATCATATTGCTCTTTTTATTTTTATAGTAACGTAGCACACAAACTAAAATATATTTTGGGCACCACAGCACTCTGGATTCAGAAATAGATTTTTTAATAAAATTTTTAATGTTTATCAAAAAGTGACCAAAATGGATGTATTGTATTCAAAATTTCCTCTAGATTCCAAAAATGTAAAAATATATAGGGTGTTCGATTTAAAAATCGAAAGTTGTGGGCATTTCCGGTCAAACCGGATGTGCACCAAACTGGATTTTTTATTGAAAAGATGGCATTTTAGTCGTGTAATAAGGCCTCCAAATTTCAATTTTCTATTCCAAATATTTTAGGAAATATCGGGGCGAGCGCAATTCGTGACTCACCCGGTATATATTAATACGATATTAGGACTTAGAAATTCTATTGAAATATGAATGTTATTACACTTTATTTCCTGTATTGTTAGAAGATCATGACAGTCTCAACCATTTATAGAAGCGATGTTACAGATGATAAAATTCTCTAAAAATGACCATGCCGGTGTATATTTATCTTTTATAGTCTAACTGCGATTAAAATTGCAGCGATGTATATTATTTTCAGTTCATTAGTTCATTATTTACATTCTATACTGAAATGAATTTAAATAATTCATACCTACACCCCGGAAACAATTTTTATAATGAAAAAAATACCATATTATCTTTTTTGAAGTACCATAAAGAATATTTTTTATTTTAATCACAAATAAGCAAAATACAAGATTAACTAACACATTAATTCAAAATATATAGATACGGATTCTCTGCATATTTTGTGTCAGCCTTAACTTTGCGTAAAGAAGAATAAATCCCCATAACAAATAAATTGTATAAGTAATTATTTCTACATTACGAAGAAACGTTTTACTACTTCAACAATTTTGCATTTAACATTTCCTTTTCAGGAAAATTTGTCAATCATTAATAAAGTATTGAAAGCTGTCTAAAGATAATATAACGCCATTAAATTCCGCCCACAAATCAATTCCAAAATTCACAATTACAAGCTAAATAAATAACGATCATTTATTTTTGTTAACTAGTCTTTGTCATTAATTCTAAAAGTTAATTAATGATATAACGGGAACGTTTTGTATAAATCTACAAGTTTTGAGGGACATTTTTCGACATATCCATAAAAGTTTGTTATCCATTTGATATCTCTAACTCCAACGGTTTATAAGTAATGATTTATTCAAAATCAATTGTGCTAAATAGATTTGGCTTAAATATCATTGTTGTGTAATATCATATTGTCACATATTATCGATTATTATTTATAGAATATTGTCTGCTGCTACAATGAGCAATTGTGATCTTGCCAAAGGTTCGAAGTATGCGACTTTGGAAAGTTTGCATGTATGTGTTTTCCACAATAATTTCTTTTACCTAGAATTTTTGAAAATCACCTTTGGAGTGTCGAGAACTTTCAATAATAGTAACTTAATACACAAAATATATAAAGAAGGTGTAGTTGTCGATTTTATTAAAAATGTTGTGTTATTAGGTATAACAATATATAGTGATAAACTTACCCGGTAAAAACAGATTTGTTAGTTGAAGTAAAATTATTTTGTTGATTTTTTTTTGGTTAACTTAAAAAAATATTGTTCTTTCAAAATATTTCGTATGTGTTCTAAGAAATGGCCAGTTTAGAAGTCATATAATTTATTTATTAATTCTTTAGAAACATAATTTGTTTCTCGTATACAAAATTTGTCTACTATTATGTTCGATTATAAACAAAAAATTAAAAAAAAACAAAAAAATCACAAAAATTACTGTCAAAATTCGTTTTGAATGTTACCTATGATTAATTTTATTTGTGTAAAATTGCTAGAGATTTAAATTTTTACACTTTTTTGTTTCGTTTTAAAAGACGGATAGTACCTCAATGTTGTTCAGTATCACTTTGCTCCACAATAAAAGGGGGTCACAAATTTCCTTGTTAATGTTTTATGGTTGAGTGGAAGAGCAAACCCCTATGCTTCGGACAGCTTGTTTGAACTCTGCCATTTGTTAGGAATATTTCAATGATACAATTCATATATCATAGTGTAAATTTTTCTTTTATGTAACTAATCCTAACAATAAAATTATTATAATTATTATTATTATTATTACTATTATTCCTTGTAAAAGTTTTTGCTTGCCTAAAAAATAACAGTGACGTTGATAAAAATTATATTTTTGTAATGTTTCCGAAATTAGTGAATTTTTAGTAAAATGCTTGTCGGTTTTTGTCAAATTTTTACTTATTTATGTTTTATTTTATTTTCTATTTTCACAAATACTACACGCTGTAGAAATTTGGAATCCTGATTTAGGAGCAACCTGTATAATTCCTGTAATATTATATTTGATTCTTAGATGCATTGTCTATAGGTATATAATGACACATTTTTTTTTAGTACAGTGTTTTGGAGGGTGTAAAAGTTCATACCGTTACGTTATTCAAAAATTCAGTGAGAGATTTCCCTAGAGCGTATGTTTCGAGAATGGCAGTTCATAAATTGATTAAAAAAAATGTAAAAAACTAGTTCAGTGCTTGTTGTAAAGAAAAATAAAAAAAAATGATCAAAATGACACCGCCACATTATTAATTATTAGTGTTGGCATCGGTTGCTGAAAATCACAAACTTTCGTTGAAATATCGAGCCTGGCATTTGGAAGTTGGTAAAAAAAGTTAAATTCAAAAAATTTTGAAAGAAAATAAAATGTTTTCATATAAACCATATTTTAACCATACATGCCTTAGAAGAAGGAGATGAAGCAAAACGAGATTCCTGTTTATGGGTAGGAAATGAAATTTTAAGTGGCAACACGAATTTTTATAAATTTGTTATGTTCTCCGACGAGTCGTCTTTTTCAACTAATGGAATTGTAGCTTCACAACATGTAAGGTATTGGAGTGAGACTAACCCCGAATTTAAAATTTCTACGACACATCATGCCTGCGTCGTACGTAATTGGCTTAACAGCAAATTTGAGTAAAGGTGGATTGGACGAAGTGCTCCAGCTTTGTGGCCCCCGAAAAGTCCAGATTTGACAATTGCGGATACATTTCTCTGGGGGCGTTTAAAAGAAATTATCTACCGACAACCCAGAAACAACGGCGTTGAAATTCTAAAGTAGCGCATTTCGCGCCCCGTATAAAAAATATAACTTTTGTCAACTTCATTACTATTCTTTAGGCAAGCAAGAACTTTTATAAAGAATAACACTTCTTCGAAGAGTTAAAAATTTTAGCCATTACACCTATTGTAAACCCCATCCGCGGACATACTGTGTATTAGGGAAAATATTATTTTAATTTAATTTTTGTGGTAACAGAGCCATAGTCTTGATGATTATTATCTAATAACAATAATGAAGGTTACATGGCCAACGTAGCCAGAAGGGTCCAATAACCTGGAACGGGCTCCAACAAAGCTGCATGCCTTGGTGAAATGCCAGGGATTCAGTGGTATTTCCTCATCAAAGAGGAGTACCAAATTACATAATAATGTTAATAACAATATTTATTCATCCAGTAAATCCAATTAAATTTTGACATAGAAAAGATCTGCATATCTGTCAATATATAGCATAAAAGAAAATGGAAGAGGTACAATAAGGTTATAAAAGTAAACATTTTAAAGTAAAATCTGATTAATAATACGTTTAATTAATATTGTGTACATTATTTAAGGACAATATTAGGTTATTTTATAAACTTATCTTATTATTGTCGTTATTATTTATTATTTTCGAATTAAGAAGCATCACACTTTCTCTGTGAAATAATTGGGAATCTACGGTCCCGAAATCGACAAGGGGGGTCGACTGAAGGGTATACAAAAACGAGAACTAGATTCACATGTAAAGTTTCCTGCTGAATTCGAATTTCGAGTTCGCCAATTCATTTGGAATTGCGAATTTGCCGAAAAAGTTGATAATTTTCCTTCTAGAACTTTATTTCCCACAAAAGTGTGTCTTTTATTACAACTAGCGCGTGTTTATCTCTAATATAATCGACTTTCTTGCGTTTAGTGCGGCCTGCTTATTTATTCGATTGTCACACGAATATCTACGGCCTCTATTTTTTATTTATTAAACATTACATAGAATACACCTTCAACTTTTCCTATTTATTTCTTGTTAAATAAATACCTAGTTGAACCCACAATTCTGTGGCATGCCAAAGAAAGCCGGGCTTCTGGAGATGTTTAAAGTCTCGTTCCTATCACCTGATGATATGGGTGTGGTTTATCTATATTTTAACCAATAAATACACGCTCCCACCACCAATAATTTGGATCGAGCGCTAAGTGGATCATCATATTTAGGTAGATAGAGTATTTAGTAATTTACCAGATCGCGAATGTAATGTTAGTTATGGCAACTAGTGGGTGTCTTAAATGAACAGTAAAAAAAGTTGGTATTAAATTTAATGGATTATTTTATAAAAGAGAGGAAAAACAAAGGACCCTTGATACCACTTGATACAAGTTGCCTACATATGGGAAGAATTTGTATCATTGAGATTTCTGAAAAATATTGTATTGAGGGTTCGTTTCTTTTTTTACATGCAAATACCTTTATTCAACTAAAAAACATAAAGTTTTTGTCGAAACTAATCAAAAATTTGTGAAATAGACACAAGAATTTATGATTTTTCATATAGTAATTAATGGTAGGGGTAAAATTTGCACCTTTTTATTTTCCTCATATCTGCTTCAAAATTGTTATATGGGGTCCTTGTTGTATTCCATGCGCTTTTTCTTAATAAAATTTACCTTAACAATTTCACCCATTTTTCGGTACCACCGTCAACTACTTTTTACACTCCTGCCAAACCGGTGATCACATGACATGTGTCAAAATGTTTATTTATTGATGTCGGACATGCATAAACGAACCCCCAATAGAGTTTTTTAGAAATGTCAATAATACAAATTTTTCCTATATGTAGCCAACTTTATGGCAGACACTATATAATCAGAATTCCACTAAATGATAACATCTTTCCTATTTTTTAATAATTATTTAGCGACATCATTGCTGTTACAGGAGAGAACTGTTTGAGAACTACTGGCATTTCTTATGCATCAAATAAAATCTAGGTTCAGACGTTTTAGCGACCATGACGCAAGTCAGCTTAAAATGTACCCGACTCTGTCTTTGCTGACATCCAGGAAAAACATACATTGTTGTAAAAAGTTAAATTACACCAAACAAAACTTTCAAAAATATTAGTTTGATAAACAGTCGTCCATTATCTCCGATTAAGTTATTCACATCATTGCTTAACAACTCGAATTGTGAAATTATTTTCTGAAGCGGTATGGGACCTCCAAAGGGTTTTTTCTGTTTGTTATATTTACCGATTGTTTCTCAAACCAATCAGGGTCGATTTCATGTCATATTATGAATTATGCATTTTTAGGTTTTGGCTAGGTTTTTATTTACTTTCGCCTGTGTGCGACGCGACGCCATGCCATGCTGGCACACGTAGTGACGTTTCTATTACCTTTTACAACCTATTAATCAAAATCAACGTATGCCGGATGATCAGATCTTTTAATAAACTTTGGCACGTACCTAGTCGTATTACCAATGTGCATATTTAAGATTCTCTCATTCTGGTTTACCTCCCGTAAATGTTGTAAGGATAAAACAAAAACAAGTTTAATATTATATAAATGTATTCACAAGACAATACACATATTAATTTTGTTTCTTAATTCTAAACTAAAAAAGTCTATAACTATAGAAAATACAAATGATTATTTCATTCATAATAAAATTACATTTCCCTTCTGAGTAGATACTTCCACCATGATATGAATTTTATCAATAAGTATTGCTTTTGTAAGAAATTTGATGAGTTTTTTCGATGATGCTTAAAATTACGAATGAGCGAAACACTGAGAGAAATGAAAGTATCTACTCAAAAACTATGTACAAGTATTTCAAAGATTGCTTTTTGGTTTTTCAGTTGATACATTTCCTAAAAATTGTGTAAAAAATATATACATTTTTTGTCTAATACTAGTTTAGATCGTAAAATCTGTAATATTGTTTATATTTCCTCTGCAAAAGATTGGTAATACTGTAAATTGTTTATTGCACAAATATATGTAGTCTATGGAATTTGGAAATTTCTTAGTAAATGTGATAGAATTGTTAAATTTTGCGTAGAAAATATAAACAATAAATTTAAATAATAAATAAATAAATAAGGTGCTATAGAAAAGGCTAACCTATATTACATAAAAGGTGTGGCTGCCAAAACTGGCCTGGAAGAAGTTTACCGTATAAAATAATAAATACAAATTTTTAATATCTATTTTAAATATTTGGCATCATTTACTTCATTATTAACATCCTTATAAAGTATTATTCTCGAAGAAGTGACTGGGATAGGTACTAACACTATACAATAATTTATTTTCGTAGGCTTTTTAAGAACACTATAAATATTTTCTTTTTTTGTCAAAAATATATTTTTAAAACTACAAAAGATAAATGCACACAATAATATCATGTACAAATAACATTGTATGGCCTCTTAAACAGAAAGGTCAAACCTAAATAAAACGGCGTGCTTCAGCTTTGACCTTCCCACAATTTAAACAATTTTCAAGGAATAATTAAATCTTCACCCCATGCTCACGATAGCAAAAATAGATCCTTTTCACGTGAAGCACAGTTTTAAAAGGCAAAATTGTGGACTAGTTCCTCAAATAAACGATCTCTATACATATATTAAAAACAACATGCTAAACTTCATGTCGATTTTATTTCAAAGGGTAAACATCAATATTACAATTGATATATTAATATGAACTCTTACACATTTTTTTATATTTTATTTCAACTAAACTACTTAAATAATTCATCGTCACTCTGATACAATTTCTCATTATATCAATGAAAACGAAATTTACTACTAAGCGGTGGAAAAGTGATTTACAAAAATAAACGCAAGAAAATAGGCACAAAAAATGTGATACACGAACCAAGTGCTAAAAAATTATGTTACGCTAGAGTGAAAATTCTTATTGAAGCATACACGGTGAGCATACCCAACGTACCAGCTCTGTCTCAAAAATGAAGATAGAATACAGATCCAAGCGAATCTAGTACTGAACTCACCTAAGCTTCAGAACATATGCCAATTTTTATTATGATGATATTAAACGTCGAGACCTTATTTAATTTTATTTTCTTTAGCAAGCATTGGCCATTAACACCATTCAAAAATTCGACAAATTTAAATCGCTTTTATTTTGGTGCTAATTTGGGGGAAGGCTAAGAGTCATCCCTCCAAAAACTTAGGAAGAAAATAAGTACAAAAATTTTTATTACGATAAGAAATAAAATTCAATAAAAACAGTTTTTGTACTCTTAGCAGAAGTATATATTTTAATTTTTAAAACCGTAAATTTTGCTTGTAGAGAAGAATTTTCATATCATTGTGTTATCGAATTCTAAATAACTTTCAAAATGTCCGCCTGTCTGCACACTGTACCACGGATTGGCAATCTTAACAGTATTAAAAAAGGTTTTTGTGTACCTGTGAATTTTCGTCAAAATGTGTGACGAATTCGTTTTCAATACCCGAAAATTAGTAAAAAAGAAAAGAAAAGATGACTTCCACACTTTCCACGGATGGACCAAAAAAGCCCTTTTTCAACATTGTTCTTTTAATTTTTCATCTTTAATTTAAATAGACAATATACTTATTAAATGTTATTATATTCTTTCTTACTCCAATGTTACTAGTTATTTACATTCTATTAACGTTTAAATAGTGGCACCTCAAACTATCAATAAAATTAAAAATTTGTACCGCACGGTAATATTTTGAGACCATTAGAATTTTGTATGTACAGCTGATTTTTATGTATGTGTCACGTGCTATGCATGAAATGCTTGATTCTCACATTTACTTTTTATTTTTCCACATGAAAATAATATAGATTTGCAGCACATAGTGGCTGTTTGAAAAGCTCATACAAGATTTTTTTAGATTAAGAATATTTACTTAAGTAAGGTTACCTAACGTCACATGACTAGCAGAATTATGATAAAAATGCTCATTAGCTCTGTTCTGAAGCTCAGATGAGCTTATTACGTTTTTTTATGTTTCCCATTTCCAAGATTGAACTGGAGCGTCATATATTCATACGCTGTAACCTAAACGGTCTCAATGAATTATTTTTCAGTTTAGGTATTTTAATAAAATTTAAAAAATAAATAAAAAAATGTGTGTAAAAGTCCGTTGTGGGACCACACGTGATATAACAAAATATTGTTATGACTCACCACCTAAAAATATTTTCATTTATATACATATAAAATCAACTCAATAATAAAAACTTGCTTGTGTTAAAGCACGATCAAATAAATTAGGTACTCAATTGAATTTAAACTTAATAGCAGTCGACAATTATTTAAAATGCAAAATTTACAATAAAAAAAAACTACCTAAAAACATAAATTAACTAATAAATAGCTATGCTAAGTTAAAACGCACTATACTCCTATGACTTGTGACCAATTCTATTCTCGCGAGCGATTTATTCAAATCCACCAACGAAATTGGTAACACGGAATTTTATATTTGTACTTTGAGTAAATTTGTGAACTGTTATTTTTGAGATCATAGAGGCACTGATAATGTTACATAAAAATTTAGACCATTGAACTTGTTGCCGGAGCAACAAAACAAAGCTACAAGAAATTATTGCAAAATATAATACACAAAAGACAACCGTCTAAATTTTTCTGACGAATATAGGCAGTTTACTTGTATTCAGTATGGCCCAGATGAAAGGTTCCTATGCTTATTTTAAACTTAACATACTAATTTTGGTAACCCTGTAACGGTCTGAATCAATTTTATACCTTAAGTTTAAAATTCAGTCTTTTTAATGACAGCCATGTCACCAAAACAACACCCAAAGATTTTTGGAAAAACGTTTTCGTTCGATTCGTCTCTTCTCATCTGGGTCAAGCGGTTGTAAAATAAATTCCAACAGAAAAATCTGATACTAACAATTGTGCAGTCTTGCGGTAAGGACAAAAAATGACAATAACTGTTGGAAGTAAGAACATCTCAGGGTTTTTCTCCTAATGTACAGGACAATTGCTCTTGAAAAGGACCTGTAACGATACAGGGGTACATTGGAAACATTGTTGTCAAAGACACAGTTGGCAGTGTTGGCGCTCGCAACAAAATATCACCAGGGTTATCTTTCAAACTACCAAAACTACTATCTAATTTTGAATCGAAGTCAGCGGACTCGGATTTTTCCAAGTCGGACTGACTATTATTAATCTCTAATTTACGTTTCATTTTTTCAGTGTATTCGTCCAAGCCATGCTGAGCCTTGTTCAAGCTTCTATGCTGATAAAATACTAAAGAAATACGAGTGGGGGAAAGCCTGTTGGGTTCTTTTAGGGCAGTGGTTGCATGCAGTTCGTGTTTTGCGCACTCAAATAACACACTGCCGTGTTGAAGTGCAATCGCAACGCCCCCTATTTCTGGATCTTGAAAGCATTCTGCGTTATCCGTGTATGATATATCAACAACCTTTTGTTTAGGATCTTTCGGGTGGTAAGTATTAATTCCACTAGATGGCAGTGCGTTATTTGAATACAAGTCATCGAAAGGATTGCTGATGTTGTAAGAGGGATGGTTGCTGAATTGTGCAGCGTAATTACTCAAATGAGGAGTGGGAGAAGAATGCTGGTAGATATTAGGGTTGTAATAGTAATTTTGATGTTGGTGGGTGGGTGAGTAATCATTACGCAAATAGCCATTTTGGGAGTAGTGGTTGCTAAAAGGGTTGCTAGCTGGGGAAAAAGGTGTTTTGAAAAATGAGAATTGAGGAAGACTTGGACTCGGGCTAGAGGGATAACTGCCATTACTATTCATAAATGATTCATTTCTATTCGAATACAGAGAAGAATTACTGTTATTACTGTTATCAGAGAAATTATCGTACCTCCAAGTAGTTTTGTTTGGGTAATCTAATACTGTACTGGAAACCTGCCCATTTTGAATTTCGGAATTATTGATAGATCGTCCTTTCGGTGTGTTCACTGAAGAGGTTGGAGAGATCGAAGGTGAAAACGGTTGCGGAGTTGACGTCTTTTTTTTCGCTCTTTTACCTTCTGGATTTTTTCGGTTCCTTCTCAGGCATGTTTCTGCCGGTACCGCGCAGGTTCGTACTTCGCTCGGATAGCTGCAATTAAAGTACATATATTTAGTGAGAACAATTAATGTGCTTGTGCTGGATTGAGTAAACAAATAATTATTATTGCCAAGTTACACCTGAAAATTTAAAGGCAGGTCATTTTTTGGTAGTACAGAATCATCTCCTCGAAATCGCACCTCTTGCATTTATTTTCTATAATTATATATTATTATGCCTACGTATGATTTTCTTTACCAGAGAATGTTCCATTCACTTAAATACAAAACATGTTTGTTTACCTTCTGTTCACCGTAATGCACATCAAAAGTGCAACAAAATTATTTTCGGAAATTTTTTTGTTGCAAATGAGAAAAATATGTTAAACTTAGCTAATAATAATAATTGTAATAACATTAAAAAGTGTTATATATTTGTGCCATTTTCGTGAAAATAATAAATTTCTGCTGAATATTAATTTTATTTTTCGCGTTCAATAATCTTTGATAATATTGATAATTTGTGAATTTTGCAGTTGTAAACAAGGACAATGCCTCATCTTTGATAAACTTTTGGCTTTCATTGTGTTTGGAACGATAGGTTGGGTATATTTTTTTCGCACGTGTAGGTGTAGTAGAAGGAAGGCTCTTTTAAAACTTTTACACTACTTAAGACGCCGGCCGATCTTAAACTGTGCCAGCTGCAAAACTGAATTTTTCGGGACTTAGTTGCTCTCTGAGATCCTTAGTTATTCGTTGTTTACTTGGCATTTCTACGAAATCTCTTTTAGGCCGGCCAGTTGGATTTGAACTAGAAAATTCTCGAGATAATATAAATCCTTCGTTTAACCATTCTGAATTATTTGCTACGAAACGGTCGCGAACAAGGTTGCTTGTCTCCCAAATTGACGTGAATTTCTCATAAAATAATGTCAATGAAATTATCAGACTTAATTCTAGACGTTAAATCATTTTTGAAATGTTTCTTTTTACTATTAGAAAACTAAGCAATTTATTAACCATATGGGACACAATATTTTTTCCTTCTTGTCGGTAAGGCGTCCATCAACTCTTTTCTTGTACACCTGATACCTTAAGAGAATGTTTTAATGACACAATCTCATTATTAGAAATAATAAAAGAATTATGCTACGTTTTACTAAATTATGATTTATAAAAAAAGAGCAGAATCGACCAAACAATTTTATAAAACCCTATTTTACAAACATATACTGCAACTGAATACATTATAATCTGAAAATACTATGGGTACTTTTGTTTATAACTCTATGTAAAGTTAAGAATAATAAAAATGGAAATGTTTTTTTATCCACATTTTATACAATCGCATATTTTTACTAATATAAAAAACAGAAAAGGGAATTTTACGAATGATAAAAATACGTATTTACCTGAATAATGGCCCTCTATAATAAAATTTATTAGGAGTTACTTGATTATTAAAATAATAGTTCATAAACTTTAATAAAGTGCACACAAAATACGTCTGTTAAAACTACGTTTGCAAATCGACTGCTTTATATAATATGCCTGTAATACGTAAGCAAATGAAAAAGACAGGTTAATTTCTTAGAAGGGCTGTACAGGGGAGGGTTGTAAAATAGTAAATGTAGTAAATACTCATTGAAATAAATATTTAGTTTCACCCTTTTTGTCGCATTTTACATGACAATGATACCACTGTGTAATGGTGAATTTTAAACATTTGGAAAGTGTCAACAATACAACAAGAGAGAAGATATCTTGAATGTGATAAAATTTGAAGAAATAAATTTAGTAAAACCTCAAATACAGGGTGTAATCAGTTTCTTGTCATTAAAAAAAACTGGTAATGGGGACCAACTAGACAAACAAAAAACCTTTATGACTTTTCCCTCTAGGGGCACTTTGAAAAAAACTGACCTAGTTCAACTTTTTTAATATTTTTTTAATAGTAATGTAGAAAATAATTGAGTACCACTGCTTTTCTCGGTCAATGAACTTGTACCCAATTATACAACTTTTAAATTGTCATAAAAAAGTGCAAAGGCCTTGGATCATCGACCGCCTTTGATGAACCGCCTCAACCGAACTGAGGCAGTTATAAAGAGGTAAATAGTTCGTTATGTTTTCCTGCACAACTGCAAGCAAATAATGGCCGTAGAAGTACAAAAAGAACGAACAAGTAAGTTGTGTCTGTACGTAATCAAGAATTTAACTACTTGAACGGTAAAGTCAATAAAATTAATCTTCACTATAAATACTCAGTGACCTGAAATTCAAAAATAACAAAAACAGTGAACGGCGGGTTGGACGTGTGTACATAACGAAACACCCACAGAAACTAAAATATTGCACAAGGGAGAGTCAGAGTATAGTTTTCTTCAGATCAGATCTACTAAACACTCAGAAAACGTCGACGTCTTTCATCTTATTTACCGCACCGCTAAAGACCGCCGACATTTTATAGCTATCTACACAAATATTGAGTATCATAGGCAAAGACACGCGCGACGATCTAAACCTACCTCAATATTCCAGCAGTTCTCAAAAGATTTTATTGAAAATTTGCAAAATTTTTGTTAATTTTTTTTTCTCCAAAACTATGAGCTTTAGACCCCATGTTATATAAGGTTTTTTTGTTTGTCTTGTCGTTCCCTACCACCAGTTTTTTTTAATGACATGAAACTAATTACACCCTGTATATCAACTTTTTTCTTTTTCTTCATGTAGCATATATTACTTATATTTATCAATTGTGTTATTTGTAAAAAAAATTCTCGATATGTGAAAGACAATCATTTTGTATAATTTTAGCCTCGATACGGTTTGCACCAAGAGCTGGAGCATTATACAGTGGGCCTAGTGTGGGCTCCTGAATCGAAGCAATATGGCGTAAGGTCCATTTTTTAAATTGGATTTATTCAAGTCTGAAAACTTTTTTGCACCAAGAAGAATGAGAATTCACCTCAAGTTGAGTTACCCTGAGAACTTGAATTTCAGGCGCAAAAAAATTTGAGCCCGCCCAATACCATCTATTGTAGGGCCAATAAGTGTAGTCAGTAGAGCCAAGGGCGTACGGATTTACAAATTTCGTAGATTGACTCGTACGTAATTCGAAGAAACGAAAGCACTCGGATGGTGTTCATTACGCATGAGCTACCATATGTCTTAAATTGAAAATAATATGCTTAAACAAAGAACCCCACAAAGGACTTTACATTAAATCAAACGCAGTTTCATCTCACTGAGGCTAGTAATTCTGTAGTTATGATAGTTAATAACATAAAAGAGTATTCCGACAATCGGCTGGGAGGATATACAGGGTGTTTCAGTTAAAAGTCCCCAGGCCATTATCTCTAAAATTAATAAAGATATTTAATTTTTGTAAATGGCAGATGATTGATACCAAAGAAAGGTTTAAATAACGGTGATTAGAATTTTTCCTCAACAGCACACAGAGATGGCGCTGCGATGCAAAACTATTTTTTGATGGCTGGAACCTTGAAACATAAGTCATGTGATTAAACAATAATTTGTGAATAATTTTGATGGTATAGAGAATTTACAAAAAACAAGCCGTTTTGGAGTTACATGAGTTTCTTTCATTAATGCCAGTACACGTGAATTTTGATAAATCCCTATAATTTATTTATTATTTATTATAGAATATTGGTTACCAAACACTTTTTTTCAAGATAAGGAAAGTGATATAATACACTATCATAAAATTATGTTTACCACTTCCGGCCAAACCGGAACTAACATGATGAACCAATATCCATATGTTCCTACATATTACATTTTTTTTTCTAATAACGCTTCTAATAAAACGGCTCCCAAAACTTAAAGTAAGTAAGACAACAAAGAAAATACACACTAATTTAGAATGGTAATGAAAAATCTACGATATTAGTAGGCTTTGATTTAATTTTAAGTTTGACAGTTATTAAACAAAGTTTGTAGTTGGTGCATTTCAATCATAGTTTCAAACAGAAATAGTGTACTAGAAACAATTCAAAGCAAATTAATCCAAATAAGGCAATAAAAAAAAATAAATTTAAAAAATGGTTAGATACACCAATGAAGATAAGTTAAATATGATTTTAATATACGGTGAATGCAAAAGAAATTCCCGACAAGCAAAACGATTGTTTTGTTTACGATTTCCAAATAGACCTACACCCAATAAAAAAACATTTATCATGCTGTTTAAAAATTTAAGAAACTGGGGTAGTTTTAAAAAAACTATTCGTAACAGAAATAGGCCAGTTAGAAACGATGAAAATACAGCCTTGGTGTTAAATAGTGTTGTCAACAATCCTCAATGTTCTCTCCGGAAATTGGCATCGGAAACTAATCTGTCGATATCTTCGTGCCATAGAATATTAAAATCAAATAAATACCATCCATATAAATTAAAATTGATCCATCATTTAAGGCCTGGTGATTATGAACGAAGATTACATTTTCTAGCTGAATTTTCAGTTCTTTCTGAAGAATGCCCAAATTTTTAAAAAAATGTGCTCTGGAGCGATGAAAGCCGTTTTCACAACAACGGAGTTGTGAGTAAGCATAACTGCCGATACTGGTCACAAAATAATCCTAGATGGATGAGAATGACCCGAAATCAGGTAACTTTTGGAGTTAACGTGTGGTGTGGAATATTAAATTCATATATTATTGGACCATATCTATTCCATGGGACTTTAAATGGAAGAAAATATGAGATATTTTTGAGAAATGTATTGCCAGGATTATTAGAGACTATCCCTCATAACCAGGAGAATATTTGGTTTCACCAAGATGGTGCACCACCCCATAACTCAGTACTAGTCAAAGATTGTCAATGAAATGTACCCTCAGAGATGGATTGGTACTAATGGAGTAGTCAGATGGCCAGCACGATCACCTGACTTGACTCCATTAGATTTTTACCTTTGGGGGTATTTAAAAAGTGTAGTGTACATTGAACCCATTGAGGATATGGCCGATTTGTATAATAAAATATATGCAAGTGTTGCTGCTATAAATAGACATACGTTACAAAAAGTTTGCAATGAAGAGTTACTGAAACGGTACAATATGTGTATTCATGAAGAAGGGAGAAATTTTGAACATTTAATATAATAAGTACCTACTAATAAGAAAGAAATTAGTTTAATTTCATTTTTAATAATATTTCGATAGTTTTTAAATGTTTGTTTATAAAACTTTTGTTTACGTTCTTTACTGAATTGTTAATATAAATTTAGCCCATTCTAAATTAGTGTGAATTTTCTTTGTTGTCTTACTTACTTTAAGTTTTGGGAGCCGTTTTATTAGAAGCGTTATTAGAAAAAAAAATCTAATATGTAGGAACATATGGATATTGGTTCATCATGTTAGTTCCGGTTTGGCCGGAAGTGGTAAACATAATTTTATGATAGTGTATTATACCACTTTCCTTATCTTGAAAAAAAGTGTTTGGTAACCAATATTTTATAATAAATAATAAATAAATTATAGGGATTTATCAAAATTCACGTGTACTGGCATTAATGAAAGAAACTCATGTAACTCCGAAACGGCTTGTTTTTTGTAAATTCTCTATACCATCAAAATTATTCACAAATTATTGTTTAATCACATTACTTATGTTTCAAGGTTCCAGCCGTCAAAAAATAGTTTTGCATCGCAGCGCCATCTCTGTGTGCTGTTGAGGAAAAATTCTAATCACCGTTATTTAAACCTTTCTTTGGTATCAATCATCTGCCATTTACAAAAATAAAATATCTTTATTAGTTTTAGAGATAATGGCCTGGGGACTTTTAAGTGAAACACCCTGTATACAAAAGAAACTAGTTTTGTCATCGTACAAATTTGATTAGGGTGACATAATTTCCAATTGATATACATAACATTCTTTATCTGCTATCTTGATTGATGCGTCATACGAGTCGCAGTCAGATATGAAAAGTGTTCGGCTAGCATCATATTATTACTACAGGAGAAACGGATTCAACCTTGGAATGGGAGGGAATAAGCTGTAAATTTGTATGAAGCTTTATTTTGGCATTCTGAGGACTGGTAGAAAAGTCTCATATAATCCCGTGTCTGCGTCGCGAGATATTCAAGGTTAAAGGTCACGAAAATTGGTTTTCCGCAATTATCTCATTTCCTATGCAAAATACGTCATTTAACGTTATTATAAAACTTGTAGATCATAAAATTATCTACATTTCAAGCATTTTTTCGTATCATCAACCATTCTCAGATACAGCGCGGATACCTGCTTATTTTAAATGGAACACCCTATATATTTGCGACTTCTCAAAATGACAATGAATTTCGTGTCGAAACATGTAGCACACCATATACCTTAATCTAGCAGTTTCGGAGATATTTGACATTCAAAAAAAAATTGACAGGTGCAGCGGTTTGCAATAACTGTTATAACTTTTTTCATGTAGGAGATCCTTATTTCCTCTTTGGTACGTAGAAGGAATACAAGATGAGCTAGTCTCTACGATAAAAATAATTTCCACATTAGTATACCAAGTGTTCTATTTTTACGGACATTTTGTCAAATTCAAACCTTAAAAACTTTTTTATTTCAAATGGAACACCAAATCAATTTACATCAAATTATGTAAAATTAAATTCCCTTTATTCTAGTATAGGCATTGTCGTCGGGGTTAAAGTTACAACTTTTTGAAATATTGGCGATTTTCTATATGTGCTTCGCTTGTCACTCTCCGCGCTGTATCTCGAGAATGGTTGACGATACGAAAGAATGCTTGAAAATAAAAGTTGTAGATAATTTTATGGTCTACAAATTTTAAACTAACCTCCAATGACGTATTTCGCATAGGAAACGAGATAATTGCGATTTTCATGACCTTTGACCTTGAATATTCGCGACACAGACACAATATTATATGAGACTTTTCTACCAGTCTTCAGAATGCCAAAACAAAGCTTCATACAAATTTACAGCTTACTCCCTCCCATTCCGAGGTTTGTCCCTTATTTTGCATTATTTTCCAGGAGCATATCTCAAATTTGAAATCCCTTGAGGGAAGAGACTGAGTTTCATATGACTTACACGTGCGCGCTCCAATCTCGTGTAAGTTTCGCATCTGCAGACTAAAGAGGAGTGGAGTCTAGTGAAGAGCTCGAATAATACGCCCTCGCTCACAAACAAGGCTCTTCTTGATTGTTTCGAACATGGACACTCAACCTAACGAGTATGACAAATATGCTCTCGCTCGCGAGAAAGTCTTGCTTCTCTCGAAGAAGGAGACTTAATTTCATGCAGTCAAGGAATCTCTCGCTCAGGAGCAAGTTCTTTTCTTTTATGGCAAGAAACTCGTTACAACAAAGACGTTTTGCTTGCTCTTTCACATCGAGCCAGTTTCTGTCTTCTACTAGCATATGATTCATTTCTTCTTTATTTGGACATACTTATTTCATGATTTTTATTATCACAAGAATTAGGAGATCCATCTGTCCTGTTATTAGACGCTATCCTAGCATTTTTAATATTTCTTAAAAGACCTAATCTAAAAGTACTCTTTGCGTATAAATCTACCTAATCAAAGGATAATTATTCACAAATCAACTATGATATATGCGCTTGAAAGCAAAATAAGTAGCGGAATGAAAATTTTGATGACGTAAGCGTATACTACGTACTAACTTACGAATCAAAGCCCGTACAACATACAAAAAATTGACTCCAGCATTGGTACAACCAATGTGACGTTATCAGAGAATAAACAAACATACAAAAAAACAGTCAAACGCCCATTAGACCTAACCATTATACTATAATATGCTAGGACCATGGACAGCCATAGGCTTTGTGATCTTCGTTTATTTGTAAACGAAAATCAATAGTGATGCCAAAATTAAAAATTGTAATTCTTTAATCAAATAAACATTATTATTACTGACATTTCTACTGGGATCGTCGAGTAAAAAGTGGAGTTAATTCAAGTGGTCAAGTATTTGAACGCTATATTACTTGCTAGGAAGTTTTGTTACACTAGTTTATAATTTTTCAGGCTGAATTCACGAAAACTAATTTAAATGTAATTAAAAATTAATATTTGGTCATCATGTCGAGGGAAAATTTATTAATTACCATTAGGTTAACTGATGTATAATTAAGAGACCAAAATTTAATAAAGAAGCGTCAATTAAGGGCAAGATAATTATTCCTTGACTGACAACGTTTAAAGATTCCATTACTTGTCAGCTGTGACCTCTCACGCCTTCAATGAAACAGAGATAATTAAACATCGTAAACAGTAAATAATAATATATTATAAGTATACCAAGGGACTAAACATCATCGAGTGTGAAAGTTAATCACACAAGGGTTTAAAATACACTTTAGTCCCATTCGATGGTAGGTAGGTGTTGTTATAATAGGGTCATTTAGTCAAATTTTATATTGCATTTTTTAGTACGTGTGTACGAGGTAATCATCAAATAATTACAACACTAAAAATTCGAGATCAATTTTTAAAATCAGTAGATATTCAAGAATACCATGTAGTTTTAAATGCATATGTTATATTAACGTGTATTTATCATGACGAACAATGAGATAATTAAATAAATTAATGATAATACACGTCTAAATGTTTGCAATATAATTAGAAAATACAGAATTTGAAGATAACAACAATAACCAACGCGAGCTGTTTGCAACTTTTCAAATTGTCTCAATAAATGTCGACAATGTAGGTAGCTTAAATTTATTGTGCTGTCTAAGTGAAAGTGACGTCATCGACACGCGCGCGTTAGAAGTGCGTTCTACAGGGTTTTCTTTTTCTAAAACTAAGCAATAATCATATGCGAAACTTAATAAGTTAAAAGTTGTTGTAATGTTTAAGCTTTCAAATAAATATGCCTTAGTTTAAGACTTAAGCGACTTCTGAAAGGCCCATTGTTTATTAACAATCTTATTTGAATATATTAAAATAAAATAATATTACTTACTTTTCGAAAACTTCGATACTTCCGTTCTTCACTTTATTTTCCTGATTTTCCTTCGACCCAAACTCATCAGTATCGTCTGCTACATATAAAGGTAGAACATGTAACTGTTCATCTGTGGGTTTTGATAAACTTCTGTGTTTAGTTAAAGTTACAACCACTGTACAACCATTGATCATGTTATGCAAATCCTTGTGGGCATGCGCACAGAAATCCATACAAGCTGTCACTCCAGAAAAGGGCCGACCAGGATTATGTCCCAGCCGACAATCTGAGGCTATGTTCTCAAAATGGCACTGATTCTTGAATGACTTAGGTGCAAGACATCGGTACATGGGACTTAAATAGTTGGCTAGCGTTTGCAGTTTCTCCTCCACCTCGAGTTCCTCGTTCTTTTCTGTCAGGCGGAACTTTCGGACTTCTTTGGACCTGGCGAATTTGCACCCGTTGTAGTACATAGACCAAGAACAGCCAAAGGA
Source organism: Stenurella melanura (assembly GCA_963583905.1). Taxonomy (NCBI): domain Eukaryota; kingdom Metazoa; phylum Arthropoda; class Insecta; order Coleoptera; family Cerambycidae; genus Stenurella; species Stenurella melanura. The sequence goes on from OY757311.1 coordinate 125,631,494, forward strand.
AAAACTGGCACCACAGGTATCCTCGTTGATTCCTTGACAAGCACAAGTTCTTGGTTCGTTCGTCGCACATCTCCTTTTAGTCGGTAGTCCGAACTTGTTGAGTTTATTTGTTAGCAGGGAGTATAATCCATCTGCATTTTCTCGTTCAACACCGTCCCACACCACCAAACAAACCACGATGAAAGTTGAATGGCAAAAATGACCTTTCCTATGTTTTACTATGACTAGATATTTTTCCTCGGTATTTTGTCGACGAATTACCTAAAAGCAAATAATCAGTAACATTTGAAACTAACAGGTAATGTAAGAAAAACAGATTAAAGTTACACTAACCCATTTTGCGATGGGACATCCCTGAGCTGTTTTGCCTTCCTTTCCGGTGTAACGTACTTTTTCAACCCTAATAGCATCGCCTTTAACGCCTGTTCTACATTCCAAATCGTATCTCAGACTATTTAAACTATTTGCACATCCAAGATGGGTATAATATGTTCCTGGTTCGGGAGGAGCTTGGTCAGGTGGAAAACAGTTGCAGGTCGGTATTTCCATGCCTACTTGTTTATTGTTTAAAATTTCCTTATTGCGGGTAATGCTGGTTGACGAAATATGGTTCTCTTTCAATTTAAAATGAGGCATTAAAGGAATTCTAGACTGCGGATTTTTTTGTGGTTTTTTATTAAACAAGAAAGGACTTTGTGGTTTTAAATCTGGGGAGAGATTCGTTGAATTTACGACTTCAAGAGGATTCTTGTGCTCCCTTCCATACTCGGCATGTAGAAAATTCGTCTGTAAACTGTTAACATTTGGTGAATTATCTAGGGGTTGATTAGGATAGTTCTTGTAATCTGGCGTTACCTTTCTGGAATTCTCAGTTGGAGATAGTTCTTGGTTGTAAATAGTTTGCATCGAATGACGATGCTTTTTTAAGCCATTTATGCTTAAGTTTTGAGCTATGGGATGTTTATTACTATTTAACTCTGGAGTTCTATAAATATGTCTGTGTTCCTGTGGATTTTGCTTAGTGAAGTAATTAGATTTGAAATTGTTTATATTTTGATTTTGGGGTAACTGAACACCTACTGCCTCCGAATTTTTGGAAGTGGGAAAAGAAAAATATTTTTCGTGTTCCTCTGTAAGTGAATAACTCTTAGAATCGTTTTTACTTGTTAAATTTTGAGGTAACTGATTTTGATTCGGGTAACTTTTCGTTGCTGAAGGAAAATTTTTGAACTCTACCATTGAAATAGGACTTTTATATTCTCGCATCTGCCTATGCGGGTCGATGAGCACGTTGTCACCTTCTTTTTTAATAAATCTGTTATGGCACATGCTATATTCGTTATCTGAGTTTTCAACTTTGATATTTTGAGCAAATTTGTTGAGATACAAATGTTCTTGTTTGAAATGTGTGTCTTGGATACTTCTTTGAGAAAAGTCACGTCGTTTCTCTTCACTGCTATTGTTTATATAATGTTGATTGTGAGCATTGTAATTTAATCGACTATGTGGATTATTTATTGTTTCCACACTTCGTTCAAATTGCACCTGGTAACTATTCTTCGGAATACTTAGTCTGTTTCTATACCCTTCAATTCCTTTCGGCGCCGTGTGTCCTAAATTTTGATTATGAACTTGTCGCATCGACTTGTCAAGATCGGGTTTTATGTTTTGGGAGCCACCATCAACACTTAAAGTTTTACTTAAGTGGTGATGGTGGCTATACCATAAAAAATGACCGGTAGTATTTTGTTCTACTGTCTTCGAGTCATCTATTTTGTTCTCTTGTTGTTTATTCAGTATCATCGTTTTTATACGTGTATTTAAGTTCACCTTGTCCGCTTGTGAAAAGGTTTTAACTGATTGTACTTCATTGTGCATTGATTCCATTTTTGACGATGAATTATTCACGTTTGCATCTTGCTGCATGTATTGTTGTTCTTGTTGGTGCTCGTAATCTGGTTCCATTTTGACCTGTTGCTGCTCCCAAATTATGTGACCTTCGTTTTGCCATTGGTGATTTTGTCCGCCATATTGTTCCTGGCCTGGGTAACCACTAGAGTTGTGTGAAACTAGCTGCGGACTGCTGTTGTTCACTTGTGGATACCCAGGCTGAGCGTTTCCCGAATTTGCGTTCACATAATTTGCAGACGAGTTCGGACTAAAATTACTTATGGTGGTGAAAACAGTGTTGTTTTGCTGCTGCTGGGGCGGTGGCTGCTGAGACTGCTGTGTTTGCGATTGCTGGTGCTGTTGAGACGGTTGCTGGTTAAAATTCTGATTTGGTGTAGGAGGGTTAATGATATTGTTCACAGAACTTGGTCTGGAATTGCTTCCAGTCTGAGAATTTTCATTTCCGGTAGGGGTCGTCGAAGGTGGGATAAAATTCTGTTGCTGTTGGTTAGATTGTTGTTGCTGCTGGATAGTGTACTCCTGATACTGCCTATTGTTGGTTACTTGCTGCTGCTGATGTTGTTGCTGCTGTTGTTGTGCTGGACTAGGACTAGGCGTATGGGAGTAGTTTGAGTTTGGTCTTTGAGGCGCTAACTGAACTTGTTGATTCGGTGTGCTCGGTGGCCGAGGATTGGTCAGTACTTGGACTGCACCTGTGTAAAAAGTGTTAGCCTCGAACGCAGGTTGTTGGTAAGTTGCTTGGTATATTCCGTTAGGGTACTGTTGGTAGGTTTCTATAGGTTGGCCAGTCGCTGGTATCTGTTGAATGAATTGACCTTGCGGCCAGCCTGCAAATAACACAAAATTATAATTAGCTGGATTAATATCATTAATAGAAAAGAATATGTAAAAGGACCTTGCATGATTCAGGCAAGTTGACTTTTGGCGAAATTATCTATTATTTTAATGTTATAAATATTGCCTCTTGAACTCTTGTTCAGTGGACGATCTCCAAAATAGAACGGATTTTGAAATATAACTTTTTACTTCGTTTTAAACATGGAAGTATTTTTTACGCTTAAACCACTAACTTAAGGGGAAAAGTATAAGTTGAAAAATGTTTACCTCAAATAAAGCTTTCAGAGTTATATACACAATACCACAACATATTTAGCAAATGTAAGTATTTTTAAGTAATAGCACCCACTCGTAGGGATTACTTTTGTGGGTTTTGCTTCATTTATTTACTCTCTACTGTCAAAATCAACACACTGCAAATTATGTGCTATTGTATTAATGGTGTATATAAATATATTGTATTGTTTATTTTCATTCTTTTCGTAAATAACAATAATAGTAATAATAATAATAATAATACACTAGCTAACACTAACGTACTGTCCAAATTTCAATACAATTGGATTTTTCGTTCTTAAGTTATCGTGCTTACAAAAAAAAAACGTGACGGACGGACAGGCAGACAGACAGACGGACGGACGTTTTGAAAGTTGTTCAGAATTCTATCACCAACACAGTGATATGAGAATATTTTCTCCACGAGCATTATTACCGGTTTTAGAAATGTGCCGATCGAAAGCAATTTACTCTTCATTTTGTATTTGTGAAGAGTATAATAACAGGTCTTTCCATAGAGGATTTATAAAAAAAATATATTTTCGTTGACAAACTACTATCGCTAAATAATTAATGAAGAGTAACTCGTGTTTAATTCTAATATTTTGAGATAAAATTTTTAAAAATTTGATTTTCATGCCAGTTGCATCGAAACCGGAAGTCGGCCATTTTGGTTCATCACATCCTGTAATTGGAAATGTTATTCCATATCGCTACAAGTTTAGGAATAATCATTCAAAAGTGACAAGAGTGTCCCTATAGACTGGGCCGCCCAATATATTAATAAAATAAATGTAATAAAAGTTAATAAGAATAAACATTTTCTTGTTTTTATACTTTTTCCCTAAAGTTAATATCGTAAGAATAAAAAAAAATCTTGAACTTGAAACTATTCATATTTGAACGAGTATTTGAAGGTCGTGCTCATCGATACTTTTGGTCGAAGGGTTAGTATCTACGAAATATTAAAAATTTGCACAATCCCCCCGAAAGCCAGCCTCCCATAAAAAAAATTGCAAAGTTAGTCTTAGGTAAGGATAAACGTGATAGCCCAGTCGTCAGGGCTTTTAAGGCGTCACTAAATGTTATATTCTTGAATTTTTCAGGATAAGTATTTATTTTGGTGTAGAATACGATAAAATTTACAGTTGTAAGGTGCCGGCGACCCCTACAAAAGTTATATTGACAGAAATTCGGTTTTTGACCAATAACTCGAAAAATGAAAAAATATATATATAAAAAAACTAGTAGCATTAGGCGATAGAAGGGAAATTTCACATAATAAACGTGTATGAAGTTTTCTTGTGTGATCAAAAATGTAGGCTCCAGATTTTTTCGTTTAACGCACGAGAATAGAACGTGGCCACACATAAGTACCGCTCGCAAAATGTGCGCGGTCTCGGCCGCGCTACACTACTTTTGTTGTAACTTTTGAAGTAATTAATGAAATTAAGCTCAACGAAGTTTAAATGACACGAGAAACATGTGGCTATTGGATTATCATATTTTCAAATATAAAATGATTGTATGTAGCAATAGTATATATATGAAGTCGGGACATAAATAAATTTCCGATGAAATCGGTAAAAGCTCTACCATTTCTACAATTTTTAAGATAAAGACCTGGAACTTTCATACACTACTCTTGAAGTAATGTATAAAAAGATCCGATAAGTGAAAAAAATCTCAAAAATTTATTTTTGAAAATGTACACTTCCAAAATTACAAAATCTTGAGAAAGTGATAAAATTTGATATGTATAGCTTTAATCACCTATTACTCTGGTTTAAATCGCGTTATTAAATTCTGTTGGTGCGATTTATAAAGCTTGGAATATATACTTTAAAAACTTCAAGCGGATTTACCTTCAAAATTAAATTAACCCTCTTTATTTTATGAAAATAAAAAAAAATTGTCTTTGCTCCAAAATTTCGTGAAACTAGGGGTAAATTAAACGCTAATGATTTAAAAAAAAAATTGCTTTGCTTACCTAACTTTTTAGACATTATTTCAAGAGTAATATGTGATAGTTTCAGATTTTTATCTTAAAAATTGAAGAAATGGTAATTTCTTTATGTTGAACAAAAAAACCTGGAGCCTACATTTTTGATCGTACAAGAAAACTTCATAGACGTTTCTGACATGAAATTTCCCCCTCTATCGCCTAGTGCTATTAGTTTTTTTATTTTTCGAGTTATTTGCCAAAAACCAAATTTCGGCTAATATTTTCGATTTTTTTAGGGATCGCCGGCACCTTACAGCTATAGCTGTAAACTTTTTTTATCGTATTCTACACCAACCAAAATAAGTATTCTGAAAAATTCAGCCATATAACATTCAGTGACCGGTTTTTATCAATTTCTGTCTCTGACAACTGCCTATGACGAAAATATGTGAGTGAAATAACGATTATGAATATGGTGCCTATATTTGGAATGAGGTCTGATTTTATGTGAAATCAAAACTAAAAAGGGTTTCAAGAAAGCCAAGCATGTTTGTGTTTTCCAGAGGTGATCCAACTTGACGCTTCAGGTTCCTTTTTGAAAGAATGTACATATGATAAACGATTTAGATCAAACTAACGTTTTGACATTCGACATGACGGTGCTTTATTTTTCTCTTCTATTTAACTTATCAGCAAAAATCTATCATTAGCTACTAGGGATAAAAAATATTTGTGTCAACATACGTATAATCTATTTAATATTGAAAAATGCTTTCTAGTGATGTATTAAACAGGGGAATTTACGTAAAAACAGAAAGATAACGTTAAAATTGAGAGCAACATTATCATCGACTGTGATGTGATGAGGTTTGTCATGTCGCTTGACTTTCTTACATAATCAACACTTCTTTTAACAAATTAATTTTCGGTACGTAGCGCGCATCTCATTTAACTTAATGGATTGTGACATAGTCATCATATATTATTAATATTAAAATATTTGGTCGGCCTATTTATGTAAAAATAATACCGAGTTTATTGAAGTTGTTTTCAATCATTTTGAACAATACCGTAAAATATATACATTTAATATACGTATACGTACCTTGTGAGGGGTCAGCTTGCCAAACCGGGGTCGGGAACCTATCTGGAGCGTAGAAAGGCATTGGGGCCTAGACAAATAAAAAAATATATTAATATTACAATAGGTATATCGATCTATTATTGTTCTAAGAGAGTTTATTGTTATAGTTAAAAAGCTGGTAGCAATGTCGGTATATGATGTCATCGTTATTGATAGTAATATGTATTATGTAATGCATTTTAGAACTAATAGAAAAATATTAAGCTGAGCCTAAATATCGCTGATTTTTTTTAAATGAATTCTGAAATTAAAAAAACTGTTTTAAATAATATTATCGTGTCTGCCATTAATATATTGTATTAGGGGTGCTACACAGATAATAAATTTACGGAAGGCAGGCGTCCAGATTGTTGCATTTTCTATAATAATAATTAGAATTCAATCATTTTATCATTTTTTATTGATATTTTTGATATCAATATAATTTCTACAATATTATAAAAAAGGAGGCAATCATAAAGATTTCTGATAAAGCTACAATTCTGGAAATAAATATTATTTACATTTTCTATTTTGTAGAGTATTACAAAAAATAAATATTTACACTTCCTGTTATTATTATTATTAATTTCATTCATCAAACAAGAGGCAGATGCGACTTCATTGTTTACGGCACTTATTTTTTTTTTTACCTTTTACAGCCTCTCATTTGATGTTGAAACAATAAATAAATTGCAGAAATTGCTCATATTGTTTTTATTATACTCAGTTTTTTGCTTTTATCAACATCTGCCAAATTGTGAAATCACTTAAAAATTACTACTGCCAGCTCCTTAACAATTATTGTGAGCATGTACTAAATGGGCAAAATTGTTCAATATTTAGACAATAATCACCACAGGATACAAGACAAACTAAATTTTGTCGAAACGTCGTATTCCATCCCTGAATCTCGCTAGAACACGAATGAGTATTCCAGAATCTAGTACTGCGCAATACTGCGCGGTACCTCAGTACACATTATACAAAACTAAATACTGAACAATCATTCAATAAACTTGAATGTTAAAAGCTTTCCAATAAGATACCGGCTATGTACAATGATTATACAAAGAAATGATACATCTTCTTGTGTATGTGAATTACCACTTGATGCGATTGGTATTATTGAGTTAGTTATAATAATAAATAAAATGTACTAATCAATTTTTTTAATTTTTGAAGTTATTCAAAATAAAATGTTCAGAATTGTTCAAAAATTGGAAATTAATAATTCTTTTTCAAAATTAAGCTCCCCTATGACTGTTTAATGTGGTCGCAAAAAAGACCCCATAAGTGTAAAATCGCGTATTTTTGAAATGTATCATAACTTTTTTGCTATTTCTTTGTAAAAATTATTGTTAATCAGATTCTTTTGTGTTAACATTTTAATGTTTTTCGAATGGTTTAGTTAATATTTTAATATTTTTCAAATTGTTTAGAGAACTATAACTAATTTAAACACATATTTTGCTATAAATTTGTAAAATTTTCACCTATTTTAAGTTCTTAAGTTACTTATTTAATTGTGTTGGTTAAACGTTATGTATTTTATAAATATGAGAGAGAGAGAGAGAAAGAGTCCAAGAAAATTAGAAAAATCAAGAAAAATACAATGCTCTAGTTTTGTCCTAAAAAAATATGAAAATTACCAATAATACATTATTTAAACAATTACAGATTGTTTAAAAATGTTTCTGTATTTTCTCAATATGAGAAAGTCGCAGTAAAGTTAAAATATTACATGTTTCTAGATTTATCGCGAAAAAGATAATAATAAACAACAATAAATGGTTTAATCAATTTGCATATTTCATTAGCAAACTCTTAATCAACAAAATTAATTTGAGAATTTAAAGGACGACAGTTTTGCAAATTAATAATAATGAACATCAAAAATATGCGATACTCTTTTTTGGCCTTATGTCGTCAGTTTTGAGACCCTATCAAAGGGTGGTTGTTTTTGTTGCATTTTCTATAATAATAATTAGAATTCAATCATTTTATCATTTTTTATTGATATTTTTGATATCAATATAATTTCTACAATATTATAAAAAAGGAGGCAATCATAAAGATTTCTGATAAAGCTACAATTCTGGAAATAAATATTATTTACATTTTCTATTTTGTAGAGTATTACAAAAAATAAATATTTACACTTCCTGTTATTATTATTATTAATTTCATTCATCAAACAAGAGGCAGATGCGACTTCATTGTTTACGGCACTTATTTTTTTTTTTACCTTTTACAGCCTCTCATTTGATGTTGAAACAATAAATAAATTGCAGAAATTGCTCATATTGTTTTTATTATACTCAGTTTTTTGCTTTTATCAACATCTGCCAAATTGTGAAATCACTTAAAAATTACTACTGCCAGCTCCTTAACAATTATTGTGAGCATGTACTAAATGGGCAAAATTGTTCAATATTTAGACAATAATCACCACAGGATACAAGACAAACTAAATTTTGTCGAAACGTCGTATTCCATCCCTGAATCTCGCTAGAACACGAATGAGTATTCCAGAATCTAGTACTGCGCAATACTGCGCGGTACCTCAGTACACATTATACAAAACTAAATACTGAACAATCATTCAATAAACTTGAATGTTAAAAGCTTTCCAATAAGATACCGGCTATGTACAATGATTATACAAAGAAATGATACATCTTCTTGTGTATGTGAATTACCACTTGATGCGATTGGTATTATTGAGTTAGTTATAATAATAAATAAAATGTACTAATCAATTTTTTTAATTTTTGAAGTTATTCAAAATAAAATGTTCAGAATTGTTCAAAAATTGGAAATTAATAATTCTTTTTCAAAATTAAGCTCCCCTATGACTGTTTAATGTGGTCGCAAAAAAGACCCCATAAGTGTAAAATCGCGTATTTTTGAAATGTATCATAACTTTTTTGCTATTTCTTTGTAAAAATTATTGTTAATCAGATTCTTTTGTGTTAACATTTTAATGTTTTTCGAATGGTTTAGTTAATATTTTAATATTTTTCAAATTGTTTAGAGAACTATAACTAATTTAAACACATATTTTGCTATAAATTTGTAAAATTTTCACCTATTTTAAGTTCTTAAGTTACTTATTTAATTGTGTTGGTTAAACGTTATGTATTTTATAAATATGAGAGAGAGAGAGAGAAAGAGTCCAAGAAAATTAGAAAAATCAAGAAAAATACAATGCTCTAGTTTTGTCCTAAAAAAATATGAAAATTACCAATAATACATTATTTAAACAATTACAGATTGTTTAAAAATGTTTCTGTATTTTCTCAATATGAGAAAGTCGCAGTAAAGTTAAAATATTACATGTTTCTAGATTTATCGCGAAAAAGATAATAATAAACAACAATAAATGGTTTAATCAATTTGCATATTTCATTAGCAAACTCTTAATCAACAAAATTAATTTGAGAATTTAAAGGACGACAGTTTTGCAAATTAATAATAATGAACATCAAAAATATGCGATACTCTTTTTTGGCCTTATGTCGTCAGTTTTGAGACCCTATCAAAGGGTGGTAAATGAATTCTAAAATTAATTATTAAATCGCATTCTCTAGAAACTAGACAATTCAGAGGAGGGAACTTGTGTGCAATTTTTATTTCATTATATTTTCACGATTTTAAAGCAAATATTAGAAATTTTCGGAGGTAACATGAATATTTAATATAATAGTAACGGAATATTTTTAAACAATTTTAACATTCAAGATTTTTAAATGAATTAAATCAGATCAAAGTGTAGTTTATAAAAAAGAAGAGATGGATTACAGTGAATTTATTTAATAATTTTTTTCATTACAAAACGAAATAAGTCGTAACAAAGTGACGATTTTGCTTAAAGAGGGAGATATTTTTTTGGGATTTCAAACACATCTGGGAGTAAATCAAAAAAATGGAAACGTTTTTCTCAGGTGTAAATTTGAGCCATATTAATGCACAGTTATGTAAATGAAGATTAAAATTTTGTTATTGTTTCCATTTTAGCTGTGTTGTACTTTATTTCTCGAATTATCACGTTTATGTTGATTATTAGTATTTGTTTATTCGAATAATAAATAATAGAGGCATGAATGGATATGTAAACAATTGATAAACCTCCAACTGATAACGAAGTAGTACTCGACATATTTCTAGTTGTTTTATAGAAATATATTATTCAGTATCCAGATCTGTATTTGTATAATTTTGTAATATTTAATATGCTTTTGTATTTTAAAACTAGAATAATTATTATATTCTTCGCTAATTTATTGAACATCTAATATGATTTTTGCACATTTTATGGGATACTTTTCGCAATTTTTCTGCAATTAATGTACTTTTAGACATTTCTTGTTTAACTACAATACTATTTTTTGTTTTATTTTGAATTCAAATTATTAATAACTTTTTTATTCATTGGTTGATTTTGTTTATAAATAATAGGGCTCTTTCTCTACCTAACATAATTTACTGTCCAACTGTCAATACAATCGATCTTTTCTTATTTAAGTTATCGTGCTTAGAAAAAACGTGGCGGACTAAAAAAATGTTTGAAGAAAGTTGAACCGCCCTCAAAAAACGGTCATTTAGTTTAAATTAAGTACATATTGTCCTCTCCAAGCACTCGTTGCAGCTAGCCAGACATCCACGGTGCATATTGCCGTGGAAATTGAAGGGCTGGCCGGAGCGTGACCAAGTCGGATTAAAAATAAAATTATAAAAAACAATCTCATTTCACAGGGTGGATTAATTAAAAAATGCATGTGTAGGAATTTTGACCATACTAAATCCATTATATTTTGAAAAATATGTATTTGCTAGGTAAATCATATTTTAGTTACTGATAAAGTACGGCATTTCTTGTACGAGGAAATTTTTTCATAATTTTTTATTCCAAAATTTTGCAGTTATTATCAAAGACCTCATGTTTATTTGGTTATTTACCAACGTATTTAAAATTTGTTTCATAAAATAGTTAATTATATAAAATGTAAGCATTTTCAGAAAAAGAATTGGTATATATCAAATATTAATTTAGTTATCAAGTGCAATAGATAATGTTTATTGCATGCTTGCAATATAATAGATTTAAAACTGGTTTGGTCAAAATTTTCTTAAAAAGTAGGACATTTTTCAGTATAACTTAGCAGAACTTCAAAGCTGTCCAATGTACATTATTCAAATTTCAGTGAATGATTTAGAACAGACACATGATGAACACATAATTTTTTCAATTTTTTCTCTCCTCCGTTTTTGAGATATTCGTATATTAATTATATGCTTTTACTGATTATCTCGAAAATATTTTACTCTAGAATCAGTACCTAAAGAGAAATGCGAAAATTTTCGTACACTTTGTATAATGCAGAAGAAGTCTAAATAAAATATCACAGATATTTGGTTGCTCGGCACGGAAAAATTATTAACCAAAAAACCAGTTCAAAAAAATTTGGCAAGAGCAAACAACTGATCGTAGTTTATGGTTTAAAATGTTTTCCTTTTTAATATCGATATTGACGTCGATTAAAAATAAGTTTGATTTTTACATTTCCATTTACATTTTTACATCGACCTCAATATCGATATTAGTTAATAAGGTTCAGTAGACCGGGCGACATGACACGCCAATGTGCCATTTTATTTCACAAATTTTGTGATCACTTTTGAAGACACTGGAATTCTTTTTCGTGCTTTATAGTAGCCCTTTATGTAGTTTCTACAAGGTAAAATAAAATATTCATCGTTTTGAATTTTTAAGTTTTAACATCAGGCTCGTTATCAAATCTACCAAATTTCATGTAAACCTGCAAAAATTTTGCAATTATCACAGCCCTATTAGATTTACCACTGCGAAGATATCTAAGTGCCGATTTTAATGCAATTACGAAAAACTTTGAATTTCCTTTAATGTTGTATCTTAGTTCGGCCCACTGTACACAGGTCGAAGCTTGATGAAAAACTTACAGTGGAACCACCTCCGAACAATAATATCCGATAGTTTGCAAAAAAAAAATATTATGGACGGTTTTCCATTATCACCAATTTTCAATTGAAGAAAAAACTTTTATTCTTTGCTTCCTTTAAACTAAATATAACATGAAGAAACTGAAATGAAACCACCGCTGCACCATACTTTATAGCTAGAAAATGATTTCGTAGCAATCGCTTGCCAATTCAGTATAATAATAATAATAATAATAATAAACGTCTTTATATCCCACCAAATATTACAAAGCCAAAAGAACAATATTACTGCTTAGTTATGTGATATACAAAAGGCGAGAGTTAATGTGTCACCGCATCAGTTTTTGTCTACCTACCCTAAAAAGAGAAAAAAAGGTCTTGTCCGAAGGTTCTGATATAAATTTTTTGAAGTATTTTGACGCGCTGCAGCTAATTTTGGACAAAAAAAATTATACTAATACCACCCTATTATCCCCTAACAAGGGCAAAATATAGATCTTGTTCTAAGGTTCTGATCTAACTTTTCTGAAATATTTTGACGCGCCGAAGCCAATTTTGGACAAAAAAATTTCTGTCGTCTAAGTTTTCCTCTGCCACCCCTAGGAGATAAAAGGGGGTTGTAGGGAGAAACCGACAGGACAGAAAATTGTTTTTGTCCAAAATTGGCTTCAGCGCGTCAAAATACTTCAAAAAAGTTAGATCGGAACCTTAGAACAAGATCTCTATTTTGCCTTTTTTAGGGGATAATAGGGGTGGTAGACAAAAACTGATGCGGTAGATTCCTTTTTTAATATCAGAATCGGTTTCAGCATGTCAGAAAACATGGGATAAGACAGTTCTGATCAAAACAACAGCCCCACTTTTTGTTTCTTGTCGGCCTGCATAATTATTAAAAAACGTCAGCCAATGAAAAATCAGCATCGTAAATTTCAGCCACTATTTTTTTATGTTTTTACATATAAAGGAAGCTTCTTGCTAAGTGGCTTACACAATAAAATAATATAAAAGCATTTTTTTTACCCCATTTTTGAAAATTCACCCTTTAATCGCAGCAGTACACATGTGATTGAAGTTTGTTTTATTGTTTCTTATCACTTTGAGAAACTTTTGATGATATAAGGTACACCGACAATAAAATCACTTAATTCTTAGTATATCATAAATTAATAAAAAAAAATTAATTGCAAAAAATGCTGACACATACATTTCAGCCGACTGCATTTATGTCAATGTCATATTGACAAGCAACGTTTAAAACAAGTGGCTGACACAATAAATTCATGATGAAGTGCTTTTTTATTGCATTTTTAATTTACCGTTAATTGAAAAATCAGCAACTGACTGAAATGGTTTTTCCGGCTTTTTATTATTACATCTTTACAATGTTTAACTTCACTCACACAATAAAATCATATCAAAATTTCTGCCACCAGCTCCCTCGCTAACACGGGTTGAATTGAAACCTCGTCCTTTTTAAAACTCTTGTGAAGTCTAATGGCAATGAAACTCTTACTGAAAATTCCATTTCCCATATTAGAAAACTGATCGGGATATAGGACAGAACTCGTTTGCCGTTAAAGAAAGTTCAACTTGGTAGTATATTAATTTATTTGCAGGTCAAAACTCTGAATTGAAGGAGATGGTATATTATAGATATAAATTAAAGTATTGGGCAAAATTTTGAATGAAATTAATCGGACAATATAATAATAGATTGAACATCACAAGCAGTAAAGTATTACCCATCAAACCGTTCAACATTTAACATCTACTTGTTGTCAAAACACGGTATGGGGGAAAACAGTGTATAAACATTGCAGGTCATGGGAATTACTCATTTCCTTATCTTCAAATGCAGAAGTATGATATAATTATGTAAATATGATTAAAGGAAACCTAAATATAGATACTGTTCCGGCTTCTCAAAAATAAACAACTTGTCTAAATTAAATCGAGCTAGTTTTACTCAAATGTGATCGCGTATATTGTTTAAAAAATGATTGTATAACTTCATGTGTTATTACCATAATAAACCCCCCAATAGGGTATTCCCACAAAGAGTCATATTTGGATATTTGCAGTAGAGATGCGTAAGGAAATTAAGGAAGTTCAGATTTTAAAAAGAATGATATTTCTACTTAATGAAAAATGTCGATACTATGTTTGGGAAAGGCAGATGTTAATAAATCATTCACACAAAGAACGAACCATAAGCATTTCATTATTGTTATAATGTATTCTTATAATTGTCCTGTAAATGGGTTCTTTGCTGGGCAGTAAAGCTATTATTATTATTATTACTATTATTATTCTTATTTCTTTTTCTTTGTGCTTACATAATTGCCGGGAATTGTCATTACCCAAGGCAAAGATGAATTGTGGTGACAATACTTAGATAGTGAAGGCAAATGTTAAAAACTTGCGGACAGTATCCGTAGTACCTAATAAAGCAGCTTTTTGAATGGTACGTAGATGACTTTCTTGTAGTTGCAATCTCTTCTTATCATCTTACCAATCCTTTGTCTTTAACCCATTTGCAGATACTACCACTGAAATTATTTCTCCTTCCCGCAGCTTATGTTATGTCTTTCAACTGTACAGCCAGTTGTTGGTACTTTCTCTTCTTCTCGGCAATGGTTGCTACCAGTTTGTCATCCGTGGGGACTGCGGCATCAATGATTGTTGCTTTTTTTTTTCTATTTTATCAAATAGGACAATATCAGGTCTGTTGGCTTCAACCGTCCTGTCAGTGATGATCGGAGTGTCCCATAGGATCTGTGCCTGTTCGTTGCTAAGTAATCAGCAGGTTTTAATTTATAATATGGTTGTTCAGTCTCTACGAGTCGGTACCTCTTTGCAAGGGTCTGGTGAATTACTTTGGCAACATTGTTGTATCTTTGGAGATATTCAGTTCGTGCCAGTGATGGACATCCACAACATATATGTTGGATTGATTAATTGACAGTTCTGCATAGGCGGCATTTACTGTCAATCTATTGACCCAGAATATATTTCCGATAGGCTCTGAATCTTGTATTGCAAACAGGAAACCTTCTGTCTTCCCATAGAGCCCCCCCCCCCGTTTGAAGCCACTCTGTGGAACTTCTTTCATCTATATTGCCTGAAATTAGAGCTGCGACAAATCTACCATGTAGTTCCTTCTCCTTCCAAGCATTAATGCGATATTGAGTTTTTACGTATGGGAACTGTTTGTCATATTGGGCTAGACTCGATGGGCTGATCTTACGATCTTGAGAGCAAATGGCTCTGTGGAGCGAAGAGTCAATGGAGAGAAAGTATCGGCGGAGCCTCTCTTCTTGTCGACGACATAATACTTCTAGACTTACGACTTATTGTTATTATTATTACCGTATCTTTTCATAATTTTGATAATTGTACTGAAAAATTTATTATTAAGTCAGTTTATCCACTTATTTCATGCTCTTAATCTTGCTCTTAATAATAATAAAAGTCTGCTGTTTAATTTATCTAAATACTTCCAAAATAATATTAATAATAATTAAGAGGCGTGCATCGGCCACTATTCAAGTTGACTCATCCTCCATCGCAAAATCTTGCTACTATACCATACTTTTACTGATATTTAAATAAATTCAATACTGAATGACGCCAATAAAATTTATAATCACACTCATAAATCTTATATACAAGCATTTAAAGCAAAATAAGGCGGAACGGAGACCAGTCCAGTTTACAATAAGTCGCAACGAGCAAAGTCGTAGGAGATTGTAGTCTGAACGTGCCTTACGTTTTGGCCAATGAGAAGCTGGGAAATGTGAATCGTCTTTAATAATATAATTACCCTGATTATGTCTTTATAAGACTTGCATTTCCAAATAGACTTTAATCACATCACATTACAATTTAGCGTAAAAAGATATTCATCTTAGAACATGTTTTCCTACTTATTTAACAAACAGGGCCAATTTAAATATTGAAAACGAATAAATGAATTGTTTTTTCCATTTTAAATAGTTTAATGATATGATCACACTCAAAATACAATCATGTTCTCTGCCACTTGAGTAAAATACAGGGTGGGCAATAGAAAACGAAACACGCCTGTTTGAGGGACACTTAGACTAGTTTCTTGAAAAAAACTTGTCAAACTTGACAGTGACACATCAACCCCTAACTCAAGAATTTAAATAGTGAAAGGGATCAAGCGACCCCTCATTTGAAGCGTTTTTCAATTCTCTATGCGACAGTATGGTCGAAATTAAGTTTTTTCAATTTTATTTTCGTCCCCATGAAAACCATTCTCTAGATTAAGGTGGGGATGTTGTTTGGTAAAAATCCTGAAACACGTCACTTTTTATCTTTTTTTATATTGTTTTACAGAAATGTTCATGTAACTATCATTGTATGTATTAAACATTTTAAGGGGTTGTAGCCACTCCAGGCGATAATGTTAAAGGGTTCAACATTTACAGGTGTTTTAATATAAAATAAAGACAGCTTTTTATTACATAGTACTTTTTTGCATGTACTTCGTTCCTCCCTACTGCCCAGACAGTGGCGGTCTTAAGTACTTATTGATATGATTAGTATTAAAATTATTAGTCATAATATAACAATTTTTATTGTAGTTTATCTGACCTTAACACAGTCATTTGAAAAATAGTGATATGAATATGTGATAACATAATTTGCTAATGCTGTAGTACCTATTCTAGTCCAGCTATTAATTAAATTAAGCATTGGATAATAGAAATATATTGTAAGTTCTGCAATTTCTGCGTTATTAATTTGTGGTGGCTACTTTATATTTCAAATAGTCGTCGGCTTGTCTAGGTCAGTTGAAACATAATTTTAATTTTTTAAATTTACATTGCATTGAGATTACTTGTATACCTCACCGAAAGAGAACAGAGAGCTGTTGTCATGAAAAATAACATAATTATCAAATCTGACATATAAACGATCAGGTTCGGTGTGCCTCAGGAAAATACTTTGGGACCTGTACTATTTATAATATATATCAACGATTTATCTGACATAGGCATCCACAGAGGGAACGTCAATGACGAAGTACGCTGAGCAGAAAAGTGGTTCATAAACAATAGGCACATATTAAATAGAAATGAAATTAACGCCGTATTATACTATTAAGCAAAGTTGTTTAGAAAGAATTAAACATTTATTAATCCATTTAAGGCACAAAATTTGATATCCATTTCATTTTACTTTTACATAACACTACTATTACTTTTACTGCCTAGGATATGCCGACGATATAGTAATAGTTGGCAGGGGGTGATTTGAGAACACAGTATCAGAACGTTCACAAATATCCCCGAGTATTATCGACAGGTGGCGTAATGAGAAAGGACTCTCTATAAGTCCAAAACTACAGTCATCACTTCTACATGAAAAATAGTCTTGGAAGACCTAAAGCCCCTAGCCTAGGAGTCATTTTTTACCAAAAACTGACAGGGAATTACCACATCGGAAAAGTCACATAGAAAGCAACAATAGCCCTCGGAAAGTGCAGGTAAATGTGTGGAAAAAATTGGGGGTTAAATCCCAAAATTACTCTACGGTTATAAACTAGGGTATTAAGACCCATGATAACCTACGGATCAGTAGCATTGTGGACTAAGACACTGCAGTTGGAAGCAATAAGGCTATTAAGTGACGTACAAAGGCTTTCTTGTCTGTGCGCCACGGGGGCCATAAAAACTACTTCAACAGCTGCATTGGAAGTCCTTCTTCTAGACTTGCCATCACTACACATATTTATCCAAGGAGAAGCACGTTCAGTGGTGCATAGGCTAATGCAAGGCACTACACCAAAAAGGCAGCAGCACGGAACAGATCACCAGAAGTTATACTGAGAGCTGAAGGCGGATCCCATTTTAGAAATGCCCACGGACATTACAGTTCCAAAGTCTAACTTCAATAAGAGTTTCAAAATTAAATTACCAGACAGGAAAGACTTCAATAACGGTTTTCCAATACCGGCACAAATGGTCTGGTATACAGATGGCTCTAAGACACAACAGGAAGTCGGAGCTGTAATTTTCGGAATAAGATCAAAAAAGAAAATCCCGATAAGTCTAGGAAAATACGCCACAGTATTCCGGGCTGAAGTGGCCGCAATACAGTGATGCGCAAAGAAAATCACAAGGCAAGGAACTGTTAATCAGTCGATTTCCATTTTTTCCGATAGTCAGGCTGCGCTAAAGTAATCGGTTCCATACAAGTCAAATCGAGACTTATATGGGACTGCACAAATGCCCTTATAGACCTAGGAAGTCAGAATAAAGTGACCGTAGCATGGGTACCAGGACATCAGGGACACAAGGGAAATGAAAAAGCTGAAGAACTGACCAGAGAAGGCGCGAGTAAGGCCCTTATAGGACCCGACCCCTTTTGCGGTGGGGCCAGGCCATGCATTGACAAAGGGGTGCAAAATAAATCTCTGGAATGGTGGAAAAGTTTCGTACAACAGAGACACTTTTCACTGACACCTGAGTAATGGGTCTGACAGAGGACTCAACATGCAGAGGGCGCAACATATAGATTCCGTCAAGAGACAAAGGAAACTTTGGTGCATGTCCGCCACTGAGAGGGCCTTGCTAGACTGAGAAGTATTGGCGAGAAAAAGCTAAAGGCTGATAGCTAAATTATGGGGCCCTCATCAAGGCCGTGGAGTCAGATACAATAAAGGACAATGCTAGATAAGGAGCTCCAAGGAGAACAAACGGGAGCACCACAATATATCCTTGGGGGTCACAGTGGTCAAGGACTGGCTGATTAGCTAGCTGCTCCTTCCTATAATCTAAATCTACATAACA
The DNA here is from genome assembly GCA_963583905.1 of Stenurella melanura. NCBI lineage: Eukaryota > Metazoa > Arthropoda > Insecta > Coleoptera > Cerambycidae > Stenurella > Stenurella melanura. The sequence goes on from OY757311.1 coordinate 125,650,389, forward strand.
CTACTTTCAAATAAGGAAATATTATTATGGAAATTTTGTATTCTTGTCTTTATTATTATTATCAATATTTTTATTAATAGTATTATATAGTGCTTACGTTTTTGTCACTATTATCATCATTTTTCAATATTTAAAATTGACGCATTTTTTGCATCGATAAACGTGTTTTAGTATCTTGATTGTTGGTGAGCTGAATAGAATTAGAAGAATCTTAGGTATTTGGATAAGTAGTTTATTATGTAGTAGTAGCAGTAGTATCTATTGTCTAAGGAACGCAAAATATAAAATATTTGTTAGAACAATCACTATAGTTTCCTTTTATTCTTGCTACGCATTGGTCAATAAATAATGTTTCTGTCTCATTATTGGGATAACAGTTTAAATCTGAGTTAATACGTCTCTAATGGTTAATTTTCTCTTAGCATTGTCGCTTTGTCGCTACAGAATACTGCAAATAAAGTAATCTTATTTCGACTTCATTGTTGGTGATATTTTAGGAACCGAAATATCAGAGAGTAACTTTTCCACGTTTATTTTTGAAGTGAAATATTTCTGATAGAAAGATTTAACAAGTGCACAATATCAGACAGTTGTTAGTAACGTGAAATTGGCAAAATAAATTATTACGTCGTTGAAGATGTTTTGAGCACAATACTTGAGCCTCATTTTTTAAAAGCTTTTATTTAACTTCGGCTGTTTGTACGTAGTTAGTTAGTTTGTTAGTATGTACGTTTGGGTTAAATCTTGCAATCAAAATGTCAACTAATTCGAATTAAGTTAGAGTTTTGAAATTTTGTAGGCGTGTATAAGTCCGGTGGCAATGCAATAAGTATAGTTATTCACAACTCCCTTGATAAGAGTATCAAATAAAAGGGTTTGAAGAGTAAAATAAAATAAATTAGTGACATTTTAGAACCAATATGGCGGACGCCCCAATATGGCGAACGCCCCAAGATGGCGGATTATCTTTTACGTCACAACTCCTTTAATATGGGTATCAAATGAAAGGGTTTGAAGAGTAAAATACAATAAACTATGTGACGTCATTTTAGAACGAATATGGCGGATTATCTTTTTCGTCACAACCCCCTTGATATGGGTATCAAATGAAAGGGTGTGACGAGTAAAGTACGATAGACTATATAACGTCATTCGAAATCAAATATGACGGACATCCTAGGATGGCGGATTACCTTTTTCTTCACAACTCCCTTGACATGGGTATCAAATGAAAGGCTTTTGTCTGTCTGTTTTTCTACAAAATAGGTAACGACTAAAAAGTTAATTCTAAAATTATTTTCAAAAATGTTGGTACGGTCATATGACACTACTGCGCAGTTATTTTGCTCGATTAACCGCCCCCAAAACTATTGGTTTACAAATGTCTGAATTTAAAAATTCATTTTTTACTTTTTAGCACATTTTTACTTCCCTCGCATACCGAAGGGAAGTACTGTATTCGAGAAAAAATCACCCTCCGAGATTTTTTCGGATTCTGACGTTTCAGAACACGTAGATTACGAAAATATAGGTTTTTCAATTCCGTCAGTCTGTCTGTCTGTCTGTTGGTGCATTTACTAAAAAAACTACTTGACGGAGAGCAGTCAAATTTGGCAGGTAGTTGACGCTACTGTCAGCGCAGAACTGGTAGAAATTTCACTGGAAAATATACAGGGTGGACCGTCTAAACGGAATAAATGGTGAAAAAAATTTATTTTCGCTCAAATTTGAAATTTCCACGTTTCATGACGCGCTAATCCTATTTCGGGAAAAAAAGTTTTTGGAAAAATTTTTACCAAGATAAAAAAAATTTTTTTTGTTCAAATTTAAAATTTCCACGTTTCATGACGCTAAACCTATTTCTGAAAAAAAAAATTTTTGAAAATTTTTTTCACCATTTTTGAAAAAATTTTTACCAAGATAAAAAAAATTTTTTTTGCTCAAATTTAAAATTTCTACGTTTCATGTCATTCTAAAACTATTAAAAAAAAATTAAATTTTTTTTACCAACATTTTTGAAAAATTTTTTTCTACTAAAATGATAATTTTTTTTTCTTCAAATTTAAAATTTCCATGTTTCATGGCATTCTAAGCCTGATTCAGAAAAAAAAATTTTTGAAAATTTTTTTACCACTAAAATAGATGGATTTTTTTTTATTTCTTCAAATTTAAAATTTCCACGTTTGATAGCGTTCTAAATCTATTTAAAAGAAAAATTAGAAATTTTGTTTACTATTTTTAAAAAATTTTACCACTAAGATAGAATTTTTTTCTTTGTTCAGATTTAACCTATCCACGTTTCCATGGCATTCTAAAACTATTCAAACAAATTTAAAAATGTTTTTGAAAAATTTTTAGAAAAATTAGAAAATTTTTTAATCTATTTATCACTACTATAGAATAGACGAAAAATTTGGTTTGCTCAAATTTAAAAGTTTCACGTTTCATGACATTCTAAACCTATTTAAAAAAAATGTGTAATTTTTAAATCTTAAACTTCTTTTACCACTATTATAGAATAGACGGAAACTTTCCTTTTTGCTCAAATTTAAAATTTCTACGTTTGACATTTTAAACCTGAAACATATTCTTTATAGGATTTTGCAAACAGCAGAAAAATAACTATCTATAACTAAAAGAAGAACTCTATGTGTAAAAGTATTAATGAAATCTTTGCATTTTTTCGATAACCTGAATTCTGGTTATGCTAGCAAATTAAAATCCTAAAATGAATTTGTCTGATTTCTTATTTGACAATTCTCAGTCTAACACTAGCATCCACACAGTCCCCTACGACCATGCAGATTAAACTAGTATCTACATAACCCCCTACGATCATGAAGATTCAGTTAAAAATGAGAATAGAGGCCTAAATTGAATTTATTTATCTACCTTGTCTTAAAAATTGTTTCATTCTAATGGATTACATTTTCATGAAATCTATCATTCTGTTTCTTGGAAATGCTAGCCTTTGAAGCGTTTTTTTACGTTTTATAAGCAAACAAATAATAATTCATCTTTTTTAAACATTTTAAACCTATTTCAGAAGAAAAGATTTAAAAATTTTTTTTTAACATTTTTGAAAAATTAAAATAAAAATGAAATTTTTTAACCACCACTATACTTCCACTCCATTACGCGAATGTTAGATTGATGTGACGGATGGCAATAATATCTGACATATACACCTATTATACTTTTATTGAAAAATGTACAGGGTGGTCATCCCAAGAAATAATTCAGTCATGGTGGACATTTGTAAAGGTATTTGCGCAAGCCTGCCATATGTAGCACCTGTTTATTAGTATTGAGCTTTTTCTGTTGGATGAGCAAACTGTATATTTTTTTGACCAAAACTTATCAAGTTTTCTTTGTAATAATAGCAATAACTATATTCCGATTATTATTCTCAATGTTATTTCGTAATTATTAATTTTTTAGAGTGACCGCCATGCACAAATAACGAGGGAAGTTCTGTGTAAAGATCTTTACCGATTTTTTAAATATATTTTTTATATATAATATTTTGTGCATCAAAGTAACCCATTACGCATGTTTCAAACAATTGATACGAGCATCGGTCATTCCAACGATGTGGCTGTTTTTTCGCTTGTGCAACAAAAAATTATTCATAGACTGAAAATGATTGATTAATGTAAAATATGACTGTCATATGAAATAATATGAATTTTATACATGATTCGAAATTCTTCCTGTGAAATCAATAAGGTAGTAAATTCATAATTTTAGACCTCTAAACAAAAATATCTTTGACCTGCTGATTTTTTTAGTGACAAAATATCTTGTGCTTCAGTCAAAATTGTTATTTTGCTTTATTGCAAGATTTCTTACTTTGTTGTTAGGAATACAATAGTAATCTATCTTATTTCATATTAATCGTAGATATATACTAAATTAGAGCACTTTATAATGGAATGATAATAATAAAAATAAAAATTGAAATATAGAAAATGTCTGGAAAGGGGAATTTTTGGCAAATATCTGAAATACGTATATAAAGCAGTATGACTGTAAGTTTTTGACTTCGGGAAGGTCGGAAATAACTTTTAAACAAGTAAAATTGCAAGACATTGCATTTCATACGTTCTTTATTAATATCTTCGGACTTATAGGTTTACAAAAAGATAGAATAAAAACTAAAGGTATAGAGCATCAAATATCTAAGCTATTCGGCTGTATGAAACTTGAATAGCAAGAGGAGTGAGGGTAGGGAACGTCTCGGGAACCGTACGCTTTATTATTATATTGTTTTATTGATTTGCGCATTGGCAAAGAGAGTAAAACTTTTTACTGTTATTGTTTTTCAAATTCGACCTGGTTGCACCCCGTCCAGCCCATCAATGGCCACGGTTTTTTGCCCCGTGGGCATTAGGGCTGGGTTCCAGGAATGGATGCCGAGGAAGGATAAGTTGTATATTTTAATAATTGTGAATAAAATTCGTTTTTATTGATTGATCGGGCACTTTTCAGTGAAAAGGGTAACACTGTAATGTTTATATTTAAAAAAAAAACATTTTAATTACCCCCTCAAAAAGTTTTAATATACATTAAGGGCCGTTACTTTCGGTTTCCGTTAAACTTTAACCGTATGCCAAATCGTTGAAAGTACAATAGGGCCTTTGACCATTTTTTTAAAATTTTATATTCAAGAAATTTATAAAATTTTCATTTTAATAGTGAAATTAATTATTTAAGTTACGAAATTTTGAATTGGCGCCTATGGTGACGTCAGATGTGAGACTATGCGTAGTTAACAAATAGAGGAATAATCGACGGGTGTCGTTCATTTATTGTTATTATAGCACAGAGTAGTGTGGTTATAGTATCGACGTGAGTCTTTGTCATATTAATTGTTTTCAAACTATTGTTATTGTTATTAGGATTTAACTTGATTAAAATATGAGGTACACTGTAAGCTAAAGTAAGTATATAAATGATTTTCTATTAATAATATACTGTTGCAGATATCTTTTAAGATAGAAAATAAAATTTAAAATTTTTGGGTTATGATTTAATGAAAAATCAACACAATGTAAACAACAAATCTACCGAGCACTACCGCCAACATGATAGAGAAAACAAAAATCTCTAACATTGAATTCTCATTACATACGTCATCATTTACCGCCGTGTTATTTTGAAAACCAATTTTTTCTTGCAAGTGATTATTAGGGCTTTCTTTAATATAATATATGAAATATATATTTAGTATATTTTTTGATGGTATAATAATATTTTATAAATTTTGTTGAAGGAAACGACCCTATTATTTTCTTGGTAACTGAATCGGTTTGACCGACGGTTTACGTTTAACGGAGACCGAAAGTAATAGCCCTTAATCGGTCTTTTATAAATGACATAAACGTACAAAATATCTCGACCTCAGTGTTCCTTTTTTACGAACTTTTTAACTGTGATAATAATTTCTAGTTTTGTAAAGAAATTACAATAATACATACAAGCATTTGAACGATTTAAAGAATAAATAAATATAACAAAATTTTTAGTTGGTAGCAATCAAAAGAACTTTTTAAAAACTCAAAGTTATAAAAAAATGTCCACCACTTACGGCATAATTTCATGAGGCCGCAAAGTTTATAATAATTTTTTATGTATTACGCTTATAAATAAATGCTCTGTTTTGAAGTTTTCTGTAGTGGTTAATATAAGTATATTTTTTCAAAATTTTCTGTAATTCAGTACAAAATGTTATCATTATTATCAAAGCTATAACTATTAAAGAATTTGGAATTTTATTTACAATTACTATACTACATGGATGTGGAAGTAATTATTTAAAAAGTCTATATATATTCACATTTTTATGTTTACTTGAAGTTAAGTACATATTATTGCCTATAGCTTTTATACAGGGTCTTCCAGAACGAGTTCCCGGGTGGGAACCTGTGATTCCTGAGTTCATATTAGGCCCGTATAACCCAACTTACCTTACTCCAAAAATGCATCCCCGAGGAAGTACATCCTCTTAAAGTGAGACAGAAAAAAAACATTTTTTTCCAATAATTACCGTTATATTAAAGATCAAATTTTCAAATTTTGGAGGAAGCTGTATCTATAAGTACTCTACGTAAACTTGACAACAGCCAAATATCCTTTGTTTCTCAATTTTTCTTTCCATAATAAATAATATTTGATTGGCTATATTTTTTCAATCGCCCTGTAAAATTATGGAATACTTGAAATATTTGCAGAGCATTGAAAGGGCTGCAAAAAGGTACTCTTAAATTTTTTTGTAATGTTAATCAAAATACAAGGAATTATCGTTTTTTCATCCATTTGCATTTAACATTTATTTGCAATTCTATAATAAAATATTGTAATAACAGAAAAGTGCAGTTTATTCTAAAAAATACATTAGTAACAAATGCTCCACATGACGTCAACCTGTTTCAGTACACAAATTAATACTTTTAAAATTTTGTGAAATATCAACGAAAAATCAAGAATTATCATTTTTTTCTCTGTAGGTGTTTGTGAAACAGGAAATCTATCGCATTTGAGAAACAAAAGATATTTGGTTGTTATCAAGCTTACATAGAGTACTTATAGAGATACAGGTCCCATAAAATTTCATCTTCATTATAACGGAAATTATTGGAAAACATTTTTTCTGTCTCATTTTAAGAGAATTCACTTCCTCAGGGATGCATTTTTGGACTAAAGTAAGTTGGGTTGTACGGGCCTAATATGAACTAAGGAAGCACAGGTTCCCGTCCGGGAACTCAATTCTGGGACACCCTGTGTATCTAGAATTTTTCTAATTTTTAATTTCTAAATTACGAACAGTTCCCATTTTGCTTTTGCAATGTGACAATTAAGACCTAAAATATTAGCAAAAAACGGTTAAGAAATGATATTTTGCAACTTCAATTAATTAAACAAATATGTTCCCGACCTTGCCCCTAGACCAAATTACAGACATGCACAACGCTTCCCCTCAAACACTTAAAAAAAATAATAGTTTTAATCCACTATTATCTATATTGCACAACCTCAGTGGTTGGTTCTATTCTCGGTCAGCACGCCAGTCTTCAATTTCGCAGACAAAAGTTATTTTTAATTGGTCAGAAATATTATTGCATTCTAAAATGGATATTGTATGCCATACGTATTGTCTGTACATATAGACACTCTACAGATTGCAATCCTTAAAATTTATTCACCATGCTATCAGAATAGAACTCCATTTAATTTCATAATCATATGGCGAGTAGTTTAGTTATCAACTTATTATTTACCACCGTTTCCGAGGGCTATTTCTCTCGTTTTCAACGTCTATTAGGTCAATAATAATAATAATTAAAATGAATATAAGAAAACAATTATGTTTTCGCTTAAATTGAAAGCGAGAAGTTCTAGGAGTAAATATATAGCAATCGGGAAACTTCGAAATAGATATCAAGTTGTATGGTGAAGAAATAAAGATAACGGATGGAAATAACTTCTTTGTTTGAAACTTTTTGTCTGAGATTACCAGTTTTGGAGAAAATTGTGTGTGAAAAAATTTGATCAACGAACTAATGTGCACCCAGGACTTATTGGGTAAAAAACTTACAGGATGTGCTTTACCAACGTTAACTACATAAATATACTTTTTCATTTGTTGTTTCTATAAAATGGAGATAAACCGACAACATGGTTTAGATTTTTAAACAGCCTGATAGTTTAAAAGTGAATAATTATTTGTTTGCTTGTAATTGTAATGAAACATATTCTTCATAAGATTTTGCTTTTTTCTGCTGTTGCAAAATCCTGTAAAGAATAGCCTGATAGTATTTCGATGTTCCTACCCATTAATGCTATTATGTCAATATTTGTATATTTGTTGTTTTATATATCACGCTAGGCCTGTTTTACATTTAATATGTCTATTAATATGTTACATTTAATCCAATAACCAATTGTTTCATTAGAAATATTTCAAGAGCTTTAATACTCTGAAACATTAATAATTTTAATAAAAAACTTATAAATACACAAACGTCAATTTTGCACCTCATTTAAACGCTGTCTGCCGAGGTAAACGAACAGCCCACACAAAAGGCACATCCTGGAGACAAAATAAACCTTTTGTGGAAGTTTATTTGGCAATTGGGGTTAAGTTGAGACAGGACGAATACGATTTTGTTACCCCAAGGGGGAAGGGCTCCCCTGACCTGCCTCAACGGTAGGGTAGAGCGACCCTTCAGCTATCAGACAGTGATCTCCCCAATCCCCAAAACTCAGCTGATGATGATAACAGGACTTTTCATTATCAAGGTTAAAGAAAGGTGTACTTTTTATGGGGAAAAAGTAGCGGCTTATTTTTCTCGCAGAGATAAAACACATTTTTCATGTAGGAATGGATTTTTACATATATGGATATAAGCACTGTAAACAGTGCGCAAATACACACAATATGCAGTTTTTATTGTAATATTTACATGATATATAGCTGTTTAGCAAATTTACTATAAATGCTTTCTTTTTCCAAGTGATATTACTTTTCTGTATTCTCATGTATAATTTAAAACGATTATGGAAGTATTCTGCAAGAGGGCCATTACTGGGGTATATTTATAAGTTTTGTGAAGATAAAGTGCATAAAGTCTGGTTGGAAATGAAAGGGAGTAATGAAAGCCCATTATAAATACAAATCCTGTAGAAATATAGTCAGAGTGCTTGTTAGTAATTTGTTTCTATTGTATATTATATTGATGAGCTGTACTTTTATAGAAAGTCTGTTCGAAATACCCGTACTAAGACATGTCTGCCTGCTTCGGTTCAATCTCTGGAGATCTGTCCTTGTCTCTGCCGCTACGTCAGCAACTTCAATCATAAGATTTTTCCGTAATTTAATAAACTTATTATTATTATTTTGGAAATATTTAGATGAACTAAACAACAGACGCTTATGTCATATGAAAATAAATTTATTTTGAAAGTTCTTAGTACATAAAGTACGCAAGAAAATGGATTTTTCCCTTAAATACGGACTATTTCATTTATGCAAATATGTTTATTTTGTGAAAATATTCGTTACATTTTGGTGCTAACTTTTATGTTGGCACATAGATTGACAAATCACATCTTAAACTAGTGAATTTTTAAAGAGTGAATTGAAGAATAAAACAGGATATCTATCAAAATATAATAAATACAATATAGTGTTGTATAAGTACGTAAAATACCAACGTGTTTTAAAATTCTTCCTCTGAATATTCTGAGGAACTATTTGCAGCTCCTACATTAATAATGGGTTTTATAGCGATGTCAATACAATTGTTGGGTTCCTACATGTTTACCTCTTCTTCTAATACGTGAATTACACAACTTTGTCCGATTACCAAGAGCAAAACTGTCAGAATCTTAAATTATAACCATCAGCATTAATTGCCATTCACTACTTTTGGTTATGTTGACACCCTGGGATGAAAGATGATACATAGATACATAATGTGTATTGGTTTGTTCGTTGCCGAGATAATCACAGTCTAATGCACTTCAGTTGCAAACGTCCCATAAGTTCCTAATTGGCTAGTCGATCTATTCACGGCTTTTGTTTGAAAACAATCATTTCAGAAACATCAATTCGGTTCGATTGTCGTAATCTCAATTTCACGTGTACATCATTAACGCTAACAGGTGTAGTATTTAACAGTGATATCCTGCTGGGAAAGTGTTGTTTTGCACATTTTATTAACAATATACATATTACAAAATGGTGAGGTGTTGTGCCGTTTGCAGAAATGCAATTTAAAAAGGAAGTTAATCGATCATTTCATAAGAAAGTATAAAGTTCTTAGTCGTGACGTGACATGTTGGGGTTTTGCTTACACTTTAGTCTAATTCACAAGTTCAGATAGATGTTAATTCTTGAAATAGCTCCTAAAAATATGAGCGATAGCTCATTGGATTCAGAATGACGCGACGTCTAGAAAAATGTGTTAAAATGTTTTATTAGCGCATAAAAAATTGCAAAAGTTATAAACAAATTAGATGAAAAAAAATGGCATTTAGTTCTTCGCTTATAACTCAAAAACTACAGGCGATAACGAAAATCGGAAAAGAGATTCTTGAAGAGGAGGAAATTTCCAATAAGAAAGTCCTAACTCCCGGAACTCTATCTCCATTATTCATAATTTTAATTTAACGGTGAAAATAGGACTCCGCGCGACCACTGCAGGATGCGAGCGCCGCCTCAAAAGAGAGTACATCACATAAAATAATTTTTGTGTACTATTAAAGATCAATTAAAAAATTTGAAAAAATGATGGTGTATTCCTAACATTTCAAAGAATAAGGTCCCGTTGAAAAAAAATGTTAAAGTTTATTTTTCAACAAGTTCGGCCGTGTTAACTAATGAAATTGTATAGAACCTCCTTTGTCATTGGAGACAAACATTTTTTTGAAATAATTGGCCTATAAAATTTTCGCTTCTTGGAGCCCTTCTTATACATATACTTAACAAGATCTCGTTATGAAAGTTTTTAAAAATTGTTTATTTTGTTTATTATAATTTTTTAAAGTCAACAAAAAATTAAAAACCAAAGTTGCAAAAATTATGTTTTTTTTCATATTACTATTTTTACATTGAAAAAAGGCATTCAGTAACGTGAAAAAAAAATGTTTTACGCCATTTGCTTATAAATTGTTTATAAACAATTTTACTAGTTTTATATTTACAAATTTTTTTTTGTTGACTTGAAAATATTATGATTAAAAAAATTGTTTTCCTTAAAACATTATCTTATTGTTTATAATCGTTTTTTTTTAATTATCCGTCAATTGAATAATTAGTTAAGAAACTATTTTTTTCTTATAAATCATAATTGGCAATCCTCAATAAAGCAGTAAAAAAAATTTTTTTTAATCAACAATTTCATTGTTTGTTAATTTAACAATTTGTCATAAACAAATTCTGACAATTCTAATATTTCTTTTCTAAATCTTCAAAAAATTACAAAAACAGCCATATGCAACAACATATTGAAAAAAAAATAGTTTGTATTTCATAGCGTTTTTCAATATTATACGATACAGAAGTTGAAGCGGCCACTTGATTTGTCAACTAAGAAACTCGTATAACTTTTAAACTATTAGAGATATCACAATAGACATTCAGGTCGTTTTTATAGAGGATTAATTAATCTTTAAATGATGGCTTCCAAGTTTGTAACTATTATTAATCAGTTATTATGCGCATTTGTTTATAAAAATTAAATCTATTTTTTATTTATTTTTAAATAAACAATTGCAACTATCAAATATTTTATCACTTAACAATATTACCTTGAAGGTCAATTACCGTATCTGCATTATTAGATTAACTAGAAGCTAATTTTTATAAACAAATGCGCATAATAACTAATTTATAATAGTTACAAACTTGGAAGTTAACCCATTTAAAGATTAATTAATCCTATATAAAAACGACTTGAATGTCTATTGTGATATCTCTAACTAATAGTTTAAAAGTTATATCAGTTTTTTAGTTGACAAATCAAGTGGCCGTTTCAACTTCTGTATCGTGTAATATTTAAAAACGCTATAAAAGATACAAACATTTTTTTTCAATATGTTGTTGCATATGACTTTTTATAATTTTTTTAAGATTTAGAAAAAATAATATTAGGATTTTCAGAATTTGTTTATAACAAATTGTTAAGTTAATAAACAATGAAATTATTGATACAATTTTTTTTTTGTTACTTCATTGAGGATTGCCAATTATAATTTATATATTTTTCTTAAAAAAATCGTAATATTCTCAAGACAACAAAATTGTAAAAAAAATTAAATATAAAACTAGTCAATTTTTTTATAAACAAATGGCGTAAAACATTTTTTTTAACGTTAATGAATGCCTTTCTTCAATGCAAAAACAGTAATATGATAACGAATATGAAGAAACATTTTTTTTACTACTTTACTGTGGTTTTTAATTTTTTGTTTACTTTAAAAGAAAATAAACAATTTTTAAAAACGTTTATAACGTGATCTTGTTAAGTAATGTATAAGAAGGGCTCCAACAGGCGAAAATTTTATACTCCAATTATTAAAAAAAAAAAACTCTCCAATGACAACGGAGGTCCCAGAAAATTTCGTTAGTTAACAATGGTCTAACTTGTTGAAAAATAAACTTTAAAATTTTTTTCCAACGGGACCTTATTCTATGAAGTGTTAAGAATACACCTTAATTTAAAAAAAAAAATTAATTGATAGATAATAGTATAAAAAAATTATTTTATACGATGTTACTATCTTTTGAGGCGGCGCTCGCATCCTGCAGCGGTAGCGCGGAGTCCTATTTTTAGCGTTAAATTAAAATTATAAATAATGGAGATAGAGTTCTGGGAGTTAGGACTTTCTTATTGGAAATTTCCTCCTCTTTTCCGATTTTCGTTATCACCTATAGTTTTTGAGTTATAAGCGAAGAACTAAATGCCAAATTTTTTCATCTTAATTTGTTTATAACTTTTGCAATTTTTTATGTGCTAATAAAACATTTTAATGCATTTTTCTAGACGTAATTCGGAATCCAATGAGCTATAGCTCATATTTTTAGGAGCTATTTCAAGAATTAACACCTTTTTGAACTTGTGAATTAGACTATTGCGAGTTAGTGGACTTTCGTCCAGTTTGAAAGGATACAATTTTTGTGAAATCTTTTTGACGTAACCTGCTAGTGGGGTTATGTTATTACAACCTGATAAAGCTCTCTGAGGGAGGTGTACCTGTCTGAATTCGAAGTGAGGCCCATAAATGTACGTTCTAGTTCTTTCATTTTTTTTATTGTCGATGCGAGGTCAAGTAGATGCATATGAATTACATAAGACTCTAATCAGAAATATTTTTTTTATATTGTATTAAATGATAAAATATCTATAGAGTAATAAGCAATGTCGCAAGGGATCAATAATCTGGCGTTGCTTATTATGCAGAAAAAGTGCAATTGATATTTATATTTCAAGTGTTAATGAATATACTTCTTTAGTACCGGTATGAGATGACATAATTAGTTCCTCCTAGAATATACTTGACTGTAAACACGGAAGTTGGAAAAATAAGGTATTTTAAAGCAAATTGTATTTTGTTGGCATATAACTGTAATAAAATATATTCTTTAAAGGATTTGACAAACATAAGGAAAAGTAATCTATGAAAAATAATAATAAAAACTATCTATAAAAATGTTAATTTCCAATCGTTGCATTCTATAGATAGCCTGCATTCTGATTACGCTAGCAGTTAAATTTTTTATATGAATTGTATTTATTTCTTATTTGACAATTATCATTGTCACACTAATATCCACATAGCTCCTTACGACCATAAAGAGTAAACTAGAGAAATTACCACTAATTAAACACTCTTTTATCGCGCTGTTTACTAGAACACCGATGCTAGTCAATTCTTCGCATGAATTCGTATATCTACTGTAGAATTTGTCGTACCTATATATTGACAATAATTTATCCTTAAAAACTTCTACAAAAAATATTGCGGGCTGCGTGGTGGAACAAATCTCCATGCACCGGAATTGGCAGCAATGCCCACCTTACGGTGGCAAATCAATCAATCAATCAAAAACTTTTACAAAAAATATTGAAAATTAAATAATATAGTAATTGTTATTGAGACCTCTCTTTTAAATAAATTAAGTGCAGTATAAAGAAATTATATGGGTAAAATAATCGTTTTCTACATTGTGTAAGCGTTTATTTTATAGACCATTCTACAAATAAGAATAATAAGTAAACGTTGTAATGATTACGCAAAATGTCGCAAATTCGATAATAATTTATCATTTATCAGAAATTGTTTTTAGATATTTAAATGTATTAATATTGTATCATGTCAACTTCTATGATAAGAAAAAATATATTTTATTATTGATCGATACATAGTTTTACTATAAAATATTTGTCACTACCGCTAGTACAAAACCAAGATTTTTAATAAATATAAGTATTATAAATTATTGATTTTCATGATTTTTATCCCTTTTATTGTATTCTTGGAAAAGTCAAGGATATTTCTTTTGAAAAGTGCATTTTTGTAACTTAATATTGCTTATTTGTGAACTGATACGAAACATAGATTTTTAATAAACGTAAATATCATAAATAATACAGATACACAAAAGAAGCTCATGTGTGTTTTGTACACTGTATTTTGAGACGCTGAATTGGATGGCGCCATCAGAATTGCTAAATAATGTTAGGATTGTTCCCTAATCTCCCTCCCAATTAAGAATTTTACTAATTTTTAGGTATTTCTAAAGGTGAGGGAAAATTACTGACGTGATTGAGCAATTCTGACGACGGCATTGGATTTAGCGGCTCAAGATACAAGGGAGTATCGAATTAGATACCGCTGTCAGAATTGCTCCATCGTATCAGGGTTATTCCCTACTGTCACTGATTTTTGGCTATTTTTTGAGGTATAATTATTACACAAGCACACATAAAAAAAGTCTAGTGCGAAAAGGCAGACCTATGTATTCCCATGCACTTTGACCTGCCCGATTACCAACCTCAGAACCAGCCAGAATGCCCAAAAAATCTCAAACAAGTACATAAATAGCTTAAATGAGCTAACCACCATTTACATACGTATTTTGGGGCGCTGAGGCCGAATATGGGCGGCACTATGATCTAAGATCATTTTTAAGGGAGGTACATACCACCAAAGTCAAAGATCCGAGGATATCGCTTCTCCGCCCAAACGGGTCCGCCTCGAACCAGAGACCATAAAAATTATGAAAAAAAACAGATATACGCAAAACAGAGAAATCCAATGGCGCAAACCCGACATCCCTACAATACTTCGTTTCCGAGATATGGCCGCTCAATATCTCTTCTTTCCCCCACTTCCCGAGACTCTATCTCGGGAACCAAAAAAGCTATGAACTTCTGGTTTACGCCATCCCATTTACCACATCTTCTTACGTACTGCTGAATTTTGTCAGAATTTTAGGGTTCCTCGTTTAGGACCACCGGCCCACGAGGTTGGGTCGCGTCGTTCGAGGAGCGAAATCCTCGATAAAGCACAAAAAGTGGTCAGTTTTTTTTTTTTGGTTACCTAGATCGAGTCTCGAGAAGTGGGGGAGAGAGGGATTTTCTCCTTACGGTGACTGTGAGCGGCCCTATCTCGAAAACGAAGTATCATAAGAATGTCTGGTTTGTGTCATTCGATTTCTATGTTCTTCTTGCTTGTTTTATAATTTTATGGTCCCTCGTTAGGACGCAGTTGCTCCCAAGCCGGCCCCATGTCGCCGGAGAAGTGAAATCCTCAGACCTTTGATTTTGACGGTGTGTATCTCCCTTAAAAATGACCATAGATCATCGTGAGACCCACATTCGGTCTCAGCGTCCCAAAAAACGTATGGAGATGATGGTTAGCTCATTTAAGCTTTTTATTTACTTGTTTGACATTTTTTGGGCATTCTGACGGTGTCTTTTGAGGTTAGAAAAAATGCAAGAGGCAATCGGGCAAAACGGACATCGGATTCGTGTTCCGTCAAAATGCATGAGAATACATAGGTCCTGTCTTCTCGCACTCGACTTTTTTTTGTGTGTGCCTGTTTCATTGGTTTTAATGACTTTTAGCGCTCTTAATGTACAAATGAAGAAAGTCAATTGCTTATATTGTGGACCTTTCCTATCCTATGATTTGTGCACAAGCATTTTTACGTAAAACATGGATACTGATAGTAGTTCCCAAAATATTGATTGCATTTAAGGGTTGGTTGTTACAAACAGATTTATTTTCTTTAATTGCTCCATATGTTTACTTGTTATTGATAAACGTGTTTCGTTTCCAGCACTCGGCGGAATATATAGTCTGGAGAATAGCCGTTGATTTGCAATCTGGTTATTATCCTTTGGAAAATCCTTATTTTTATAAGTATATTAATATCCATATCCTCTATGAATCCTTATTCATACAGGAGCTTGACTGAATTATTTCGTTTAGCCTACTATTGTCATAAGTCAGTAAAGATATCAAATTGCCCGATCGTGCAAAATTGTAAAATATTTCATGGCATCTCCAAATATCAGTGCAGATAAGAAACAAAACTAACTAGACCAAATACCGTGAGTCCTAAGTACATGGACGGTCAATATCTCTTCAACTTTTTGAAATTTGAAAAATGCTTGAGATAAAAATTGTATAAAATCAAGTGTGTCAAATTTTAAAACTATTATTAAATTTACAGAAGGTTTCACATAGTGGTGGAAGCTAGTACTTTGATTTTTTAAATAGAACACCAAACATTTCTGTTTGTATTTATATTTGGCTGTTAATTCTCTATGCGAACGTACGTCATTTTTGGACTAGCACTGCGGCGTTGCCGCGTTATTCGACTTTTTTTCAATTAAAAAAATACATTTGCAGCTGTCATGATAGATAAGAGTCAAATTTACAAAAATTGTATTTTTAGAAAGGACCCGGACAAAATACACGGCAAAAGTAATACAGTCGTTTGCGCTAAAACCAGCTGAAATGTATTCGTTGGACAATTCCGAACTAGAGTTGTTATGTGCAGTGGATCCAAAAAGTCCACAGATTTCAAGTTATGGGCACTTGAAGGTCAAGTAATGATGATTCATATACTTGAAGGTTTTTAACTTTTCAAGTGCTATAGAACTCAGTGTTGAGATTTCAGAGAAATTGACCAGAACAAGCGTTGTAGGAATATGAATGAGCTACCTTGTGATGACCTTGACTTTCATCCCTAGCAATATCTTCAAAATCATTTGATCATAAACCCTTTTTTTTAATAAAACCCATATTGTACACCTTGGATTCAGAGAAAGCTCTTAATCTCATTTTAAGATATGATATATACGAAATATTTGTTCTTGCATACTTATATCAAATACGAACAGCCCAAAAACACAGTGTTATATGAAAAGAGATGATCTTTTAATGACGTTTCAACGTCGAGGTCACCAGAAGTTAGTTTATTTGACTTTCTACAACTTTTGTCTGGGTAAGTTTTTACTAAATCAGAATTTTAAAGTTATTTTGTAACACTAACCTTTCTGACATTCGGATGACCTTCATGGGTAAATATCCTCCCTTCTATATAACTTTTTCTTGAAAGAATCATATTTTAAAGTGACAGCACTGAGTTACTATAGCACTTTGAACGTTAAAACCTTCAAGTATATGAATAATCATTATTTAACCTTCAAGTGTCCGCAACTTAAAATCTATGGGCTTTTTTAACCTACTGGGCATAACAACTCTTATCAGGAATGGGCCAAGGAATACATTCGAGCTGGTTTTAGCTCAAGCGGCTGTAAAATTATTACTGTGTATTTTGCGCGGAATTCTTTGACCTTCGTTTCACCTTGAATGTTAGTCAACATCATCTACCAATTTTCTCCCCAGGGGGTCAATTCTCGAAATTATTCCTATAGGAAATGATACTTTTGGAACGTGCAAATTGTATTCTTGACTGATCCTATGAGATTGTTTTCCATTCAAATCAGTGGAATTACTTCACCTGATCATTTCCAGCAGAAAATAATATCATAGGACTACTCAAGAATACAAATTACACGTTCCAAAAATCTTATTTCCCATAGGAATAATTTCGAGAATTGACCCCCAGATATAAGGAGGATACATGATCAAATACGGCAAGATAATTTTCTTGCAACACATTGTCCCTAAATCAAAATAAAACAATAAATATGATTTTTACTCGCAGGCCTATAATGAACTATAAAAATCCAGAAAATATAATATTTCTTGGACTTTATCTTGACCCAATGTTAAATTAGTGTCACCATGTGGATTTCCTGAGAAATTTGAGAAATGTTGTGCCAATGAATATTTTAACTATTGCCTGTCACTCATTAATTGCATCTCATATAGCATATGGACTGTTAAACTGGGGGCATACACCTCAAGCTAGTAGAATATTTTCTGTACAAAGAAAAGCTATTAGAGTCATTTCAAATCTGGGATATAGAGATGATGTTAAACAAAAGTTCATCGATTTAAATATATTAACATTCTCTTCACTATATATTTAAACATATTTATTATTCATTTATAATAATATTCACTTGTTTGAAAGAAAAGGCTCTAATCATAATTATAATACTAGATATGAGATAGATATGAGTTTGACATAAAACTCGACTATAACAGACTGAAGTCAAGTGATTATACATATAATTACTTCGGCCCTATGTTTTATAACAAGCTTCCATTACATGCTAGAAGTCTCCCAGCGGCGAGGTATAAACATGTAATAAAGGTTTTCCTTAACAAAAGCGAATTTTATGATGTCCATGAATTTTTAAATTGTGATGTATCTACGCTGTGATAAGCAGAAATAGGTATTTCAGGTCTTCTGTAGATTTACTATTTTAGTAATATGTATTATTTTAGTATGACAGGGACTATAATAATGTGTAATGTCTTTTTTAATTACGCATCTCTATTTTTTTGCTACCTTATAGCATTCTTTACAAATTTAAATTTTATGTATGCATGATGCTTTGTGTATATTGACGTGTGTAAAACACAGACAGTGTTGTAAACGTCAATAAATGATTTGGTTAAGTGTAAGAATAGCCACATGGCTAAACTTCGCCTTGTAAATTGCTTTTTGTAATGTACTTGTAAATGTACATCTACACTCTTTGAATAAAGCCGTTTATTATTATTATTATTATTAATATTACAATTTGATTTGATTATTCAACGTGTCTTAAATCAATATTTTCAAATGAAACACCCTGCCCGTTTTTAATTAAACCTCATAGTAACAATTTTTTAAAAACATTTTTTGAAATATTCAAGTCGAAATAAATAGTCACCCTAGATATCAGTGTGTAAATAATTGACCGCTGAAACATTTTGAGTAAAAACATACATTTGAAAAAGTTGGGTTTAAAAATCTAAATATTTGAATGATCATGGAAAACATCCTGTAAAATTAGGATCGATTTTAAAAAACCTGGAAACTAGTACTTGGTGTTGAATAACATTCAAGGTGAAACACAGTCAAAATGGAAGTATGTTTTTTGCGATTTTATTCTTGAGCGCTGCAAACGCATTTTTTTATCGGAAGAGGTGGAATAACTTGGCAACGCCGCAATGCAATTTCAAAATGACATGAGACTGCTTAGACAATTGAAAGTCAAATACTTATATATGATAATTTAAAAAAATTAAATATTAGCGTACCACCACGATGTGAAACACCGTGTTTTCAATATAGATTAGACAATTAGGGTAATTTTGTCGCATGTAATATCCATTATGTTTACAATTTTATCGGTAATTTTTTTTTTTTTTTTTCGGAAGTGTGGTTGGTTGCCTAGTAATATAAAAATATGAATTGACAATTTATTACCTGATTAAAAGCGCGAGGGATTTAATAAACTGCCTATTTACATAAAAATCATTTTTAATTATGCCACTTTTGGTCTGTAATTAAGGAAACATTGGGTATCCACGGACTACTGTCTCACTCGGTATATACAAATATTGGCTAAAATATGGTAATATCTAATCCAGTTTTCTTGTTAATGTCGAATATCGTTTCTTTAAATAACCTGGTAAGTTCAATTAACACTAAACCTCCTAATTATCATAAAAAACTAAAAAACCAACTCACCATGGGTTGTTGCTGGACGGGCATGGGCTGTTGCACTGGCGCGGGTTGCGGACTAGGCCTGGAGGGTGGTTGTGGGGGCACAACCGAAGCACCGTTCGTCTCAGGGGGCACAATACTATTACCACCACTTAAAGGCGCTACGGCACCACTGGGCTTTCTTCCACGGTAGCTCTGCAATTCCCAAAAATCATAATTATTCGATCTGACGTTTGAAAAGGGCCTTTTAACTCAACCGTAATGGTTCGCTGTTAGTTATGATGAATCGTGAAGGGAGCACAATAATATTCGAGTAGGTAATACATAATAATTTTGCAAGTAAGCGTGGAGGTAGAAGGGCATTAAGTTAGGTAGCTAAATGTACAAGGAAATTGAAATAAATTGTTTTCGAAAATTCAAGTAGGTACTAATGTGTTTTCCTTTGTTTTAAGCGTCAGTACATTGGTCTATTTGTCTAGCTTTATGTTATTCAGTCACATTTTTGGACTTGTAAGTATAGTGAAGTCAATGGAGGCTGAAAATATGCATTATTTCGGAATAATTATGTAAAGCTTCGATTTTCCTGAAACCTTTTTATATCACTTTTACATAGCTTAAAGTAAAAAGTTATAAACATATAATTGTGAGGAAATGTTTATTAATTATTTAAACAAGAAGAAAACTTTTTTTTAAAACAAAATTATTATAAGTGGAGAAGTTTTAAGGCTATTTAACCCAAATTGACATATTGACATATCGACATATCGAAAACGCTTAAGGTTTTTGAGGTAGCTGAAACAGATTATGGTGTTAAAAAAGGTTACTCAAAATGGCTGATCTAATATAGCCGACTTTTCTTTCAAAATTACATTAAGAATGACGTAACTCGATAAATTTTAAACAAACGCTCGGATTGACACTGAGTGTTTTTTAGGTCGCTGAAATAGTAATAATACAAAATTTTAGCCAAAAATCAATGACACGGTTTTTCAATTAAAAACCGTTAAACGTTTTTTTTTTTTTATTTTGAAAGTGGTGGAGAATATTCCGAGTCCGAACCACAAGAACGTCCAATAAAATTAGTCGCAAAATTCAAAGTCAAGGAACCGATTCCGACGGACCCAAGGTACCTTATAAAAAGGCCTAGGATGGCATCGCCATAGGGGTCGCTCGAATCAACGCCAAAAAGGTATCAATGCCGTTACGTTTTTTCAAGCTGGAAAGCCATTGAACTCATATATATATAGTTGCTCGAAGCATCCTGACAAAGATATCAAGCAAATTGAAATTTTTAGTGCAAAATTAAAAGTGAATAATCTTTCAAAAGGTCGACATACATTTTACTATCATATCTGACTGGGAGTCTGACTCATTTTGTACATTCGATTATTACAAGTACTCTCGCCGTTGTAT
Source organism: Stenurella melanura (assembly GCA_963583905.1). NCBI lineage: Eukaryota > Metazoa > Arthropoda > Insecta > Coleoptera > Cerambycidae > Stenurella > Stenurella melanura. Next base: position 125,671,450 of record OY757311.1, read on the forward strand.
GAGTTACGATTCCTCGGAACGTAACGTCTTGCAAGGGTGGTGCTCTCTGACAAGTTATTTTATATACAATTAGCTTAGACTTGAATATTTCTATTTTTTGTATTTGTTGAATTTTACTTCAATAAATGAAAATATATTTTGAATTCGACTCTTTATTAATCCACTAGATCTAAAATTAATCATCATCGAGTAGATTTACCGAAAAAATTTGATATTTTCAATATTTCGTGAAAAGTGTAGGTTTATAAAAGGATTCTAAAAATTCTTTTTACATCAGATTTACATATTTTGAGGTCCTACTATAAATATATGCTGGATAGGTATGCTAAATAAATTTTATATAAGAGTTACTAAAGTTTATTTTACCCCTGATTTCACGAATTTTGTGCAAACATTTTTTTTTAACTTTCGTAAAGTTAAGAGAGTTAATTTAATTTTTAAGGTTAATCCCCCTGAAGCATCTTAAAGTACACATTTCAAGCTTTAAAAATCGCATCTACAGAAGTCTAATAATGCGTTTTGAACCAGAGGAATAGGTGGTTAAAGTTAGTTATACATATCAGATTTTATCACTTTCTCAAAATATTGAAAGTGTACATCTTCAAAAATGAATTTTAGATTTTTCTTACTCATCGTATCTTTGTATACATTACTTTAAGAGTAATAAGTAAAAGTTTCAGGTTTCTATCTTAAAAATTGTAGAAATGGTAGAGCTTTCATCGAATTCATCTGAAATCTCTTTATGTTCCGACTTCATTCATGTACTATTTCTACATGCATTCATTTTTATATTTAAAAATATAATAATCCGATAGAAATATAATGTTCATATTTCGTTTAGACTTTCTCCCATCCCCTTAATCTACATTACTATGATTTACAGTTCAAAATCAAAAAATAAATAACTTTGTTGGTTTTCAGTTAATATTTTTTAAAACATAAATTCTCAATCAAACGAATTACATAATAATTTTTCTAAAAATAATTATTTGATAATACCAATCTAAATTGAGATCAAAGATAATTCAGTTTTTATTTCGCATATGAACTGAATCATAGCCTTTTATCTGATCTAAAATGAAATATGATATCTGAAAATATTAAGTATTAAGTAACAGCTATGTTTACGTGTATTTTTTAGTATCAAATGAACATGGGATAAGCTTTAATATAACAATAAATAAAATACCCATCAGTAATGTAATAAACGAAACTTTTTTGATAAAGTATTACCGTTAATGTTTTTGTTTGCTTTTTATTTTTAAACAACTATAAATATGTCATAACAGTACTCTTATTAAATTAAATATTTTCCAAATATTTAAAATCAAAAATATATGGAAGAGAAGATGGAACCTAAAATAATGTAAAAGAATATTATCAGGACGGAAAAGCTTTGTCGAGAAATAAAAGACCGTTGTTTAATCAAATTTTTTATATATACAGTCAAAGAGAAACAAATAGAGATGCAGGGAGCTAAATAAATTGAACTAATGTTCAAAAGTCAATCACAGTTTTCTTTTCATAATTACATTTAAAATAGCGCTACATTTTTAGTCTAGGATTTTGAAAGTTATTAATACTTTCTTTTCATTTATTATGCTTATGTATAATATTAAAACCGAATGAAAATTACATCCTGACCGAAAAAAAATGCATTACATAGAACGTAAAAATGTAAGCTCAAATAGCATTAAAATATTTGTGTAAATATGTACCATCATCCACTAAACTAATGAGCATAACACGATTTCAAACCTTAAATGTGATTTAATTTGTATCAATGATAGCCCAACGTGCAAATTATATTTTTTTCCTATTATTATTTTAAGAATTGTCGTGATTTGGCCGACCTTACTTTGATAGACGGTAGTATATCTATCCAATTCTTGTCAGCGCAATAACTGCTATCTATTCTGTGCCTTTTAATGTTACAGGCAAGTGTACTCCAAGGGTCTATTTTAGGGCACTTATTGTTTTCATTATTTATATTGACTGTGATCTACATCAAATGCAATTTAATCATGTTATACGAGCAAATAATTAGCCAGGAAAAACGAAAAGAGAATAAACAAAAGGAACTAGCGAGTAATTAGGAGTTGATGAAGAATTTAACCATCGTTCGATTAATTAAACCTTATTACCAAGAATCGATATTGAGGTCGGTGTAAAAATGAACAAATATCAAAATCGAACAAATTTTTTACTGACCCCAATATCTATATTAAATAATAATATGTAATCATTTTAGGTGACCCTTTTTTGAAGGCCATACATTGTTTTTGAAAAAATTGCTAGAAATTTTGAATATTTCTGAATATTTTAAACGCCTAGATGTTTAAAATATTCCTCCATTCAGAAAAAGTTAAAAACTTGTTATAAACATGTCCAGAATGGAGAGATAAATTGTACAATATGATCAAGAACGTAAGTGGTGGGGAGGCATTATCATTGTTTCCTTTAAAGAAATCGTGCTACAAATTTCTCAAAGATTAATGCCATCAATCCGAATATAGTCCCATATAGTTTTTGGCCGAAGTATATAAATAATAATAATAGCCCATTATTTAGTACTTTGCTATACATGTTCATGATATGAGATAACAAGGAAGAACAGTACAATATGTATAGCATATTCAGTATTCACCTAACATCAACAATAAGCTATTCCACTTTTAAGTACTTAACTAGTTACCTAAACATATGTTGAGAAGATTGTCGTGATCAAAAACAGCAAATAGTTCTTCACAGAACATCCCACTGTTGAAAATAGCCATTTTATTAGCGTAGTATGATAGTGGTGAGGGTTTAATTTAAAAATAATTTGAGAAAATTAGTCGGCAGAGAAGATTGTTTTTTTTCTTATGACGTCTGGTACACAACTAGTGTAGGACTAGTACGGTTTCAGTCAATCCCTAAATCTAAAGCCAGGCTGTATAGAAGGGGGTTACACTTTTAAAAAGACGCAGACACACATCCATCATTCACGGACATTGCCAATGGCAGAGCTGCGGATCGAACCCAATAACACGACATGCTCTAGTGTCGCTTGGTTTAAAATTATGATTACATTTTAACGAGACCGACGCCCCAAATATTTGAAAATGAAAAAAATATGTTGAGGTCCACCACGCAAGCCAATGGGAGCATGTATATTTTGACAATTAGAAATATCAAAAATTAATAAACAAATGGTCTCTTCTCTGTCTCTTTTTTAGATATAAATGTTTTTCACATATTTCTTTGATGTCTCACTAGGGCTATGGTATTCATTAGGTACTAGAGAGTTATGCTTATATGGAAAAGGGGATCTTCTCCGTCTCTTTTTTAGATATAAATGTTTTTCAGATATTTTTTTGATGTGTCACTAGGGCTGTGGTACTCATTAGGTAGGTACTGGAAAGTTATGCTTATATGGAAAAGGGGGTTAACACTTAATTACTTCCACATCCACGTAGTGGATTGGAAGTATAGTAATCGCAAAAAAAATTTCAAAATTGTTTTTTCTTGAAATGGGTTTAGAATGTCATGCATGAAACGTCGAGATTTTAAATTTGAGAGAAAAAAAATGTTCTATCTGTAACTTTTTTTGTCCGCACGTTTTCTCCGGAACGGTTTAAGATATTGACTTCAAATTTGGTACACGTATAAATTATAACGAGATCTGGAACTGGATTGTTTTTTGAAGATATCCGGTGAAGGGTTGGCGGGTAAATAGGGGGAAATATGTAAAGCAAGCTGGTAAGAGTACAGAAACTTGAAATTTGATGTATCTATTACAATCCAAGGCCTCAAAATTTTTTGTAATATTTTTCATCCCCCACCCCCTCCAATTCATTATTAAAGGGGTTGATAAAATAAAATTGATATATTCTCTTGAAATTTGGTACCTACACGTATATATAATAATGACATCAAGAACTAGATTATATTTTGGGATTATTCTGATGAAGGGTTGGGGGTTAAATAGGGGTAAATAGGGAAAAATAAGTAAAGCAAGCTGGTAAAAGTACTAGTAGAGTGCAAATTAATTTCTATCTTTCCCCCCGTTGGCACTTTTAGAGTAAAATATATGACCTTACCAGATATGTTACTTATGTCCTGTAGATTATGAATCCACTTGTCGTCAAAAAATCGTCACGAATATAAGGGCACAAATCAAAATTTTCTAACTAACCACACCACGCGATAGAGTCAATCATGAAGCGTATTTTATCCAAAAATCATCATATTCTCTGTAGAATTTCTATTTTTAAAATAAATAAAGAAACGAACTTTTACATAGGCTTATATGGCAGTAAAAATCAAAAATCCTCATTTTCTCTGTTCGACTACGGCTGAAAATTAATTAATTTTCGTCTACTTTTCCATTCCCACGACGATATCTCCCAAACTATTATATTTATCAAAAAAATACATTCTTTATAAAATATTTGCCATATATTCCAGATTACAATGGTTTTTAAATCAGAGTTTTTGAGAATTTAATAACCATGATATTTAATAATGTGTAGCGTGATATCAATTTTCGAAGCTTATCAGCGGCATGCGTTCGTTAAAGATTCTCGCTCTCCCACTCTTTAAAACTGTTTCAACACACCCCACTTCGCACCCGCTCTGGCCAACCGTTAGGTAGATTGGCGCATATTAGCTCTCGTGGTTCATAATATTTTGAAATTTATATCTTGAAAATGATTATTACTACGAAATAAATGTCAGTATATTTGTCGAATATTAATTCAGTGTTACATGGACTTACATAAAAATTATGGCCTACCTAAAATTATTGTGTAATAGATTAACACATTATAAAAAACTCCCTATAGTTCACTGTTTGCAAGATACTTTCAGTTGGTATGTAGTTTAAATTTTCTACCATATAGGTAACTGAAGAAGAAATGAAAATGGAAAGTACTACTGATAGCGCAAGTTCGGAAAGTGAGATTGAGACAAAAATAAAATTTAAAGAAAAATAGATTCGTAAAATATTATGCTTAAATTGTATGAAACCGGGCCCTGTAAACAAAGGTTTTAATAAATCGTTTGCAATATTTATTGATTGTTTAAAACTCCGTGAAAAAATAAGTACCTAACCAAAGAGAAGATGATATATATTCTAGAACTATGCGATTTCGAAAAACAAATCATTTTGGCTGCTTGGTTTAGCACCGAAATTGCTGTTCTAGTTTTACTGGCAAAAGAAATATGGAACATTGAAGGAGAAAAATGGAGAAAGAGAAAAAAAAAATAAAAACAGTTCAGGTGGATGGAGTGCATGTCCAATATCTTCTTCAGGCGTGTCCTTGCGTAAAATGAATTTTTTTTCAATAAAATAGCTTTCTCAAGTAATGACCAGGAACACATAAACAAAAATAAGACTATTAGCCCACCAAAATCCCATAATTTTCTAAAGAATTTGTGCTAACGATTTAAATGCTATAGAAACTAAATATCATGTTTAATATTTCCAAAGTCACAATAGAAAATGCAAAGTTTCATGCCTCGTTTTCTGAATTAACATATGTTTCGTTTCTCTTTGTAGATTTAACAATTTTGAATCCTTTGCCGGTAAATGTATTTGTAAGTAGTCTACTGATCTCTATTTTAGACCTATATCTATCCATTCTAGATACTTCTCATCATAAATTGACGACATACCATACCCTTTTTGCTTTAAAAACCGTTTCTCAAGAATTTTACATATTTTAGTAGAACTCCCTCCGTTCGCTGTCTGTCCGTTTTCCACTTTTATTTTTATTCTTAGATAGACCTCTGCATTTTATATAGCGACTTTAGAAACATGAAATATGACATTCAATTTCTATAGGTATTAAATCGTTAGCACAATTTTTTCGAAAATTATGGGATTCTGGTGGGCTTAGTAGTCTTACTTTTCTTTCTGGTTCCGTGGTCATTACTTGAGAAAACTTTATTGTTGTACTTCTGACAAAAGCACATTTCTCTATTTAAAAAAATTATTTTACGAAAATACACATAGGAAAAAGTTGATGGACAGGCATTGGATCCATCTGAACTCTTTTCAATTTCTTTCTCTATTTATGTTCTTAAATGTTCTATATTTCTTTGGCTAGTAAAACTAGAATAGCAATTTCGGTGCCAAACCAGTCAAAATTGTTTGTTTTTTTGAATGACGTAATGCTAGGATATAGATCATCTTCTCCTTGGTTACTTATTTTTTCATAGATTTCTAAACAATCAGTAAATGTTGCAAACGATTTCTCAAAACCTTTGATTACAGGGCCCGGTTTCATACAAATTAAGCTAATATGTTACAAATCTGGTTTACATTCAATTATATTTTTCTCAATCTCACTTTCAGAACTTGTGCTATCAGTATTATTTTACATTTTAATTTCTTCTAAAAAGCATATACATCAGTTACCTATATGGTAGAAAATTTAAAATACATACCAGCTGAAAGTATCTTGCAAACAGTGAAATATAGGGAGTTTTTATAATGTGTTAATCTATTACACAATAATTTTAGGCAGGACATAATTTTTATTTAAGTCCACTGTAACACTGAATTAATATTCTACAAATATACTACTTACATTTATTTCGTAGTAATAATCATTTTCAAGATATAAATTTCAAAATATTATGAACCACGAGAACTACTATGTGCCAATCTATCCAACGGTAGGCCAGAGCGGGTGCGAAGTGGGGTGTGTTGAAACAGTTTTAAAGAGTGGGAGAGCGAGAATTTACAACGAACGCATGCCGCTGATAAGCTTCGAAAATTGATATCACGCTACACATTATTAAATATTTTTCTTATTAAATTCTCAAAAAATCTGATTTAAAAACCATTGTAATCTGGAATATATGGCAAATATTTTATAAAGAATATATTTTTTTGATAAATATAATAGTTTGGGAGATATCGTCGTGGGAATGGAAAAGTAGACGAAAAATAATTAATTTTCAGCCGTAGTCGAACAGAGAAAATGAGGATTTTTGATTTTTACTGCCATATAAGCCTATGCAAAAGTTCGTTTTCTTATTTATTTTAAAAATAGAAATTCTACAGAAAATTTAATGATTTTTGGATAAAATACGCTTCAGGATTGACTTTATCGCGTGGTATAGTTAATTAGAAAATTTTGATTTGCGCCCTTATATTCATGACGATTCTTTGACGACAAGTGGATTCGTAATCCACAGGGCATAAGTAACATATCTGACAAGGTCATACATTTTACTCTAAAAGTGCCAACGGGATCGAAAACTAAGCGACTTTTGTCAACGCGAGCACTCTACTATACATAAATTTGGGATTTGGTGTATATACTAGAAACCAAGACTTCAGATTTCTTTCTAATATTTTTCAAACCCCGCCATCTCCGCTCCATTATTAATGGGATTGATAATATAGAATTGAGATATTCACTTGAAAGTTAGGACAATTATTATGTATTGTAATGACATCAGATTGCGATGATTCCATTGAAGGGGTGGGAGGTGGCAGGTTGTGAATAGGGGATAATAAGTAGGGTAAACTAGAAACGTCATTTTTATCGTATATAGTGGAAACCAACGCCTCAAACTTTTCTATAACATCTGCCCCAAATATTATTAAAATTCTATGACCAATAATTTCCACGTACTAGAGTGCAAATCTAGTCAAGATGCTTACTTTAAAGTGAGTTGAATGAAAAATCTGGATGTGGAAGTAGTGATTCCTTGGGCAGCGGTTTTTTTAAAGCATTCAGCAAATCTAATTTTTTCAGTTTTTCATTTTTACTGAAAAAGCTAGTATTGTAAGCGCTCTTTAAATTAAAGAAACATTCTCTGTTTATTGTAATCTGTTTTATTATTATTAAGACTGATTTAGATTCTTAACAATACTGTAAATTAAGATTTACAATTCGTGCAACTATAGCCCTAGACAGACAAGAGTCCGATTAGATGCCGGAACTAGTAAACGATAAATTTGAATTAAAAAAACGATAAGATCAAATAATTGTGAGACATTATTTATGTCATTATAATTATTTCAATATTCATAAATTTTCCAAATTAGGATATATATTTTTTAATTAATAGAAATCATATTATTTAAAGTCTAAGTCTATCATAGTTTGCCTAAAAGTAGCATTAATTAATTCTCCAAATATCAAAAACCCAAAATCACACCTGACGTATATTTTGTTTTCCCCACCTTATACATTTTTATAATTCAAGCAGCATTTTACAGCAACTTCCAAATTTCGTTCCTGATGATCGCTAAAGTTATATGAAAACAAAACCAAATAAATTTTAATGAAAAATAGAAAGAAAATATCCACAATTTGTGTCGAATGTGTATAACTGTGTACCCAACAAATTAAATCTGTTATTGATCTATTTATAAATTTAGAATACCCCACGTATCGCAGTACTTATCACATTTTATCACACATTTCCATATAATAAAATAACCTAACCCATGCGTATACCGAGCCTGTACTCATTATTTTATACATAATTGTTATATAACAAAATATGAACGTCACTGATAAGTATTTGCTGTGAGCAACATACATCAAAATATTGATTTTAAAGTAAACATAGATATTATTATTTTCGTACCTGTTTGAAGGTTTAAACTGAAGTCCTGCCTCCGTCTCAAGGTAATTTTTTTGATATATCACAGTGGAGGCAAAATAATTTCGTTTAACTCTTTCGGATATTACCTATCTGTCAATAAGTACATAAAATGTTTAAAATCTTGGTCATATTTCGAGATCGGCCTTACTCTACAATAAAAATTAATAAAATTCGTGTATATTAATACAATGAACACATTAGGTCGAAAATAATGCTCAACTATACAACATAACACGTATAGTATAAGCATCGCTACTAAAATTGTTAGTTTACCCCTACTATATAATAAATTATACAATGTGCCGTAATAAAAAACGTGCACTTCTAAAAACGTGTCCATTTTTAAGTCAAATCCGAGTTATTCTACGGGAAACGTATGTCGATGATTAAAGCTATTTAGCCGACGCCTAACGATCATCAGCGATTGCGCACGGATTTCGAATACTCATTACAAAAAACATTTAATTACAAAATCGATTTGTTTCCTTGAAAATGTTGTTTCTCGTAGTTTAACTTCAAACGAATCACATTTTATCTCCACCGCATTTTAAACCAGACACTTAGGAGTAAACCATTACATAAGAAGCGTATGTCTGGTTGCGAACTTACAGGTAATACGTCCCATGGTGGACTGTATTTATTTTTATGCCTCGAATAAAAGAGAAAGGGAAGTATATCAAGCGTGTCATTGTGAAGCTCAAGCTACATACACGTTGAGTTAAAAAAAATAAAGGTATTGGAAATTAAATACCAGTAAACTTGTACTCGGTATTTTTTTGTCCTAATAAAAAAGCATGTGACTGGTTAAACTCGATAGGCATTTTCAATTTAAATTCCAATTAAAAATAAATTAATTTACGCAAACTGGCAATTTTCTGCCATAATAAATTCTTCTTCAACATTTAAACTGTTGATTTTATATTCTGCCCTGGGGGAGGTGGCTAAAATGTTATTAAAAAACTTATCATCTCACACCAATAGTATAATTTTGTCATAGCTGTACGCTGTACACGGCGTAATTGCAAATTTTGATGCGTGCCGCGCCTGCGCTCTAGAATAATCAATAACTACCACCTATATTCAAGGGATGAACATCATAAATGCGCATCTGAGGGGCTGCTTTCACTGCTTTGTTGCTAATGCAGTAGCTTTCACTTGTCCGCATATCCGACATTGCACAAAATATTTGTATATTTTTCTCTATGATATTTGTTTCAAGAATATTTAATTTGAAGTTGTATACAGTCCCCTATATTTAGTTAGTAGTAGTTAGTAGTAGTCTAAAACAATTATATTAAAAAATCTATGAAAATATGCCCGAACCATATTAAAACAACACCAGTTTATTATTAACAGAGTTTACTGAAACGAAGATATATATAATTCGTTAAAAAAATCAAACCTGAGGATACCAAAGGACCAGACAATATTCCTGCATTTATCATAAAAGATTACGCAGCCATCTTCGCTGGCCCATTCACAATAATATTTAATTTGTAATTAAAACGCGTACATTTCCTGATGTGTAGAAATATTCTCGTTTATGTTCTGTTTTAAAAAAATATGACATCAGCGTGGCTCAAAACTATAGACCCATAACAATTATCTGCAATTTCGCTAAGGTATTCGAAATCACCTTGCATACATCATTATTCAATCATGTATAGTGCCAAATTGTAACTAATCAACATGGGTTTGTTTTTGGTAAATCTAGTGAGACCAATTTTACACAATTCATTTCTAAAGAAATACATGGAAGCAAGCAAATTGATGCCACATATACAGATTTTTCCAAGGCATTCGATCGCCTGGATCATGGTACTCTATTAGAAAAGTTGAGTAAATTTGGATTGTCAGTGGCACAATTAGATTTCTTTTATTCGTATCTAGAGAATAGGCATCAGTATGTGGAATACCGTGGTTTTAGATCATTTGGTGTTCTGGCCGAATCTGGCGTCCCCCGGGGATCAGTACTGGTCCCGCTTATGTTTGTTGATATGAATGATATTGGTCGATTGGAATCACCTTCGTTTTAAAAAAATTTAAGGTCGGTTAAAAATAGCTATGTATTAGAATCATAAGTTCATTAAAATATACTAGATAGTTGTGGAAAGTAGACACAGTTTTGGTCAAATATTTTGGATACTACTTGAAGTTTATAAATATTTAAATTTATTATACTTAATTTGGTATTACACTTAAATTAAACGATTATTCAAACTTTTGATGTTTCATGGATAAACCAAATGGCCATCGCTAGCTTTTCAAGTCCCTTGTCTGGGAAACTCTGTTTTTAAAATAATTTGTTAACCTGCAGTGCGCAATAGTTTCAAGTACTTTACAGATGATTTGGGGCCTTAGCAGTTAAATCCTGATGGTTGCAAATCATTATTTATATTTTAGATCTTATAAGCTAACAAGGATTGTACAAAATATTAGGAAATAGTTTAGACATAATATCTGTGTATCTTGCTTGAACAGTCAATAACAATACACATAGTTCCTTTTTATGCCTATCGTAACATGTAGGTAAACCAAAAACAATGATTGTTAATTAAATTGCAAGCTTGTGAAACGCCATCATAACAAACAAATTATAGATTTTTAATACTACTACCAAAAGGTGCCTGCCTCAGATACTAGGACAAAAATTAAATTTCGAGAGTATTTTATGATAGAGTCGAGTGAACTTGAACTAGTCTTGTGTATAAGTTAATAAGTGCGCGTAGGGTTTCATTTTCTCTTGCATACAAAGTTAAAGCAATAGCTTAAAATCATTGTACACGTATGTCGACAAAGCATAGCCGACGAAGCGACCTTTGAACCAGCCAAGTTAAAGTACACTGGACTGTCTAGATTTTCTGTGATACAATAATATAATTAATTTAAATGGTTTGTCTAAATCAACTCTACAAAAGGAAATCGTAATTAATTCTTTCACAGAAATATAATGTGTTTATAAAGAATGTATGCATTTCAAAAACTTCCTGTATTTAATATTATGCATTATTGTATTTTGCAGTACGTCCCTATTGTTCGCTCTTATATTAGTGAGGGTACACAAGAGCGTTGTATTAACGCACGTTAAAATTTACGCACCGCGTTGGTGTACACAAAAGTTGCGAAATAAAAAATATCTGTAAAATTATACAAGATGAGTATCTACCAAACTCGAAAAAAAGAAATGGCAGGAAATGTCAGATTTATCTATGAGAAATGACAATTATCCCAACTGTTTAGGGGCAGTTGACGGAAAACAGATACGATTAATGAAACTTGCCCGAAGTGTTTCTTTGTATTACAGTTATAAGAATTAATTTCAATAAAGGTAATGTCAGTAGCTGCCAATTGTCGGATTATCTATGTTGATATTGGATCTTTCGGAAAGGCAGCAGAACTTAACTATTTTTGGCAATTGTTGTTTATGGAAGAGCTTGGAAAGTGATACTCCAGATATAAACGTCGCCATTTTTAACATAAGGCTAAAAAGACAAACATATTTCAGACATCTGTAAGGCGTACATGGATGTCTTTAAGTTATTGTGATTGTCTAAGGAAGACGTTCTACAACTTCTTAGAAACATCTCAGTGTTATCTGGATATTCTTAATTCTGTAGCATTTGAAAAGGCTACATGATTAATTTATATAGATTGGTGGTAAGTTGACTCTTCACTTGTTCGAGCAGAGATAGGCAACCACCCATACTTTAAAGGGGTATAGCAGGTCGCATATCTGCAATTCTCAGCATCCAGAAAGAAAACGTGTTTTCTTTTAAGTATAATTTTGAGTTAGAGGTGTTACTCACATATTCTTGTAGTGGAAATATTACATAATCGTGTAATTCAATCTTTTAATTGCAGTCCTTTGTTGGCGCATTTTTATTGGCTAGAGAAAGAGTTCTCTAGATGCTCAAGTTGGCAACACTGAGAATTGTTGAGAAGATTTCCGGTGGGTGTTTCGTTTTTCGACAGCGACGAGATAGCTGAAAGGCGACGGTCCCGGCTTTGTATTGAAGAATTTGGGTTTTACATCGCTTACACTGAAAAGGGATTTGATTTGATGTACCCAGTGTTTCTTTACCGTCCTGCCAAAAGCATTTTGTAAATTCCAGGAAGGAATTCTGTTGCTTGTCGTAATCTGATCGCCACGTGTCTCGTGAGGTTATGTAATACTAGCTATCTGAGGTGAGCTTCTATTTTACTTAGTTTGGTGTCTTATTTAGTTCTTATTTATTATAATCATTACAGAGTGTTGGATCTCTAAACTTGATGGACCTTTTAATGGACTGTATACTTGTACCACTGTTTTTTGTTAACTTGAATTGATTATTATTGTACTCGTTACAGTAAAGACTTGACTTGTAAATAAAACACTTGTACTAGATTGAACTTCTTTACTGCACTTTTTACATAGCTTGTGTAATTAACTAGACTACCTAGCTCAACTTGCTTGAAGATAATGTCTGTACTCGCTTGCTTTCGTTGTACCACCCCCTACCCTCGTCCCCTTGCACTACAGGTGGGGTGCTGCCATCTTCCTTCTTTAGAAGACTGATTTAAACGAATACACAAGAAGACCGATTTACATGCAAAAACAAATATTTAACTCGTGGTGCCTCAACACAGAGTGTTTGGAGAGGCATATATGTTTGGAGGGACTGGCCCTTTGAAAATAAGCATGTGTTTGGAGAGGCTTGCACTTTGTATAAGCATATGTTTTGGACAGGCCTATAGTTGGGATAAGCATATGTTTGGTGCTGTCATTTTGGTTATGCAAGGGGGCCCAGTATTTAGAGGAGTAATAGGAGGTAGTCTATTACTCAGATATTTGGTTTTATGTGGGTCCTGCTGACATCTAGAGAAGTTTTGGTTGGAGAGTTGTTCGCAGCGGTCTCCAAGAGATTTGGGTAGAATTTTGGGAGTGACACGGAGTCGCAGTTGCAGCCAACGTCGAGAACATCTAGAAAAGTGGGGACAAGTCCCGTTGCAGTCGTCACAGATAATGCCAAGGCTTTAACCAGGTTTTTTGTTCATTTAATATTTTAAAGAAAATGTAATAGTTTAGTTCAGTGGTTTTTGTTCATATGTTGAAGTAAATTATACCACAATCTTGCAACTATAAATCAAGCTCTCAGTTTATGTGTAGGATGATGATACATTTAAGAGTTTTACTGTAAAACAGCCATGGTATCGTGAGATGTTAACCTACCTACTATCATGTCACACACATAAAGCATTTTCAATAGAGTAGTGTATAGAATTTCTTTAATACGTATGAACCACGATTAGGTGAGGTTTGAAGTTTTTTTATGTATTCTTTTTTCTGTTGTACATCTCATGTGTGTTGTAATAAATGTCTAATGTCTACATGTTCTTATTATTTGCACTGGTAATTTTGTGTTTTTGACAATTAAATTATCCACGTCCATAATAACAGCTTTTTTTATCTACCATTGAATCCTACATAATTCGACAACGGACATCGCAGCGCATAATTTGCGTACGTTTAATTCAACGTCCGTTGTACCCTATCTTAAAGTATGGTATTTTAGCCAGAACAGTGCGCAGCGCTTAATTCGCAGGCTGTCGAGCGTACCTTAGTGACGGTATACACAGGCATTGAATAGCGCGTGTTGTGCGGTGCGTTTAATTTCACGAGTCGCTTTTAGTTAATACACACGAGCGTCAAAAAGAGAACGCCAGTGTACAAAATGCGGTTGTTGGATGACACCGAAGTTACGGTATTTGTTTACCTTGCTTCTAACTTTATAAGAAAAAAGGAGTTAAAAACCGCAATTGGTGGGTACACTCCATAAACACTAGTCAGATATAGTGAAAGAGCATTTCACTGCTTATTTGCACGTCTTAAAGCAGATTCTTTAAAAAATTTGATTGACTTAACGCGCGTTAAGTCAATGCTCGTCTGGCGCCAGCCTAGGATATAGATTGTAAGCACAGTGCGCATCTCAAGACTTAAGCCTAATCAAAATCAGTTGAAATCGGTCGGTTTTTTGCTCATCGGAATTCTAAGATTTTAGACAGTTTGCTGCCACGAACGATATTGGCTCACAACTGACTTGCGTCGCTTACTGTTCTAGCAAACGGTACCTTTGTGTGTCTCAGCTCACGGGCGATAAAATATAAGGCAGAAGTCACACCAAAGCGATAAGCAACTAGCAACCAGCAACACATATGGCTTTCAAAAATTACGCACTGTTTCATGTACCTATTTACACCGAAACGACGGCGATATCGCACGAAAGGATATCTGTTGGCAACTTGCAATTTCTATTGCTAACAACATCGAGTGTCAATTGCTAGAGACACATATTGCTTGTTCGATCGAAGTTTTCTTGCGATTTTCTTGAAATGAATGAGAAAGAAAATATAATTTTTGTGCAAATTGTGGAGAAATACCCATGTATATATGACTATACAATACCTGAGTATTCCAAGCGGCAAGTTACTGAAAAAACATGGAATTTAGTAGGTAATGAAGCAAAGATTCCATCCAGTCTTCGACACTCGCGCCTCTCGGTAATGTGTATCTTTTTTCGTGATTGATGGGAAATTAGTGCAAGTAAAAAAAGTTCTTGATTCATTTTATAGAACCTTTTAAATTTTTCGCTGACTACATTTAACCAGCAACCATATTTACACTGTGTTTTATGCTTCGTACGTTAAATGGACGTATACAATAACGCCGTTTTGTTCTTTTAAATTTTTCGCTGACTACATTTAACCAGCAACCATATTTACACTGTGTTTTATGCTTCGTACGTTAAATGGACGTATACAATAACGCCGTTTTGTTCTTTTTTTATGCACCTTCTTCTGCGCATCCACCGAAGCATATGATATGGAATTAAAACTTTATCCACGGACATCTTTGGAGTGTGTGGACGCATTCGCGTATTTCTAGTTGGTGGTAGCAAATCGTTGGTCGTTTTGATGTGAATTCAGAACCGACATTACATCGCATATTGCCTGTTTTTAGTTGCTGGTTGCTAGTTGCCTATCGCTTTGGTGTGACTTCTGCCTAAGCTGTAAAATGAACGCGTCTTTCTAAACGTTCTAACGGCATTTCAATGAACGAATCTATATGCAACCTATTTTTTATGATAATTACACTAATACTGTTATATATAAAGTATTTTTTTTATTAGAAAAATTTTGTAACTAAGGTTTCAAACAAAAAACCTACCGCTCCGCCTCTGCCTTTCCCCCTCCCTCTCCTAGATTCACCTCGTAGGAAACCATCTTGGTATAGGTTCTAAAACAAAAATAAAAAAAGGAAAATAAATAAAAAGAAAATAAAAATAAAATTATTTAATTTTCTACCTACTCATAGGGTGGTTATATTATCATTTTTCTTGTTTTTTAACAAGTGAATTGATTAATTTTTATATGCCCCAAAAATTATACGATATATGTAGTTATTTATTATGTACCTGATTAGTAGAATTGTGGCAAAAATCAAAATACTTTTGATAAGAAAGATACGTTTGAATTTTTCAACCACCCTATAATAATGAATAATAATTATTTTAAACAAAAATAATTATTATTTTTGTGTTTTGCTCACATATTATAAGATGTTCGTAAATTAATTTAAAATATTCATGTAGGATGGAAACAGTATAATTGCAATTAATTTACCGATGGGTGTTTTTAGCAGCAATATCGAATCTATACAATAAACCTATATACAGTGTGTCCCATTTATCATTGTAATTTCTAAAATAAGTTAAAAATTATACTTGGGGTTTAAATTCAATACACTAATCTGCCGTATTAAAAATATACGGTTAGAATAGGTAATTCGAATTCATAACTTGCTCTCTGATATACTAATCCGAGTTTAGGGTGGACAAATAGTTTGAGGTAGGGGCCGTTGAAAAAATAGTTTTATCTGTAACACGGATTCTCAAATGAAAAATATGTATTCTTCATTGAATTGATTTTACAACAAAATTATCATTTATTTCATAAAGCAAAAATTCTAATTCGTACATACCTACCAATTTTCTAACAAGTAATTTTCAATAAAGACTTAAGTAAGCAGTTATGGCAAGTGTTAATTTATTGTTGAGCGGTAATTAGTTAATCAGTTAAATGTTATATTATTCATTATTCTGAACAAAAAATGAAGAATGTATTTTTTTCTTTTGAGAACCCGTTTTGCAGAAAGAAATTATTTTTAACTAAAGAAGTTGTTTTTTGACGGCCCCCATCTCAAATACCTTTGAACCCACGTCGATGTAATCGTGCACAAAGAGGTTTCTAAAGGTGCTGATGAAGAATATCTTACTAGTACCCTCTTTTTCCATCCCAGATCGGACGCCTCTGATTAAAATCAAATGTGTAGTTACCTCTAAAGACTCACTTTATAGGCATATATTCACCACCAAAATTTCAAAATATTAAGATCGGATGGACGAGAATATGAGAACTCCATGAAAAGTGGAACACAGCGTATGAGGTAGGCATCGGTTAATTTGTTTTTTCTAAAAATCGCGACATTTTCGGGTTTGTTTATCAATACCTAAGCTAGAAATTGTATTTTCAGATTTTCTTTTTCTGTCCGAATATTTGCTTTACCTTGACTCGAAAACGGTTAAACTTTTTTGATAATTTGTGTGAGGGAGGGTGAGGGAAACACAAGAAGAGTAGGGTAAGACAGAAAGTGGTGGGTTGGCAGCAGATGATTGCCAAAAAATTGTGAAAGTGTAGAGGAAAGTGAAGTAAGTGATAAAATAGTGCAGAGGTAAGATCGTGGGGAAGACGGTAGAAGGAAGGTGGGGGAAATAACGCATACGTAGCTGAATGCGTAATACTTAAAATAAACGATGTTAAATATGGAAAATACTGTAAGATATAGCCCTAATTTTGCGAAATGAGCCGGGTAAGAATTTAAAATTAAACTCTACCATCAATATAACCGAGCGCTTTGAAATAAAATTTAAAAAACACTACACCAATTACAAAATTTTAATATATCATTTCAACATATTCATTAGGCTATATTATATTACTATTCTTTAGAAACTTAGTTCTCTGTCTTTGGTGGCTAGTAGTTCGACATGAGGGAAGTATTTTTTTGTTATATTGCTAGAAATATCTGCTATATAAGAATTGGGTAATAGCAAATTATAGCTCCACACAAATGAAAATAATTATATATTTTTCAAGTTTAGGTTTAGAATAAAAAAAAATAATTTTTAAATACTGGTTGTTGTTTAAACGTAAAGAGTAAATTGAAATTATTGCTGTAAGAGGATGAGAATATTATTAGCAGATGATGGAGTGTATGTATCCTTTCCCCAATAAGATATCAACAGTCTTATACATCTACTAAATAATATGTTAAAAGAACTGATGCCACTGTAAGTAATATTAAAACTGCTACAAGTAAAATATAGTAGTTGTAGGATCCATATAATTCCCAAATGTCTGGACAAAATAGCTTCATACTGCCTATTTTGATATTTAAAAACAAGATTTACTTATTTTAAAGAACATGGATACTGCTTATATTCAATCACTAGAATCAGAATTTATATAAACCTTTTTCCAAAACTGTTTGCAATTATACTCCTCCATCCTATATTTCTTATAATAAAGATTCATTAATTGTTACTTGAGATATCAAAAAAATAATAAAAATAAATAATAGAAAACAAAAAGAACATAAACACAAACTGAAAACAACAAAACGTTGGGCGCATTCGCCAAATATTTAAAAAGGTAAATCTTAACACAAACAAGGAAACATAATTTAAACATAATTATAATTAAAAAACATTCCTCAAATAGAGTAACTGAAACCAAGAAGAGAAACAGAAAATATAATATTAAATGTTTTCCTTGAATATTCTGTCACCTACACTTCTGATTCGTTAACGCACTGTTTGTTGTTTACGAAAAAAATAAAAAGCTATCGATGTATCGGCAGATAAGACAGGCGTCTCGACGTCGACGCCCTATTTATATGTTTCGAACACTGAAATAAATATCTTTAAAATATTCTACATGGCAAAGTATAGCTAATCGATACCTCAAATTTGACCATGCGTGATTTCAATTCCATTCTGTTGTATATAGATGAACATGTTTCTGGTTTTTAAGATATGATGATGAAACATATATTTTTATGTACTCTTTTTCTAGAGGAATGTATAATTTCAGTATCACATTCGAATACGTTTCATTTTATTATATAGTTGAAATATATAATAGGAATATAGTTCACAGAAATTTGATAGCGTATACTTTGCAATTTAAAAAATAGACGGGTTAATGACCCTTGTCATCCACCCCTTGTATTCCAGATCCGGTTTTCTAGATCCATTCTATTCAGCCATTTCGTAATAAGAAAGGATCAAATGCGGGCTCTGTGTGTACCTAAAAAATAGTTGCGCGATTTACATAATAAACGGAATGTTATATTTGACAGATTTTAATGGTATTTAATTTTGCTAAGAGATCTTTAGTTATGGGTTTTTATAAAAATGTACATATTTCTAACGTATATCTGGAATTGGTATAGATATTTTTAACTTTTGTTAGAGACAATGTAATGTACTTTTATTTATGAATGACATTATGACTACTACAGGGTGTGCGGCGATCGATATCTCGAAAGTAGACATAGAAATAGAAAATTTTGAAAATTTGGTAGTAAACGAATGTCGATGGGGGCAACTCGGCTAAAATATTTTCAAGATCGTGGCACTTCCGGTTATACCGGAATTCGATACCAACTTGCTTATTTTAAATGGAATACCCTATATATTTTCGACTTTTTGAAATGACCATGAAATTCTAAGTCGAATCATGAATTGACAGTTGCAATGATTTGCCTGAACTGTAATAACTTTCATCGTGTAGGAGGTCCTCAATTGCTCTTTGGCACGTAGAAAGAACACAAGATGAGCTAGTCTCTGCAATAAAAATAAATTCCATAATAGTATACCGAGTGTTCCATTTTTCACGTTACATTTTGTCAAATCCAAACTTCAAAAACTTTTTTATTTCAAATTGAACACCCCATAGTTTTTTACATCAAATTATATAAAATTAAATTGCCTTTTTTCAAGCATTGGAAGGGTTAAAGTTACAACTTCCTGAAATATTGGCGATTTTCTGAAATATTC
Source organism: Stenurella melanura (assembly GCA_963583905.1). Lineage (NCBI taxonomy): Eukaryota > Metazoa > Arthropoda > Insecta > Coleoptera > Cerambycidae > Stenurella > Stenurella melanura. The sequence continues at coordinate 125,691,219 of OY757311.1, forward strand.
AAGAATTCTTAATAAAAATTACCATCAACTTAGCCATAATTAGAAACAATCATTAATGTCAGTCATTCGAGAGAATGTAAAAAGATGCCAGCACGTTTAAATTACACCCACAGAGACTTTTAAGATTTGTTTATTATTTATGGGGAATTTAATAAAGTAATATCAAGAATATGTAACACATTTGCTACTCGATACCCACAAGAACAGAAACCATCACCGTACACTGTAAAACAGATAATTTTAGAATATTTGGCTCTGTCAAGGTAGGAATTCAAAAGAGGAAGTCTATTGTTGATGACGAAAACATAGAAATAGCAATTCTGGGTTATTTTCGGGCATTTCCTATTATGTCATTAAGGCAAGCTGCTTTGAAATCGGGATTATCCAAGAATTCAATTCGCAGAATCTTGTCAAAACATAAGTTCTTTCTCGTTTCATGCAGTTCAACAACAAAAAGAAACAGATTTCCTGACGAGAAAAAATTTTTGTGAATTTGTTTTAATGAGACATGAAGGTGACAATTATTTTTTGGTAAATATATGAACAGATGATGCTAAATTTACCAAATATGTATTGTTTAATCGATACAATTCTCATTATTTTAGTATCCCGAATCCTCTTATATTCAGGGAGCGAAATATTCAAGAGCATGAGCAGTTTAATGTTTACTGTGCCATGAGAAATGAGTGGTGACATTACAATTTTTTGAGGAAAATTTAAATAGTAAGATAAAAAGATTACCTCTTCGGCTAATATGTCTAAGGCTTCCTCCTTAAAATTCCTACCTTGAGAAAGCGAAATATTCTAAAATTATCTGTTTTATAGTGTATGGTGATGGTTTCTGTTCTTGTGGGTATCGAATAGCAAATGTGTTACATATTCTTGATATTACTTTAGTAAATTGTCCATAAATAATAAACAAATCTAAAGAGTCTTCGTGGGTATAATTTAAACGTGCTGGCATCTTTTTACATAAGAGAATGACTGACATTAATGATTGTTTCTAATTATGGCTAAGTCGATGGCAACTTTTATTAAAAATTCTTTAATATTTCAGAAAATCGCCAATATTTCAAAAAGTTGTAACTTTAACCCCTTCAATGCCTATACTAGAAAAAGGGGAAATTAATTTAACATGATTTGATGTAAAGAAATACAGGGTGTTCCATTTGAAATTACAAAGTTTTTAAAGTTTGAATTTGACAAAATGTAACGTGAAATATATAGAACACTTGGTATTCTATTATGCAGTTTATTTTTATTGACGAGATCAGCTCGTCTTGTATTCTTTCTACGTGCCAAAGAGCATTTGAGGACCTCCCATACCAAGAAAGTTATTACGGTTCTTGCAAACCATTGCACCTGTCAAATTTTCTATGAAATGTCAAATATCCTCGAAACTGCTGGGCTTAGGTATAGGATGTGCTACATGTTTCGAATTTCATGGTAATTTCAATATACGGATGTTTCATTTAAAATAAGCAAGTAGATATCGACTTCCAGAATAACCGAAAGTGTCACGATCTTGAAAATGTTTTAGCCGAGTAGCACCCATCGACATTAGTTTACTACCAAATTTTCAAAATTTTCCCATGTCTACTTTTCGAGATATCGATCGAGCATTTCGTCGTGGAACACCCTGTATATTTTAAGTACCAAACTTGCAGTTTTTTAAATGTCCAAATTAAAGTCAGATGTAGTCATGTATATTTATACTGTCTAGAATTTTTTATCTGTGCCATATTAAAATTTTCTTACTTTTGAAAGGTATTTTGCCACTGAAAAATATTTATAAATTTTAATAAAAGAACCTCTGCGTCAAACGGATTAAACAGAGGTTGATTCTTCAATACTTAATGGTTACAAAATGTCTCACATAATTATATAAACTAGAACAAGGGCATAGAATAAAGACTGAAAACTGAAGACAGCTAATGTTTTGGAAATTTCTCTACCTTTATTCTCCAAAGTTTTTGGCCGTCAACCATGACAGTTCGTTGTTTATGTACTTCCATAGTCACGTGACATGTTGTAATGATCAAGTATTCAGGAACCAACCTCTGCCTGATCCGCTTGGCGCAGAGGTTCTTTCATTAAAATGTCTTAATATTTTTTAGTGGCAAAATACCCAATAAAAAGTAATAAACCATGTATATTTATATCAGTAATAACAAACGAATGCAGATTGTCAATTTCTAAGGAACCTGGCTAAAGCTAAGAATTTTCAAACCACGGAAATAGTAACAATCATACAAATTCTGAAAATTTTCAAAAATTTCCAAATGAGAGATCCGTTCTGCTAAATTCCTTCATTTATCTGTAAACTAAAATAGACGCAACCATATTTCTAATAGACGTTGGTTGTCACCTAGGAGGTTAGGTCTTTAAAATTATCAGTATTAAATATTTGTTTAGAATTTTTTGGCATATTGCTCTTTAATATCGTTTGTAAAGCGAAATATGTTGAAGATCTCTTGCATTTTTCTAGAATACTCTTTTTTTTTAATGTTTGCAAGAAATACGTTTACACCCCCTTTGTCTTCATCTAAAAACTTATTTCCCATATCCTAGGTAGACTAAAAATCTAAAAAAGGTTGACGCACGAAATTAAAAATGCACTTCTAAGTAAAATTTCATTGCTCAGTTTCGCTGATAAAAATCATTCTTAATAGGCTAATTCTGCAAGGAACGACTTAAATTATAGGTTTATCAAGAGGGAAAATGCTCCTCTAAAAAAAATTTTTAATTTAAATTTTAAAGTTTTAATATTATTATTGAAATGCCATCATCAATCAGTTGGTCTGTACATAAGGAAACACTCTACACTTCATAATCCCCAACAACGGATCCTCTTGAATCTTGTTAATCGCTTTGTTTATTATCAGAATAGAATCCTATTGCATTCTATTGGTAACACAGACACAAAAGAAAATGTACGTTACCAGAAAAGCGGCTTATATAACATTGGAGTATTGATATACCATAGACAAAATCAGTATTCATTCAAATTTTCTGCTTGACAGTTTTTTTTATTTGAGTTTGAATTTTTGACTTGTAGTCCATGAAAAAGTTGCAAAAGAAGAGGTAAACTTGAGAAGTGCTGTGACAAGGACGAGGGAACCACCCGTTTTCGAGGGTGTTGAATACGATGGTGATATTTTTTGGCCTCCCACCTCTTGGGAACTACCCCTAAACGCGAAGAACCGCCCCCTTTTCGCGTCTCTTCCAATCTATGTATGCGAGGGCTATGGAGTTTGACCATCCAACATATTAGCAACCGCTGGGGTTGATTTTAGCCCTCCCCTGATACTAAAATCTCCTCAAAAATTTCAAAATTGATACAATTTTGTTTCTATTCGTTTGCAAAGGTGCTCAACAGCATAACATTATACTTATCTACCCCACCCTCGACTAACCATCCCCAAATCCCCGAAACCACCCCTTTTGCATTTCTGGCTTCCTGGCATCTGAGGAATCGTTGGATCGAGGTTTTTGACAAGATTTCGGTATTGTAAAGCAAGTTGAGTACTGAGACATGCAATCACCCCCATGATTGAAAACTACCATAATACTAAAATCACCCCAAAAATTCATTCAAACTTTGTAAGAACTATTTATCCCATTTTAGAGGATGCTTAACACATGATTTCCTCCCCCACCCTTTACTGAACCACACTCAAATCCTCAAAACCATCCCCTCGTAATCCAGTATGCCAAAAGATATGACGAAGGGGTGGTTGCAAAAGAAATTTTTTGCGTGCGTTATTAACAATGAAAATTTAATGTTACCATCTTTTTTCCAAATATGTAACGCTGAATTTATTTAAAAAATTATCTAGCTATTGTTTATTAACTAATTAAACTGGTTACCCCTTGGAAGAAAAATTCTTTTTGTGTGTTGTTCTACATATACGGAACACGATAAATACAATTTTTAGAATTTTGAACAACATTTAATGCTTTGTCAGTTGAAGAACATTGGAAGGAAAGATAATATTACAACCTGAGGTCTTAGGTCTATACTAATAATTCGATATACATGGTTTATCGGATAAATTACGAAAAATTGGGAATAGGTTTTCTGTACGAACAGTTTTTCAAACGGGCTCCACACTAAGATCGGTTTTATCGAAAATCAAACCTCTAAATGTTGTTCGAAATTCTAAAAATTGTATTTATAATGTTCCGTGTGAGGTGAGTCATCTAAACCAGAGTAAGGTTGGTGAACATAGAAATTACGCTAGAAGGGGAGAATTTGAAAAATCCAAAATTTGTGAACAAGCCTGAGATAATAATCACAGGCTCCAATAGAACTCAGCGAAAATTTTGAGGGAAAACAGTAACGTAACTAAAAGGAAACTTAAGGAATCCGCGATTATTTTATTAAACGAGGATAGATGCGATTCAAATTATTCAATATATTTTTGTACTAGTTGGTTGCCCATCCTTAGATACGAGGTAAGTAAAAATAAGGTAAATATTATTTAATGTCTGACGTGACTATGGAAATATATAAAGAACGAACTGTCATGGTTGACGAAGAGTTTTGAGAACGGAAGAGATAATCTTCCGAAACGTTAACTGTCATTAGTTTTCATTTTACAACATTTTTCTAGTTTATATATTTTTAGGTGTTAGACATTTTGTAACAATCAAGTATTCAAGAACCAACCTCTGTCTTATGAATGAAATTTTGTATTAATTCAAATTATGTCTATGGTATATGAACACTACGAAGTCATACAGGTTGTATGTGCTTTCTTGGTAACGCACACTTTTTTGTGTGCCTCTGTAATGATCCATTAAATAGTTTATATATATAATTATTTAACATTAAGTTTTCGCGAACCATTTCACTTGTTCTTAGCGTCTATTGAAGAAATAATAATTTAAAATAAAATAATGAACAATTATTTTTCGTTCAACTCGTACTAACTCAGAAAGAAACAATGAATTCTCGTGTTAATACCACATATTTGTTAACAAAGTGTAGACAATGTGAATTTTTAATGAGGTTATGTCGATATAATGACAGATTTTGTAAGGGTAAGTATAGCAGGTGGTAAGCTTTTGTTTTTCGAAATAGATACCAAATATCTGTAAGAGATATAGGATGAAGGCAACTTTTTCAAACTTTTCTCTAAAGTTGGTAGTTTTCGAGAAAATCGCATGTGAAATTTCACCAATTAATATTGGTTTTACCAACGATTTTTACTGTACCGTCTATAATATACTTAACATTAAATGAACCGAGTTTTATTTGAATAAAATAAATAGCCAATAATAAAACATTACAGACTTGATCAAAATTTCTTTTATTCTAATTGATAATGTGTCTTTGGGGATGATACGATAAAGTACTGCGCATTTCTATTTTATGTACCTATTTTGAATGGTAATAAAATAAGAATTTACAGCTTTTGAAGACTAATATTTAGAATAGATAAACGTCTCAAGTGCAGATCTATGTGTGTGAATATATATGCCATATTGGGTGCAAGCGGTAGAAAACCGTCTGTCTGCCTATATATCCGGTAGCCCAGCAACCAGGTGCGCTCTTTTTTATAGGGCTGTCCAACGGCACATTTTACCATCAATATTTAACGAAGCAACCTGATAGTATCTAAAAGTGCTAATTTATTTCTTTAATGCAGTCCCAAGTCTAATTTGCGTGTATACATTAAATGTATAAAGGATAAATGGAGAAATATCATCGCTGAATAATTATTATTCAGTCAACATCCCTTAGAAATAATAACAAATGATTTGGACAGCCCTGGTGGTGAACACGTGGTTCATGTAACGTTGACAGCTGCTGAAACCCCACCCACCACCGGTTTTAAACTCCGTTATACCATATTATAAAGTACTTTATATGTGTAGACCAAACATTTATCAAATTTATTATCGCCATCATTCAATATCACAAAATCATGATCCCTTATTCAGGAGAGATAATCTGATTTTTCGGGATATTTATAAACAACGACGCAGAGATTTAATAAATATATAAATATTAACTTAGCGGCAGTTGCACAGAAAATGTATCAGTTGAAATTATGACGTTTATTCTTGTTTTTTCATTGGTCCTGGGTTTGGGTCAATCCATTTGCAGAAATATATATTTGTTTCACTAGTGTATAGTTACGAAAATTATATTTAATGGGAAGAACGAGAAGCATAGAGTAGCCATTTATTAATCCAGTCGAGCATTATAATGATATCGGGCTAGTCAAATAAAGGATTAAGTATACAGCATGTCTCACTTTTCATTACTCCCATATCGCAGCTCTCTTATTAACAATACATTTTTTTTTTAATTTGGGTGGAAGGTACTTACCCATCAGGAGATGGTGTTTCGGTAAAATATTTAAAAATCCACCGGTGGCGTCCGTCGTTATGAAGAAAAATGTACCTAACTTTCCAAAAAAAAAAAAAAAAATAGGCAAAGTTTTAACTGTAAAACAATCTCATAATATTATTCTTTGTTGTCAAAAACTCACTAAAACCGAATTTTAATAAGACGGTATACTTGGTGTTCACGTAACAGGAAAATGAAACTTCCCAATTGTTACAGTTAGAACTTTGTGTTTGGATATAATTAAGAGTTAATTAAACTAAAGGAAGACAGGCTTTCCATTTAGAATTAATCACGTGATGTCAGTGAGTTTACTTAACAGTCAAAATCAAACAATAATCGACTTGGAAATAAAAAAAAGTTCAATTTTAAACAAATTTGATTCACGAACAATTCAATAAATAATAATGCCCTAAATCACAGTTTGCTCAACATATCACATGATTAATTATGGAGCGATTGTCTTCCTTCAGCTTAATTAACTCTTAATTACATTCGAAAATAAAGTTATATCTAATATTTGATACTTTCAAAAAAGGACTTCGGTCAATGGCCATTTGGGTTTTTACTCAATAAAATACTTGTATTATTATTATTATTGAAATTCGGTATTAGTGAGTTTTTGATAACAAGAAATAAGATTATGAGATTGATTTACAGTTAAAACATTCCCTAGTTATCTCTTTTTGGGAATATTGTTGGCAATATCTACCACAGAAAACATTAAAGATTAAATGGTCTTGCCCCCTAGTAAAGAAGAAGAAACGTATTAGTTATTTTTCAATCATTTTATGCTTCGTGTACAGGAAACCGACAGAGGTCATAAAATTTAATTAGCGTTCTGCCAGTACGACTTGTCTTACAGTGGCGCGAGAGAAAAAGAGCTAGTTGAAACAAAATTGATGACCGACAGAATCAGGAGGATGGGAGTTGAATGTATTGTCATATGGAGAAGAAAAAGTAAGGAAAATAGAAAGAATAAGAGTGTCAAAAGGGCAAGGATGAAAGAAGGAATAGAAGGTGAAGAAATTTGGATTGATAGAAGAGGGAGAAAGGCAAGGACGAGACAAAGAGTGATAGAGGAATGGTAGAAAAGATGGGAAGAACTCGAAGAACCGTCTTCGGGGTATGCCCGGAAGTGGGTTACACTGCGCTGAGATTATGCTTTAAAGAGGTGCAGATGGCGCTAGAACACGGACATTTTTTGGGTTACCTTAACAGGTTTCGCCTGAGGGATGCGGATGGTAAGCGCGAACGTGGAAGAGGAGAGGAAAATAGTGAGCATGTGAGGTTTGTATGTAAGAGAATTGATAGGGAGGAAGGAAGAAGATTTGTGAGAAAGAATGTAGTCATCTGCAAGCACGGATTGGGGAAAAATAAGGTAGTACGAGAGGAACAAGTGAGGAAATGGAACAAGTGGGCAGATATGGAGATGGTGACTGAAGAATTGCATGTGTGAGGGTTGCCTTCCAGGTATTATAGATATTGTTTATATGTGTATTGTATGACAACACAAGATTACTTAACGTCATTTTTGTTATAAAAGGAGAAAGTTTTGCTCAAAGCAGCAAGGCGGGTGAGCTAATAAAGTAAAGTAAAGGGTAGGACATGCCCACATATTGCTGTAACCGTCGCGTCGGTCAATTTTTAGATAATAGTTTTTTGAGCAATGTGGAGGAAGAGGTCCTGTGGACTAGCCAGCCAAGTCCCCCGATCTCACTCTCAATTTCCTCGTTTCTTGCTTTGGGAAAATTTGAAATCGAAGGTTTTGGCCAGCAAACCCGTATCTCTTGATGATTTACGTGAGAGAATTTTTTTACTCCAGATGTGTTAAAAAATGTTTACTTACAATTTATAATGATTGAAACTGCTATTTGGAACAGTGCATATGATAACCTAAACTGCTTCTTTCTTACTTTTATTTCCCGAACGTAAGATGATAAAATAGTTATTTCCTAAGACTGAATAGATAAAAGTGGCTGTGTAGAGTAGAGGGATCAAGATTGGTATATCAATATTACGCTAAAATGCGTCCGACTTTTTAACGCGATAGAAGGTTATTACCCCCAATGTTATCCAGGGTGGTTACTTTTGATTGAGACATCCTGTATTGGGAAACTTCTCAAAAAAGTTTTTAGACAACTGTGTTAATATAATTTAGGAGTATTATTTTTCTGTATATCAAAAGTTAATATTCGATCAACAACTAAAAGAAAATATTACAGGGAAGATAACACAGAACTAGATACATAATTTATTGTACACCTGAAAATTGTTTCTCGCCAGGTGCTTTATGAAGCACCAAATTTAACGGAAAAATATTATCGAATATATAAATTTCTTACAACTTTCTAACCGAAAAAGCGTATAACTGTAAATTGCACCATGACAAGCCAATTTTTGAGCGTAAGTTCTTTGTCTGGTAAACGTGGCAAATGGTTTCTTGGAACCTGATTATTTTTAAATGTAATTATCATGTGTTTATTTTTGATGTGTCTGTTCATGATTAGTTATTTTTTTAGAAACGGATGTAAACCACTAGTGTATAAAATTGAAGATAAGTTTGGCCAATATAACTACTTTAATTTAATTATAAATAGGTCTGCCATGATGAGTTTGTGCAGAGTAGATCACAAAACATATTTTTAAAATTATTAAAATTTTTCATAAAAAATGTCGAAATCAACAATAATTATACGATAGCTTAGCAAATAGAGCCGCAGATCTAGCAATCAAAGAAGCTATAAATTAGACAGATCATTAAAGAGTTTTAATTAATGTCTCGATGATACAATAACCTGTATCAAAAATAAAGTCTGGGCAAGATCAATGAGATCACAGCTTTAGATAATAGATTGTTTAAGGAGTCGCTTGCTCTGTAACCTTTCTTTATCTCGACCTTAAGGATTTTTTATGAATTACTCTACAATTAGTTGTTGCCCAATTTTTTTTGTAATTTTCTGAGAGCTAATTCAACTATGTCTTCAGGTATTATTTCCGACTTTTATGCGTATTTTATTCCAATGCGAATTAATATTTTGAATTCGCAAAGTATGCTCCACAATCTCTGTTGCAGTATCGCAGTCTCTGCATTCATCATTTTCTGCCTTACACATGTGATATCTTAAGGAACAGTGACCTGTCAGACTACTAGAGTTCTAGAAGCCTTGTGGCATTATTTATCAAGTTATGAACTGTTTTGCTCATGATGTTGTAGTATCATGTGTTTTGCTTATCTTTGGACTGAAGCATGTCCCCAGTGAGGCATCCTCTGTTTCTTTGACCATTTGGTGTAAGACCTGAGTACGGCCTGAGACCTTTGTTAATGCATTCCTGAACGCATAGATCTATAACATAAATTTCTGCCTTGAAGATAGTTGAGGTGCGGCCGAGGGTTTTAGGCCCCGCCGTGCCTACCACTTCAACCATCTTAGATATACATGTGTGTGTGATGAGTGACACTGTTTCCAACCGTAGTGCTCCGATCCTGCTCGTTTTATGGCTTCCAATGAGCTCATCAATGGAGCAGTTTAAGTCCTGCTTAGGTAATATTTAGACAGTACTACTAAAAATAATTAAAAGATGATGAAGTCACGGACAACATTCTTGATTAGTATTATAGGTTTGGTCATGGATTCTAACTGGATTATTTCCAAAATCCTTATTTGGCCAACCAGATCATCTAGTTTAACAAGTACTTTAAGGTTATAAATGCTGCCTTCTGTCTCATATACCGAACGAAAAATCGATTAAACTATATCTTGACGTCTTCACCCTCTATCGAGATGTACGAAATCAGAGTGACAGCCAAACTATTTTACAAGTAGGTAAACAGTACTTGGAACTTTATGATTCTTAAATTTGACACTGATTGTGGTTCAAAACTATTTCACACTTCAATTTGTTGTGATATCTTTAGAAATAATGTTAAAATTTTTAAAGCCTTTCATTTATGCCATAATGCTATTTTGCAAAAAATGTAGCTTTTAATTCTTTGGTTCTCAGCTCGTGAGATACTAAAAGATGGAAAACACGTTCAACCTTTTCCTATGGCTTTAGAAAGTTGAGTTATTTCTATCGAAAATTTTATTCGATATTTGACCCTTCATTAGATAGATAGTATTAACACTTAACAAACACTTAAAAAAGTAAAAAAAAATAAAGTTATAATTCACTCACAAAAAAACGCGCTATCAGTAATTAAATAATCATATTGTTAATGATGAAATAGCCATCTTTCATCAACTTGTAGAAGGTATAAACGTGGTGGTCTATTTTTACGGTATTATGGGGGTCTGTCTTAGTGAATGTCATATCATATCATATCAGATGTAACTTAATTACGTCCCCTTTGATAGAATTATATTTAGTAATTGCTAACCCTTTTAAGCGAAGTCCAACATGTGTCAGTATCTAAGAATAGCAATTGTATGCCGTTTTAGTTTTCCTAGTTCTATTTAGAGAGTGCGCGGATAAAACAATGTTTATTTGTCTCAGAATGGTGGGTGTAGTTTGGTGGTTTATTTTGGTTCTTTGCTAGGAATTTTGATAGAGTCCTGTTGCTCTTGAAATAAGTGCATGGAAGTCGACGGGCGACTCTGAGCACCAGAAGAGTGATTCACTATCCGCACACTGTTAACATTTTGCGTGCTACTCACATAGAGTTATTAATCACTTAGATCAATGCGTAGCATGTATGAACGTAGGAAACAGAGTTTAACTTTTTTATGAGAACTGCACGTTGCAAACAATTAAGAAATAATAATAAAAAGTGAAAATTTGTGAAATTGTTTTTTTAGGGGTTATCATAAGTTCCGAGAAGATAAAAAAAGGTTTTGAAACATATTCTTTATAGGATTTTGCACGCAGCAGAAAAAACTATCTATGAGAACTGAAAGAAAAACTATTTGTAAAATTATTGATTTGCAATCTTTGCATTCTTTCGATAACCTGAATTCTGGTTATGTTAGCAACTAAAATCCGAAAGTGAATTTGTCTTTCTTATTATACAGGGTTGGCAATAGTCCCGGAACGGCTCGATTACAGCCGAACGAGACCTCGTATCAACTTCGGGTTTTCGACACTGTATTCAGCGAAATTTTTAGAACTTCTTGACATGTATTTCAGGACCGTGACGTCATTACGTTCGGAGGTGTGACATAAGTGTCAATTTTTTTAAATGAAACACCCGGTATATTTTTCCATATTTGTAAACTTTAAGGAGTCTCAAATTCAACGATGTAACGTTTGTATGGATTCTGTTATGTAATGTGGTCTCAATAAGGGAAAATTAGAAATTACAATCGTAATTAACAGAGAATATTTTTATTTTATTAAATGTTCAAATTGGAATCCTTCCACTGCCTGACAATGTGCTAGCCTGTCCACAAATTCCCGCTGAACATTTTGGAGGGACAGGTGTAATATTATCAGCAACCACTAGAATTCTTTCTTGAAGCTCTTGTACCGTGGCAGGTCTTGTGCGTTACACCACAGACTTCAAATGACCCCAGAAAAAAATCAAGAGGGGTTAGGTCAGGTGACCTAGCTGGCCATTCGATATGACCCCTTCTACCTATCCATCTCCGGGGAAAGACAGTATCCAAAAAATCTCTTACAATTCTGGCATAGTGTGGCGGAGCTCCGTCTTGCTGGAAGTACACGTCATTTGCGATCACTTGAGGATTTTCGCGGTTGGGAAATGTCTGAATTACAGCGGGTATAACTCTTTCGCGTAATAAAGTTAAATAGGTATCAGCAGTTAAATTACCATTTAGAAAAAACGGCCCTATTACATGTGTTCCAATTATACCCGCCCAGACATTTACTTTTTGTGGATGTTGTGTGTGCATTTCTTCCATCCAATGTGGATTCTCAGCAGACAAATAGCGACAATTGTGACGATTGACAAATCCATTTAAACAAAATGTAGCCTCATCGGAAAACAAAATGCGATCTACAAACTGTGGTGTCTCGTCTAAGAAATTCATAATTTGTTGGCAAAACTGCATTCGACGATCAGGGTCATCTTCCGCAAGTTCCTGAAGTAAGCTGACTTTGTAGGGATGTATTTTATTTGTCCTGAGTATTCTTCGAATGGATCTTTCACTGTTACCAGTTTCTAATGAAAGTTTCGGAATAGACGTTTTAGGCTCCCCCCGAATCGCTAACAGTACATCTAAAGCTCTGTCGGCGTTTGTCGCTGTTTTTGAGCGGCCAGTTTTTGGTAAATTCTTGACATTTCCCGTATGTTCAAAATTGTGCAAAATTCGACATGCTGTCGACTTGGAAATCGGGTTTCGCTCAGGAAAGGTATCGTTGAAGAGGTCACTTGCTTCCTGAAGGGATCGACGCCTCTCTCCGAATCCAATCATCATGAGTAAAGTTATCCGGTCAGTGTCATTCAGATGAGTCATTTTAAAGACACGTTTTTAGAATCACAAATTAGTAGTACAAAAGTAATGTCACAGTGACGTTTATACCACGACTTACTTGGATAAACTAGTAAAATAATGAGAACAATTTAACTATGACCTGTGTTTTTATTAAACGACTACAAAAAAACTTGTTTACGTGGGTCTTAGTTTTGTAAAAAAAATGGTAAAAAAATAGTGTCTTTTTTGGATATCCACTGTTCTCTGTTAATTACGATTGTAATTTCTAATTTTCCCTTATTGAGACCACATTACATAACAGAATCCATACAAACGTTACATCGTTGAATTCGGGACTCCTTAAAGTATACAAATATGGAAAAATATACCGGGTGTTTCATTTTAAAAAATTGACACTTTGTCACACCTCCGAACGTAATGACGTCATGGTCCTGAAATACATGTCAAGAAGTTCTAAAAATTTCGCTGAATACAGTGTCGAAAACCCGAAGTTGATACGAGGTCCCGTTCGGCTGTAATCGAGCCGTTCCGGGACTATTGCCCAACCCTGTACAATTCTCATTCTAACACTAGTTTCTACACAGTCCCCTACGGCTATGCAGAGTAAAGCAGTAACCACATAACTCCCTACGGCCATGAAGATTCAGTTAAAATGAGAACATAGGCCTATGAATTTATTTACATACCTCGTCTTTTGGAAAATGTTTCATTCAAATGGATTACATTTTCATGAAATATATCATTCTGTTTCTTGGAAATAATAGATTTCACGAAAATGTAATCCATTTGAATGAAACATTTTCCAAAAGACAAGGTATGTAAATAAATTCACTTTCGGCCTTTGTTCTCATTTTAACTGAATCTTCATGGCCGTAGGGGGTTATGTGGATACTGGTTTACTCTGCATAGCCGTAGGGGACTGTGTGGAAACTAGTATTAGAATGAGGATTGTCCAATAAGAAAGACAAATTCACTTTAAGATTTTAATCCTATACAGTATATGTTTCATTACAATTATAATAAACAAAAAATAATTCACCTTTATACAAAAAAAGGTTTTATTTCATAAAAACTGTACTTTTCCATATATTTTTGAAGGGTTGAGAATATCAAATTAATTTTCAAACTTTAAAACTTAACAACTATTATTACTCTCTAATTATAGAAACTTCTTTTAATTCTAAAATAATGGGCTCATATTTAAATTGTCATGATATAAACTTGAGTATTAAGGTATTAATTAATTTACCTAATTTTGTCATTTTGTATAATTGTCGAAAATTCCTCAAATTATCTTGGTGCAACAATACAAAATAAAACACCTTTTATATAAGCAATGCTTATAGCTGCAATATTTTGTCTGGAATCAACTCGACGATCTACACTTCAATAAATGATAAATTGGAGCAAATGGGGACATTTGTAGCACAAAAACGCTAAAAATAAAATTCCTCAAAATGTGGCCAACAATAAAACTTCGTAAGTTATTTACATCCATTCGTCTAAACTTCACATTTTGCATACAAATTTAAAATTCCACCCATGTCAGATTCAAAAAGTTTTGACAGGGATAAAGTAGCTTGTACGGTTTATTCTCTAGAGTCTCAAATTAGCTAAACTAAACCTATTTTTTTCTCTTGCAAATAAATGATGATTGAATTGGACTATAGAAAGGACATCTATTTTCTTGAACATATTAGTAATTTATATAAAAAATAAAATATTTGTGTTGTGGTGTTAAAACACAGCATTTTTACAATTTTGTCGTTTTACTCAAAAGTTTATATTTTAATTCGAGAATAGTGCAATGCAGGTTTTCACGGCCGTTGTCCAATGAAGTAGTTTCTTCCGGGTTTTGCCGCGGTCGTCGATAATAATTTAGTATGACTGTAGACAAAAAGTGTATTTAAGTTTGTTGCATTGAGAAGGGGGCAGCATAAAAGTTACATATTCTTGCCTAGTGGGCGGCAAGTAAAATAATGACTGCTTTCTATATTATTTTAATTTTAAACAGTACAGAAATGGTGATAAAAATAATAACACATGACTTTCTGAAAACTAAGTTAAATTTGTATAATATTTTTTCTCGCTTAGTCTTTCCTTTCATTTTTCTCACCGTCGCGTCGGTTGAGTAAGTATAGGATATCCAGATAAATGTATATTTTTTTGAAATCGGGCATAGCAAAATTACCAAAAGATCAGGGTAACGTGAAAACAACAACCTACGACACTTCGTCCCACCTTACATTCACACAAATGACAGTATGGTCGAAACACCTGACAATCGTTTGTTAATAAGTACAAAAATACAAAATCATAAAATAAGATTTGTCTTAGTCTTACGTACGTACGCAGTAGATGTCATTTTTAAAAATTAGGTACGGTTAAGTAGACGTAATAAGTTATCGTTTAAGTTTGATATAAATAATAACAAATTGTTCTTCAACCAAAATTTCAAAATATTGCCTTGACGTGAAAGGGTCTGGCCATAGGTGATTTGACCAAGAAACCAAAACCAACGATATGATATGTAGCTTAGTGAAGGAGTAAATAAAATATGTAGGTATTTTCTCGAAATCTTTACATTTCGCCGAGTTATCATAAACAATATCTAAAAATAAAGCTTTTCTTCAAACTTTCTTTTCTCGCGAACTATAATAGATAAGGAGACGAAAGTAAAGGGATATCTTTTGGAATGTTTAGTACTTTATTAGAGTAGTATTATTATGAGAAGATGCTCGGGGCGGAGCTAACGTGCGCGAATATTTTTACCAGTGACAGCATCATCTGGGGTAGAAGGATATACAATAATTGTAATCAAATTTTCGAGGTCGAGGAGCTGTGTAATGTAGAATATTAAAACTCGTGTTTACGATGAAGACATTCTTCACTGAAAGTAAGGTTACATCACTTAATTCAATCAAAAATGGCGAACACAACAAGTATACTGCAGCACTGATCCTGTGACTGCAGATTGATGGTGCCACTGGCTTCGACGTCAAATAGACGCAATTCGTTTTCATTGGCCTAAAACAATGAAGGCACACAAACTCGTTTTTGCGCATTATTTTTTGCAGGCATCTTCTCATAATAATCCTACTCTACATATTTTTCCAATTTTAAATTAACAATAAATACTATTCTTAAAATACAAAAAAAAAAATAATTCGCTATTTTCAGAGAGTGACCACTGGTGGAACATACTGAAAAAGAAAACATATATTTGGTGGTACCCATATTTTATTTTTACCATTACTATACTATACTATAACTATAATTATTTGCTTCAATTTACTTATATGATAACCCAAATACTATCCGTTTGATTTCATCTCCTTATCTGTTATAGTCAACGAGAAAAGAAAGTTTAAAAAAATTTGTTTTTACGTATTTTTTATGATAACTCGAAGAATTGTAAAGATTTCGAGAGAATATCTACATATTTTATTTACTCCTTCACTGAGCTACATAACAGAATATATATTTGTGCATTCTACATAATGAGAAATACAAAACGCAATCATTATTTCACGTTCCGTCTATTGAGCAAAAATATGTAACTTTTATACTGCCTCCTTTGTATATAGCCCGAGAGGTCACGACACCGAGGGTGAAAGAGCTTTGTAAACTCTAAGATTTATTTATTAGTTTATTCGAAAATAAAGGTCAGCCTGCGCGCTGATAGAACAACAAGCAGTCAGCTCCCATTTTCGAAGCGGACCTGTATCGCTGGAGAAGCAAAATTCTCGGACCTCTTACTTTGGCGGCCGCTATCTCGCTTAAAAGTTACAGGAACATATCGTGCTCCACATCATCGGATTGGAAATTTAATTTCCAATCTACCAAGCACAAAAAGGGGGGGGGGGGTCAATTTTGTCTACAAAAATTTAGAGCGGCTTTTGTTTGGTTTTTCTGAAAAAATTCAGGGGTGGGTAGGAAGGAGAGGGAAATCGAATGGCACAAACCGCAGCTCTGTATCTCGTTTCGTTTTCGAGATTGAGCCATCGGAAATAGGTAAAAAACCGATTAAATATTGTTTGATAGTTTTATGTGATGATATTTCCCATCTACAATGATTTTCACAAATTTCAAATTTATCAACAATATAGAAATAAACGATCCACATATAAAATCGTGCAACAGTTTCACCCAACTCTGTGATTGTATTGGCTTTAATTCTGTAGGTATAAACATGAAAGCCCTTGCTGACTCAATGAGCTTCAGTGTTTCTTCTTTTTCCATTATATGTAGGAAGCTAAGATTTCATACATATATCGCTTGTGGGACACTTAATAAAATAACCTAGGGTGAATTTTCATAAATCACTATCAATAGCCGTAAAAGAGGGTTTAAATTATTCTCAATATCCTCCCATCAATCATTTTGAACCAGCAGATACTTCAATTCCTTCAAAGAAAGCATGTTTTTGTTAATTTCTTGTATATTGGTATTACAGAGATTTTTACAGAAACCACAACATCAGAATTGAATTATATGTGAATTGTGGTCGGGTGAAAAGCGGATTAGTTCAATTGATCTGAGATGAGGAATGCCTGATATTTTGAAAAGATAATATTTTAATGCATAAATGTGTATTACGAAACACTAAAATATTTTTATTTCAGTCAAAGTTTAAATTTTTGATAATGACGTCACTACTCGCAATCTAATTAAATCAATAATATACGATTCAAATATATTGACCCCTTGCTTTAACTGCGAATTTCTCAGAAACGAAGGAGCGGAAAAAATATGTGTTCATTATGTGTATATTCTAAATCATTCACCGAAATTTGAATAATGTACTTACATTGGACAGTTTTGAAGTTCTGCCGAGTTATATTGAAAAATGTCCTACTTTTTAGGGAAATTTTGACCATTCCAGTTTTAAACCATTATTCTTGGAACATATACCTACTATGTAAATAATATTTTAGATACATATAAAGCGCGGCATTTTTTGTACGAGGAATTTTTTTCATAATTTTTTGTTCGAAAATTTTGCAGTTATTCCCAAAACCGTGACCTCATGTTTATTCGGTTATTGATCAATGCATTTAATTCTTTTTAAATAAAATAGTTAATTATATAAAATGCATTTAAAAAAAATTGGTATATATCAAATATTATTGCAGTTATCAAGAGCAATAGATAATATTATTGCAAGCCGTGCAATGATATGCTTACATTTATATAATTAACTGTTTTATCAAAACATTTTTAAATGCACGAATAACCGAATAAACATGAGGTCACATTATTGAGAATAACTGTAAAATTTTAGAATACAAATTTTTTAACTAATTCGTACAAAAAATGCCGTGCTTTATTGGTATCTAAAATATTATTTACATAGTAGGCATATTTTCCAAGTAATGGATTTAAAACTGGTATAGTCAAAATTTTCTTAAAAAGTAGGCCATTTTTCAACATAACTTAGCAGAATTTCAAAACTGTCCAATGTACGCTATTTAAATATTGAATGATATTTGGGGTTAAAGTGAGGGGTCCAATACATTTGAGTCCTATATTAGAAGTTTATTGGCAATACTGGTGATGCGTACTGCTATTATTTTGTTGTGATTTCTGTTTTAGAGTGTTTGTTTGAGTATTTGACAGCAATGGACTTTTACATGTAGAGTAGGATCAAAGAACTTCTCTATATTGAGAAAATTCACAGCTGTACTCAACTGACAGCAAAATAAAGCAAGCTGCCCTACAATTATAACCAGATATAATAATTAGAAGTAATGGATTGCGAACAAAAAAAAATAATAATTTTGGGATCTTTTAAATAAAGCTATTGAAGTGAAGTTTTTATTAAATCCCACACATTTAAGTTTCTATTAATTGATAAATTATTTCCGATGATATTCTTTTGTCTCTTTTTAATCGATTTTTTAAAAAATTGTAAAGGCTTATTCTCGTACACCTTTGTCCTTCAGATAATCCCAAAGAAAGTAGTCCATCTGCGTTAAATCGCACGACCTTGGTGGCCAATGTTGATCGCCAAATGGTGTGGAAACCTAGTCCGCAGTAACGCCATTGTTTCCAGAGCTGTGTGGTAGGTCGCACCGCGTTGTTGGAAAAACATATCCACGTCAATTCGATCCAATTCGGCCCACAAAAACTCTGTTAACATTTCGCGATACCGTACACCATTAACAGTTAGCGCATTTCCAGCCGAATTTTGGAAGAAATACGGTCCAATTACTCCGCCAGCCCTAAATACGCACCAAACAGTTACTCGCGGCAGATGCATTGGTTTCTCCAGTATTACACGAGGATTTTCAGCACCCCAAATTCGGCAGTTCTACTTATTTACATACCCGTTTAGGTGAAAATGTGCCTCATCGGAGAAAGTGATTTTCTTGCAGAAATCCGCATTCACGTTCGTGGTGCTCCAGCACCCAATCAACGAATCCACGTCGCTGCACATGACTTGATTTCTTGCGTCAATTGAATCCTGTATGCGTGCAAATGGAGATCTTTTGTTAAAATTCGTTGCAGATTGGGTCTGGTAATGTCCAATTCTTGACCACGATACCGAAGGGAAGTGTCTGGATTCTCGGCCACACTTTCCCTCACTGCGGCTATTTCGAGCGACCGACAAGGACGGCGACGCACAGTGGTCTTCTCATCCATCAACGTGAATTTTGTCTCAAATTTTTTAATTAATCGGCGAACTGTCGACTCATTTGGTGCATTGTTGCGACCGAAAATTGCACGTAATCTGCGAACTGTCTCCGCAAAACTTTCACCACTTTTGTAGTGAGTTTTCATAAGAATTAAACGTTGCTCGTTTGAATAGTGCTGCATGATTTCTAATTACGTGGTTTTTACATGACAACTGTCAACAAATGAACACGGAACTAATCGCACAAACCAAATGGCGGCAAATTCAAATCCGGCGCTCTTGTTGAGACACCCGTTATTAGAAAATAAGATTCGAAGTTATGGCGGAGGGGCCGGTTACAAGAAGTAATTTCTATTAGATAATATTCTAGGTGCAGGTAGAGGTAGATAGGTATTCTCGGAGTAGCTTTACTGAATGAAATATTCAAAACTGTGAATCCAATAGGGCTACCATTACCATAATGGACCTTTTCCTTAGATGCTCAAATCTTAAACTAAGTATAAGTATTTATTCGAAAGTTTAAACATTGCAATAATTTTGAGCCATTAGGTTCTCGTATACGATTTCGATATCACTGTAACTTAGGCTGCACTGTAAATTTAAACCTATGTTGGCAGCCTTGATTAAGTTAAGTTGACAAGTGACGAAGTAAGAATCGGATATGTCTTCATAATAGCTGAGAATGTTCTCAATCTTAGATATTTTCTTTTATACTTTTACCATTTTAAACCACAATTTTCTTCATTTTACCTCCTTGTGAACGAAAAGGAATATTTTATTTGTGGTAATAACATTACTATTTGCATTTGATCCACTTGGCATGAAACACTTCTTAAATGTTATATTATAGTTGGTGAACACAATCCTAATCTAACTTTCTACCATTTGGCAAATAGAACAGTGAAAATTTAGCAGTGGAGAAAGCAATTGTAAAACTTAAAATTTTATTAAGATAGTTATAGTGGCGTCATCCAAATCGTTGTTTCAAGAATGTGTAATAAGACCTTCCTACTGAAATAGCCCATTGCAAGACTTTTTAAATTTACATGAACTTGAACCATTAATAAGGGTGAAAAAAATATTGTTTAATTACCTCCTTTTAAAAAACCATCACAAGAAATTATGAAACAGGATTTCACCGTCGTACAGTGGTCCAGAAAAAAGTTTTTTGTTCAAAGTTGTCTAGAGCCCTCATTTTACAACCGATTAGAATTTTTTTAAATATACGTGATTTAATTACGAAAAAATCTGTCACATCCGATTTTTGAGATATGAAAATATGAAGACGGTGCCTAAAATGCCATTTTTGATAAAAATCTAATAGAAAAATATATTTTTTAAATCAGTTTACATAAATCTTCCTACTCGGAGGTTTTCGAGGACGCCGATTACAAATTTGATATGGCGGCTATGAAATGCTAAGAAATGATAAAAGAAATATTTTCGTTAAAGTTAATACTGACAATATTACTGATTACAATTTTTAAATTCAAATAGTCTCAGTTTTAAGTTCCAGTAAGAAATTCAAGATGGCGGATCCAGAATGGAAATTAAAAAATTATCTATATGCATTATTCTAAATAAGCTACTTTTAAACATGATTGTAAAATTTGAAAATCGAAAATGGCTGCTATTTTTTTATTAATTACACAAGCACACAAAATAAAAAAGTTGTGAACCCCACGGACCAAACCAATCATTTCCGGTGTATTTTGGCTTACTGAGTCCGAATCCGGTATATAGTTTTGCCCCATCACGTCACAATTTTTTTCTGTCCTCAGAAACCAGTTAGAAAAATGCAAATATTGCAGGCTTTTCATTTATTTTTGTTGAAGGTTTTTTTATTTATATTAATATAAATAAGGCATTGAAATAAAAAAAAATAAAAAAAATTATTTCAGATAACAGAAAAAATATTTCGGAACATCAAAACTTAAACTAAGTACGTAGTACTTACATAAATAACGAAAAATTGAGATTAAAAAAATTAGAAAATTGGCGGTATGAAAAAACAGCATTTTTCATATAGGTATGTTTGGGCATATGGATGCCAAATAACCTCCAATGTCTTCCTGTTCGGGGTCGGAATGGCTTTAACAAACACCCTGTATAACCGGATACTTGGCGGTTACAATCGTGCTCAGTGACATTGAAAATTGTTACGTATCACCGTACGAGTTACATATCAATTACAACATCTCCGGAGTATTTATAGTTCTCGGTATCCACCCAACCCTTTTAAAAAGGCGTCCAACACGTGTCAGTGTCTAAGAATAACCATTGTGTACGTCACATTGAATCCCGTAACCCAAATAAAAGCGACCTTCGTGCCCGTCTGGAGCGAGCACCCTCCATCGCGTGAATCCTTTCGGGCGAGGAGGGTGAGATTTCCCGGAACAGGCAACCACAAAGTCATATCCCCGAGCGGCTATCTCAGGGTTGGGTTCGACGGGGCGATCGCCCCGTCTGGCCCGTGTCTAGCCAGACTTTGGGTATAACGACCACGGAGGGCTGAGCTGACCGTTCGTTGACGGATGGATCCCTTACCTTGGATAACGTGCAGTGTAAGGGTATTCTACGTTTCTGCCCCTAAATTTCACGCCCCCACTAATAGATCACTGTCAACCCTGCCGCAAGAGGTTAAAAATCGTGGCGGCGCGAAAAAATGCGAGTAGCTGTAGTAAACCCTCTTGAAAAATTGCCGGATATTAATTCTCTAGCGTTTTCTTAGATTCTGATGTATATGCGACTATTTGTTTATTTTTTATGCCGGTTTCCTCACTCTATGCTATCACATTAACTTTATTATTTCCTTAACCGCTTACATTCAGGTTAGGTACTTTTTTATGAAATAAATAATTATTATTAAGCAGAGGGTCGGTTTGTATTTTAACTGCTTATTAAAACGAATTATTAACTTACTCGCTAGGAAAGCTACCATAGATTCTTACTTTTTACAGAATGCCAAAGAATTTTCTCTCCCAGATTAAAAAGTCTGTAATGAAATTTTCGCTATATGTGCGTACGTGGTGAACGTGACATTTCTTATCACGTTTTATGCACAGAACTTGTTCCTCATTTTATCATTGACAGTTGAAGTGTGAATATGGTCAGTGTACCTAATTTTTTTCATATCACAATATGCATATAACTAACTAACTAAAAGATTGTTTTTCATGCCGGAAAACTAATTTTTTCACAAATTAGATATTTGTGTATTATAATATATATAATTATAATTTCGGAAATTATATGCATTGATATGACTGATATGATTATATGCATTTTGATCGTGAAAAAATAATGAAAACTCGGAAAATATGCACGTTACAAAAGAATTACAAAAGACCAAAATTTTAAATATTATATTAACCTATACGTCTGAATTTTTCCAGCTTTTTGAATTTCATAGTTTACAAGATTCTACATTTTCTGATAAGGGTCTTTTGCTCGTGTTTTTGCGGAAATACTTGGACAGAGTGCACTTTTGGAAAAAGTCATAGAGGAAGAAAAGTATTGTATTTTAATGATACATTCACCAGAATTTTTCCGATTTTTTTTTTTTTTTGTACTCCCGCTCCCCCCATTTTCTGGAAAAATTCGAACCGCTATATTTCGAAAAATACGCATTTTTTTGAAAATTTACAAGATTAAAAAGTTGGACAGAGTGCACTTTTGGAAAAAGACATAGAGGAAGAAAAGTATTGTATTTTAATGATATATTCACCAGAATTTTTCCGAATTTTTTTTTTGTACTCCCGCTCCCCCCATTTTCTGGAAAAATTCGAACCGCTATATTTCGAAAAATACGCATTTTTTTGAAAATATTACAAGATTAAAAAGTTGGACAGAGTGCACTTTTGGAAAAAGACATAGAGGAAGAAAAGTATTGTATTTTAATGATACATTCACCAGAATTTCTCCGAATTTTTTTTTGGACTCCCGCTCCCCCCATTTTTCGGAAAAATTCGAACCGCTATATTTCGAAAAATGCGCATTTTTTTGAAAATATTACAAGATTAAAAAGTTGGACAGAGTGCACTTTTGGAAAAAGACATAGAGGAAGAAAAGTATTGTATTTTAATGATAAATTCACCAGAATTTCTCCGAATTTTTTTTTGGATTCCCGCTCCCCCCATTTTTTGGAAAAATTCGAACCGCTATATTTCGAAAAATACGCATTTTTTTGAAAATATTACATGATTAAAAAGTTCGACAGAGTGCACTTTTGGAAAAGTCATAGAGGAAGAAAGGTCTTGTATTTTAATGATACATTCACCAGAATTTCTCTGATTTTTTTTTGTACTCCCGCTCCCCCCATTTAAAAAAAAATCGAACCGCTGTATTTCGAAAAATACGAATTTTTTTCGAAAATATTACAAGATTAAAAAGTTGTTATTTTTAGTCAAATTATCTAGAAATACATTTTGTTTTTTTAATTTACCTCAATTTTACTAGTTAATAAAATATCAACAAAATCATTGTTTATAACAATTGCAGTGCAATGCAATTTCTTTTTTTTTTTTGAAGTTTGAGCAAGATTGAAAGCGAACAGAATGCACAAAGTTTCGGTAAACTTTTTAGTCAAAAGTGCTAATTTGCCTACACTAATATTCACAATAAAAATCTGTGCAATGTAGCGCCCTGATCTCTGGCAGGCGATACACAAAGAAAGTAGGGCTTCTAGTATTCTACAGGGTGATCCAGAGTTAAACCGCCAAACATTCGGGATCGATTTTTTAGGTTCAAATAGGACTTTCTATCTATAAGGTTTTTTTCAAAAATGCACTCCCTCCGAGCAGGAGCAAAACGGAAGTAAGACATAACGCTCACCTTTGGGAGCACGGAAATTCTCATGCCGTACGAGATTTTCAATATCAATTTTCGTGCAACGTTTTGATAGGATTATGCAGTGACACACTCATTGGTCCAATTATTCTCCTCCACGCCTAAATTCTTAAGTTCTTCATTTTTTGGAAAATAATTTTCAACCAGTCTTAGACGACGTGCCTTTAAATGATGGAGTAAACCGACGATTCCAAGTAGATGTATGTCCAACCCATTACACTCTGCTAGTTCACTGATGGTTACACGACTGTTTTCCAGGAAGATGAAGCAGTCGCGGTCGAGACTGCTTCTGCCCTTGGCCCGCGCACTTTCCGGACATGACTCCTATGGGTTTTTTTGTATGGGGTACGAGGAAGGACAAGGTTTATGCGGAGCCCGTCAACGACGAAGCTGCTCTCCAGAAAATGAATGTTCAGGTAGCTTGGGAGATCACACCAGCAGAGTGGCATGCAGCTGCTCAGTCTGTTGTCGGTAGGTGTGAGCAGTTTTTGCGAATTTTCGAAACTTCACCGTTTTGCCATGCCATGGAACGAGGCGCTTTTTTCTCTCTTTCTACTGTTTGCTCTAGCTCAGAGGTAGTGCGTTTTTGGAAAATACTTTGTAGATGAAGAAAGTCTTCTTTTAAACCCAAAAATCGCGTCCGAACGTTTAGCGGTTTAACACTGGGTTTCTCTGTATTTTGTGAATTGTTTATCTGATATCTACTTTGTTTCTAAAAGGTCATTTGGAATTATTTTGAAATTTGATTTTTGGGATATAGTGCGGCTAGATGTGCATAATACTGCACTTTACGAGCCTTTCTCTTCATAATGAATTTTTTGTAACTGTATTTGACGTTATGGCGAAGGTGCAGGTTGAAGAGAAATGGTCAGGTGTTTTCGCAGTAGCTGATACTGAAGCTGATATCAGAAGTTAAGTATTTAACCTTCTTTAAAAAACGGCCACTAAAAATTGTGACTTTCAGGGCGGGTATAAAAATAAACAAATAATAAAGCAGAATAAATTTTTATCCGACTTCAAAATCTATGTTAGTTAATAAGTTTTCGAAAAATGGCTATTTTTTAAAACTAAATTGTTTCTACAGATATCTCCGTTAGTTTTAAAATACATATTATCGGGAATTTAATTGGAACACCCTGTATATTATGCATTATAGTTAGACAATACAAACAACAATAAAGAATTGCTCCATATCATGCATAAAACGTTTCTGTACTACATCAGTTTAAAACAAAAATACTCTGCATTATCTCTCGTCATTTACTTGGACGAGAACCTTCTTGAGCACTAATAATAATTGAAAAGCCTTCAATGACCTGGGTTCACACCTGGGTCCTTCTCTTTGTTATTGTAGCCATTTAGCTTGCGTATTTGTTGAAGGATCAAGTTCTCTTTGCATCCGCTTTTATTTTACCTGCATTTTTTATCATAGGGCCCTAGTAACTTTAGGTACACTTAGGCCTGAGTTTTTGCCCGAATAAATTTTAGTTAAGTACCTCAGGTATGTATTTTTAATTTATATTTAATATACATGGTACATAAATTAGTGAGTATCCAAATAAGTAAAGGGAATGAGAAATCAATATGTATTATTGTGGTAAAGGCAAACTTTTGCAATTTGCATTAGAATGAAAAATTTGTAGGCATTTTACATATATTTTATTTCCTCCTCCTTTTTTTTATTTTAGTCAGTTGAAAAGAATCTGTACCATTATGACAGTCCTCTTAAAAGTTTGTCCCCATATTATTTTCCAACTCTAGTTGGAAAATAATGTAATCTATTACAGTTTTTCCTACTTCGAAATAAATGGAATGCCGACATTCTTGAATAATGCTAATGAAGGTATCGATGTTCCGCTAAAAATTTGGGATGCGCATCATGGTTGTATACATATTTATAAACGTTTTTTCGTGTTTTTCGGCAGAAGATCGAAAATATCATTTTATCAAAAAATGTCAAACAGACAAAAGTTTCCTTATTATATTTCCTACAAAATAACCTATTGTACGATATCGATTTTCCGCACTGCTTTTCCGCAACTAATGAAAAACCATTATATCTACAGAGTGACCTACTTATGATCGCAACACCCCTGTATACAACAAAAATCGATTATCTGGAAATCAATGCATCTATCTATGCGATTTACTCATAGGCCTTCGAAGGGGGTGAAATCATCCCCAAAATATCAAAGAAATAAAAAATAGGTTTAAAAATTATGAAAATAAAATATTTAAATGGTTCAAGTCATGAGAAATATGGAAACAAATATTTCTCGCCAGTTTTGATGAACAGTAAAATTACCCCCTAACACGAAAACATGAAAACATATCATAGCAATTTTTGGAAACACTTGTATTCATTATTTTTACTTCCCTCGCATACCGAAGGGAAGTATTGTATTCGAGAAAAAATCACCCTCCGAGATTTTTACGGATTCTGACGTTTCAGATCACGGAGATTACGAAAATATAGGTTTTTCAATTCCGTCAGTCTGTCTGTCTGTCTGTCTGTCGGTCTGTCTGTCTGTCTGTCTGTCTGTCTGTCTGTCTGTTGGTGCATTTACTAAAAAACTACTTGACGGAGAGCAGTCAAATTTGGTAGGTAGTTGACGCTACTGTCAGCGCAGAAATGGTAGAAATTTCACTGGAGAATATACAGGGTGGACCGTCTAAACGGAATAAATAGTGAAAACAATTTTTTTCGCTCAAATTTAAAATTTCCACGTTTCATGACGCGCTAAACCTATTTCTGAAAAAAAAAAATTTGAAAATTTTTTTCACCAACATTTTTGAAAAAAATTTTACCACTAAAAAATTTTTTTCTTTGTTCAAATTTAAAATTTCCACGTTTCATGGCATTCTAAACCTATTTAAAAGAAAAAAATGTTTGAAAATTTTTTACCAACATTTTTGACAAAATTTTTACCACTAAAATAGATGGAATTTTTTTTCTTAAAATTTTAAATTTCCACGTTTCATAGCGCTCTAAATCTATTAAAAAAAATTGAAATTTTTTTAAAAAATTCGAAAAAAATTTTACCACTAAAATAGATGGATTTTTTTTTCTTTGTTCAGATTTAATATTTCCACGTTTCCATATTTTTTTTTTCGAATTTAAAATTTCCACGTTTCATGACATTTAAAACCTATTTCGGAAAAACAAATTTGCCACATCCTTTCACCATTTTGGAAAAAAATTTAACTGGAATAGAGCGAAAAATTTTGTTTTGCTCAAATTTAAAATTTTCGCGTTTCGTGACATTCTAAACCTATTCAAAAAAAAAAAAAATTGAAATTTTTTTATATTTTTTAACCACCACTACTTCCACTCCATTACATGAATGTGGAATTGAAAATGTGACAGATGGCAATAATATTTGTAATATGCACCTATTATATACTTTTATTGAATAATGGCATTCCAAGAAATAATTCAGTCATAGTGGACATTTGTAAAGGTATTTGCGCAAGCCTTCCATATTTGGCACCTGCTATTTAGTATTGAACTTTTGCTGTTGGATGAGCACTCTGTATATTTTTTTGACCAAAAGTTATCAGGTTTTTTTGTAATAATAGCAACTATATTCCGATCTGTATTCTCAATGTCATTTCGTAATTAATAATTTCTTAGAGTGACCGCCATGCACAAATAACGAGGGAAGTTCTGAGTAAATAACTTTACCGATTTTTTTCTCTAACTGATATTCAATTAGCTGATTTCACCCCCTTCGAAGGATGAATTCGAATGAAAACGGATAAAATAATATAAGCTAACTGAGTTAAAAACAATGAATATAAGAGTTTCCAAAAATTGCTGCAATTTTCTCCCATGTTTTCGTGTTTGGGGGTAGTTTTGCCGTTCATAGAGTTTGTTTTTTCATCAGAACTGGCGAGAAATATATTTCCATATTTGCCAGAATTTTTAAAAATATTTTTGATTTTTTGTGATATTTCTTGGATGATTTCAGCCCCTTCGAAGGCCTATGGGTAAATTTTAACCCTTCTTAACACTTTAACTGCCATGTGATTCAATATGACACACAGTGGGCAGGTCACTGGCGCCGTGTGTGGAAATATGTTACACAGGTATATACTGTTTCAAATATGTTTGTATGTGAGAGGCTTGGAGTTAGACTTATTTCGTGCGACACTATTATACACAAGGCCCTAGACAAACTTTCTTTAAAATTGCTTATAAATACCTATCAAATGGAGTAAATTGTGATAAAAAAATTATAAATGATATACAGATGTATATCTATGTAATGTATTTATTTACTTTATTTTATATTACAGTGATGTAGATTGACAAAACAGTCATGAGGAACATTTGGACATGCAGGACAAACATATTTCACTGAAGGTGCATTCTTGATAGCATAGGATCGTCCTCGCTCCCTGCTGAAATTTTTATGGCAATTCTTACATCGGCTTTTCTTGTCTTTACCATTTATTCTTGAAACCTGAAGTTTGTGTTCATTCGCCGAGGGTCTACGTACCTTTTTAGGAGCATATTCAAATAACTGATAGTAGATTTTCCAGAAAATTCGTTATACTTATGGCTGTTCCGTTTATTTCTGTTATGTAAGTAGAGGGAGTTTATAACAGAAGTACTAAGTTTTTAACCTATACTGCTACTTTTCTGTTCCACTTCACAGAACGTCTTATTGCTGATGAGTAAGAAGACATCTAATCAGAAACGTTTATAAATAATTTCGCAGAATTATATGCAGTAATGGCAATGGTTTCTTTTTCTGAACTTGATGATGTCTCACTTTATTTCGTGTCTGTATGTAACGTACTCAAGAAGAGGACATCCCGTTTGCCTCTCCATTTCATCACAGATATTCCGTCGTTGGTTTATAATCCTAACAGTTCACCTTTCTTGATTTTAGCATTTACTATGTTCTTATGTGTATATTTTCTTTTACGTCGTAAGGTGCCTACCACGTGAATCAATATCTCTAAAAGTTCTCTAGCAAGTGCTAGTATACCAATTATCGGTGTACAATATTCTCCCTTTCTCTAGTAGACCATTCATTAGGAACATTACCACCGAATTAGGCACTGAGTCAGAAATTGGTTCAGTTTTCCCACAATATATTTTCATATTGTAAGTATATCCACCTTTTAGACACAATTTGAAAACATTTACTTGTGTTTCATATTGCTACACAAGGCCTATAAACAAGGGAGTATTATACGTAATAATATGACACATATAAAGTGTTATACTCTGAGGTGTGTAGCTATATTACTAACATTGATATTTTTGTGAAATGAGTTCCAATTTTTTTTCTGTTGATATTTGCTATCATATAACGTTATGTTCTGAGCAAATATACAAAAAAGTTATTGTGGCTTGTTTGGACCCTTTCTGTTTTTATGGTGTGGCAGTTAGTGTTAATAGAAAATACATAATTTAGCTTTTTTAAGATTGATTCTATTAAGAAGTAAAACAAATAGAATCATTTTTAGATTTAACGATATTTTTCAAATTTCAACCACTGAGTAGGGGTAATTACTGAACATTTAAAAAAAACCGAAAACATTGCGTCTTTTGGTTTTTAGGATAATTAATTTGAGACCTGTTAAACCTTTTTAAGATTTTTCCTAAGCTCGCAATCAACTACACAAAACAGGCGAAAGAACAACTTTTTTGCGGTCACTCTTTGTCTAATCGACATTTTCAATAAGAATTTAAAATCTATGCTTAGTGTTACAATATGGAAGACCACGTATTAGTTTCAAATTTGCTCCCTCAAATCTAAATATGTAGTGACTTATACCTGAACTTTTGATAATATGATCTAATTGAACTTCTGGGCATTTACCGTTGAATTTAAGACAAAATTCTAGCTTGGTAAGAGAAGGAACACCAGTTCAGTTTCCAGTCTGAGTATGTAACCGTTCAAATCTGCAGTTTCCACAAAGTGAAACTGAATGTAAAAGCTAGTTTCTTGGGCCAGCTCGTAACCCAAACTTTAACACATTGGATTTTGCTTTTAGGCATACATGGAAACTTTAGTGTACAAAAACTTTATGAATATTGGCGCCAATTTTCAAATTGCCGACAATATTTTTGAAACTTTGATGAATTGGGGTAAATGCTGATCACTTTAAACATCGACCAAAGTAATTTGTACTGTCGTGCGTCAAGTTGCTTTCTCGAGTGACAATGAGACAGTTTACGCTCGTAAAGAGGTAGGTACACTTGATATTTAGAAAATGAGAGAATGTAATGAAATGTTAAGACGTTATTTAAGCCAAATTAAGGTTATCTGAGTTTTGAACAATTAAGTAAATAAGTACTAGGTTTAACATGTTCTCTTATGTACCTCAATAAATGAAGGAAATGGCAAATATACTTAAAATTTTTCGGCTGAATGAAAAACTGGGTAATAATGAAATTTACCCAACGCACACAAAACTGATCACCGATCAACACCGCTCTATCTTGATTAGCCCGCGAAATTCTAATTGCTTGTTACACTTGAGCCGGATTACTTCCAGAAATTTGTGAAGTGAAAATATTTTTATTGCTGGACTTGAATCACAACAAAAGAAAACAGTTTATTTACTCTTATTACATTGTATATTAATAACTCAACTGCTTTTGAACATGTAATAGTGTCCATAAACAAATAGTGTGAGTAATCATTACACCCTTGTGATGTATTTTTACACCAATGACCTTTAACTTCATGCCTAGTCTATAGTCCATTATTATTGAGGAAGGTGATTTGACAAGTTTGAATAGTTTAGGCATTATCAAACTATTATATTAATATTTATTGTTATAATCATAGATAAATTCACGAAGTTAAAATCGTCAAACACCACAAAATCAACTGATCAGAATAGCCACCCTCCCCACATAAAAATGAGTTTCGAACGTGCTGCGTTGCCACGTTTCTAGCCTAGTAATTTCAGTCACTATTTATTACGCACGTTTTATAAATCCAACATAGTTTTTAGTATTTACTATTTTCTTCCATATTGCTCTCAACAAAAACGAGAAAAATGTAGTATTATTTTAAAAATATATTATCATTTTTTAGTTTTCATAAGTTGGAGCAGCCCATGCTAAAATGCATTTTACATTTTTGTAAGTTTATACATATTTCTAGATTGAAACCAGTATAATGGTCTAAGACCTGGCTACGAAAATTAAAAATGATAAGGTGCTGTGAAAATTTTTATATAAAAACCCTTCTTACTAGCTGAAAAGTACATAGCTCTGCAGCCAGAAGTCGCACCCGAGGCGGGAAGCGCGGGCGCTGGCTCTAAAATTTTTTGTAGTTA
Source organism: Stenurella melanura (assembly GCA_963583905.1). Classification (NCBI taxonomy): domain Eukaryota; kingdom Metazoa; phylum Arthropoda; class Insecta; order Coleoptera; family Cerambycidae; genus Stenurella; species Stenurella melanura. The sequence continues at coordinate 125,722,765 of OY757311.1, forward strand.
TAGTTTTTAACTGTAGAAATTGTACAAAGTTATTGCCAGAAGTCTAGGTCGGGGATTAAACGTTGCCAGATGTCAAGCTGCAGTTCCTGCGATTTTGTTTTTATAATTAAAATCTTCCTATTTTTCCGACTTTTCCGGTTATTAACGTACTAGTAACGTAACGCGACAAATTGAATTCGCGAAATGTCAAAAAATGCTATTTTTCGTTCACTTCTGTCGGCTCGAATTTTCGATTTCGCCCATGATATTAACGATGCCGTGAAAACGCCAATTTCGATCTTTCGGTATCGACATTAGGAAGCCTTCCTGATGATGTATGCATTTAGTTATGAACATTTAAAAATTTTGCTTTTTCCGACGAGACTAATGGAAATTTTAAGCTCAGTTCGACCGCATCACATCATGTTAAGCGACGACTTTCACAGCCGATTTCTGGGTTCGAATCCTGTACGGATGTAATTTTTAAATTTGTTTTGAACTTTATGGCTGATATGTTTTATTCTAAAATTACAGTTTACGTTTTACGCAATTTCTACAGTCAAAAACTATAACTACACAAAATTTAAGAGCTGCACTCAAAGATTTGATTTTGATTAAACACTAACGCGCTTGGTCGTCTCGGATAGGATGCACATATTTTTTTTTAAATTATTGATTAAAAATAGAACGCTAATTATAGGTTGAATTTCCAACCTGTAAATATCAGAATATTTTTAAAAATCAACGATATGAAAAATTTAGGTGTGTATTATTTGAGAGGCTTTAAATATAATACTAGTTCCAATCTAGATATTCGAAAAAAAAAAACATTACAAATGAAAATAAATTACAAAGACGTTAAATTTGAGGTTGTGTTAGTCATATAATGCACGCGCTTCATAGGAGATCTTCTCTTCCATTCACCAGCCGAGTGTAACTCCTTAGTACACAAATAACTAGTATTATATCTTTGCAAATACAAAACGGAGAGTATATTGCATTCGATCGGCACATTTCTAAAATCGGTAATATTTTTCGTAGAGAAAAAATGTTCATATCACTGTGTTGGTGATCGAATTCTGAACAACTTTCAAAATGTCCGTCCGTCTGTCTGTCCGTCGGTCTGTCTATCCGTCCGTCACGTTTCTTGTAAGCACGATAACTTAAGAACGAAAACTCCGATAGTATTGAAATTTGGACAGTAAGTTGGTGTTAGCTAGAGGAACAACCCTATTGTGAACAAAATCAATCAATAAATAAAAAAGTTATTCAATTTTGAAATAAGAAAAAATGTTTTGTAATTAAACAAAAAATGTTTGAAACTAATATAATTTACAAAAAAAAACTGCGAAGAGTATCTTATAGAATGTGCAACAATTATATAACAAGTGTAGTAAATCGGCGAAGAATATAATGGTTAGCTTGTTATTTTTATCTATTCTGTTGATAATTTATTATTATTGTTATAGACTCTTATTTCATATCTCATTTAATTACTTCCTTTTGTATTATTATGACTACTTTATTATATTTTATCTTTTTGCTTATTTTTGTTATAAAAATTTAAATTATGCATACTGTTAAATGAAAGAGTAGCCGCTGTGGTTAAACTAAAAATGTAAAATCTTAATAAGGACGATTTATTATTATTACAATTATTATTAAAACTAATTATACTTTAGGAAATATTAAAATAAGTAGAACCTTTTCGAAATTATTTATAAATCTTCTTCCAGTTTGACCTATATAGTTTTGTTGTAAATACCATTGGACGAGATTAATAGACATCTCCATTATACTCTTAACAGTATTCCTCGAAAGTAACCACAAATGTTTAAGCTAACAAAACGCTCTCGATTTTATTAATGCAATTATGCAATTGACTGCACCCCAAATTAGCAACAACAACTTCATTCATAGGTCATGGACCCATCAGGCTTCCCCTACATCAAATTCATAAAAGTACAAGGAGGGTGTCCCCTTCTGTTCCACCCACAACGATCGCGTGTCTTAGGCACGCGACATTTGGGCAGGTGTCCAGTTAGTCTCTCAGAAGGGTTAATCTTTTGGCTGAGGCGCCGCCTTGTAGGGGAGATTCGAGAGAAAGTCTTACGAGTTGCTTCATTCTCAGAAGGTTATTTATAGGTCGAATAAATTATGGAATTAACACCGATTCTATTGCAGATGGAGGCTGTGATAAAGGAGTCGAAGTGAGGGCAACGGCTTCGAGTAATAGAATTGTTTCTCCAGTTTCATTGAGAAAATTTAGCCTACGGAGTTTTATTGATTTGTAACGCCGATACAAGATGATTTCTTATAAGTTCAATCACTTATCGAAGTATTGTAATGGGAAAAAAGCACTCTCTAAGATTTATTCGAATTTTTACGTTTAGGATTATTATATTATATCATCAGTGTCTCAAATGGAGGCTGCGTATTGCTATCTCCGTTATTATAAAAGATCATTTAAATGAAGATAGTTTTAGTTTTTTAGGGATTTCAATGGTTTTGTCAGATTTCATTGAACGTTTTCAGTTTTTTAAGTAATTAGGAAAAAATGCACTAAAAAGTAAAAAATAATTTTTAAATTCATACATTTGGAAACTTCGGGGGCGATCTTTTAACAGTATTGTACAGTCACAATTGAACAAAGTAGCTGTACAATACTGTTATATGAACGCGCCCAAAGTTTTAAGTTTCCAATTGTATGAGTTTAAAAATTATTTTTTACTTTTTAGCACATTTTTATAAATAAAAGTTTTGCTGTAAAAATATTGTTTTTATTTATAATTTTATTTTTAACTTTTTAGTCTACTTATTTACCGACAGATAAAACCCTTTCATTTCATGCCCATGTCATGGGAGTGGTGAAGAAAGATGTAATCCGCCATATTGGATTTATAATGACGTTATATGGTTTATCGTATTTTACTCGTCAAACCCTTTCATTTGATCAAGGGGGTTGTAAGGAAAAAGATAATCCGCCGTCCTGGTGCGTCCGCCATATTGGATTTCGAATGACCTCACATAGTTTATCGTATTTTACTCGTAAAACTATTTTTTTTTTTTGATACCCATATCAAGGATGTCGTGAAGTAAAAGGTAGTCCGCCATCTTGGGACGTCCGCCATATTGTATTTAGAACGATATTAGATATACTATATTGCACTGTCACCGGACTTACACATGTGTGCAAGGTTTCAAAGCTGGAACTAGTCGATTTTGATTGCAAGGTTTGACCTAAACAAACTAACATAGTAAGTAACATTGCAAGTTAAATGAAAGCTGTTAAAAATCACAATCCTGCACTTTTGAAAATCTCTAATATTTCCCCCATTTTAATAAAAATGTTTTTGCCCTTCTTACTAACCGAATTTCATATGCAAAAGTTATACAATAGTCTTGTTCCATGATATTATTTTTATATAGTGTTTATACGTTTTTATATACTACTGGACATTCTTAGTATGCATTTAATTTTTCTTATTATTAACTTTTTCCGTTCTCGAGATATAAGGGATTGAAATTAGTAATAGTTGCAAAAAAGGTGCGCCTATTTGTGACGTCACTATACGCAACTTTGAACTCGCAGATCTACCGCGACCACTAACATCTGTTCAGTAGTAAGTAAATGCATGGAGTTGAAGGCCGTTTTAGGTGTCTATGAAAGGAGGAAGAGTGGCGTTTTGTTCTGATACATACTTTTAGATTAGAAATCTCAAGTTTAGTTCTCGACTGAGGAGTTTTGTTTTCACTTAAAACGAAAATTAATATCAATGTACAAAAACGTCGAGTCTTCTTTCCAGATACGTGATCCCTCAGTTCAATGCCGCTTTAGAGGTAAAGATCTAATGTGGATGTGTTGTTTAGTATTCCTTGACCTATGGAATATAGAAATATTAATAATGATTTTTAATCAGAGATTCCGTTACCCCAAAACGACCGATTTAACAATGCTTTTAGAGTTATTATTATATGTTATTACATTTCCAAATAACGCGCAGTAACTTCACTAAAATTTAACGCGATATAGGTGTAGAAGCGTATCAAGCGGAAACGGAAAGTTCATAAATCTTACTTTAATATGAATCCTCACGTCAAGGACGAAGAAGCCATTATTAACTTATACAATGATGATTCACATAAACATGATTTAAGACTAGGACTAAAAGTGTTAAATATGTATATCGCCTATTGATTTATTTTTTATTGTATATTAATTGTTATGCATAAATTGCGTGCCAAAATAGAATAATACGTTTTAAAAGATACTATTTTGGAGAAAACGTTAAATAAAACCGTCTTATATCGAAGAACTAGGAATATGATCTGTTCTGGTTTCGATTTTACTATCGGTACAAAATATAATGAGAACAAAACAAAAATCGCAGATTAATTATCTGAAAAACAAAATAAAGAAAGTACAGTATAAGAACAAAAATACAAAGAGAATGGGACCGGAAACATACTGCGAGAACGAAGTAGTTAGAACGGAAAAAGTTGGGAACTATAATAACTATAACACACAAATGGAGAATATGACATGCCTCCATCGGAAAAGCCCTAACAATTGTTAAAATCCTCCCCACGCCGCCAATTCTTATTAGGTCTGTACTAACAGAAGGAAGTACCAAATCCGTTAACAAAGAAACTAAGAAGTTAGCCAGTGACGTCAAACTATGCCAAAAGAAGTTCTTTTAACTCTAAAATGACACAAACGTCTCGACACCATACTTCAGGTACCTGTGGAGCTTTTATTGTTACTTATCTAATAAACATCTAAATTTAAGTTAAATTCGCATTGCTCTGCATTTATAGTTCTCTACATATACCGGTATACCGCGTGTCCAAGGAGTCTGAACACGGTCTAATAGGAAAGTACGTTTTCGTGAAAAAAGTTTCAGACAAAAGCTGTTTGGTTTTGAGAATGACATCTTTTGAACACCAAACCACTTCTCACCCCCTCACCCCCTCGCGGTGGGTGGTGGTGACTTCAAAATTTTAAACGGCAATCCCAATTTTTTTACGCAGATTAGGATTCTCTGAGAAAAAATATTACTACCGGCAAATGGTTAGGTTTTGGGCCGAGACCAACAGTGAAAACAAACGGCTCCGATTCCCTCAAATTCGTGCGTCTCAGCCCCGATGAACTCAGAATAGAGTTGTATCTTGGTGAGAGACGATGGGACTCACCTGCAACAAGCACCCCGTTGATGACACCGCAGAGAGGGGTTTGGAGACAGTAAATACTGGGGGAGTGACAAACTCTGGAGTCCCGATCTTTGCTGTGTTATAATAATGATGCCTCGATGTAATAATAATAATAGTCCTTTTCAGACCTACTTGGTGTGCAAATCCCGAACTGCAACCTCCGCGTAATGCACACTGGATAATGGTAATGCAGGGGATTACCATATTGATTGTATCTGCATGTTCTATTTTTCTGTTAATGCTTTGATCCTGATTCGCCTTAATGAATCTATAGGATCCCAAGTCTAATTAGCTCATTAGATTCTCCGGAAAATATTACAGAAGGAGGTTATGTCACATTTTATGTTTGCTCTGTCTTGAGGCATTTTAGGTTATTTTGAACCTATTCTCCAAAAATGTCCAAAACCTAACCATTTGTCAGTATTAATATTTTTTCTCAGAGAATCATAATCCGTGCAAAAAAATGGGGGTCGTCATCTAAAATCTTATAGTCCCCCCCCCCGCGCAAGGGGGTGAGGAGGTGAGAAGTGGTTTGGTGTTGTTCAAAAGATGCCATTCTCAAAACCAAACAACTTTTGTCTCTTGCAATTTTTCCTTAAGACCGTCGTTGAGTCATTGAGAGATGATTGAAGTTGCAAGAACGAGGATTTTTGACAACAGACGTTTGGAGGGCTTCAGATAAAAAAGTAATCCGCCCAAAAAATAGGGGTTGCCATTTAAAATCTTAAAGCCACCCCCACCTCCCGCGAGGGGTGAGAAGTGGCTTGGTGTTCAAAAGATGTCAATCTTTTTTCACGAAAACTTACTTTCCTGGAAATATTAAACTATGCCCAGACTTTTTGGGCACTGTGTTTTGAAGGCATATAAAAAACTTCAAATCTTTGGCACTTACGTATAGATGGAAGAGCAGGGCCTATATTCGTAGAAAATAGTAAAATCGTAAATATAATGTATTACTTAATACATACAATAACATTGTTCTTATGTAAAGTATGTTCTGGTATAATTAAAATAAGAAATTCACGGAAACACACCTGTTTCAATTTTAATTTCAAATTATTTTGCTATCCGACTCCCTCCTACCCTCGACAGAGTCGTACTTAATATTGTCAGTGTATCATGGAATATCGAATTTGTCAGTACTCCGCAAATATATGATTAATTTATTTAATTTGTCACTGTACCAACTAAATATTTATTTACCAAAGATAATATTTCTAAATTTCTACTGTTGTAGTGCACAAAAATTTTAAGTGCGGCTCTGTGGAATATCCGTTATCCTAAAGAGACAGTGATTAACGGTCAGTTTTTATGGCTTTTTTATGTGCCTTAAATATATGTAGCTAACAATACTGGAGAAACTACTACATCAGTCTACCAAACTTTAAGATAAGTCAAAACGTCCGCTGCCAGTGTTTCAATAAATTTATCAGATTAGCTTTTGTTCTCAATGGCGTTAAGGTGGCCGTTCCCTAGGAAGAGACATCTGATAGGGAAATATTTATTATTTTTGACCATAACTTTTTTTCTTAATAGGTACGTATATTTAAAAAAACTATAAGAGTACCTAAGTAGAACCATAACAAGACTATTACTATGAATTTTCAAGCAATAATTTCAGTGGTTTGCAAAATAGCTAGATTTAAATTTAAAAATTATGTTAACCTTCCTATTTTGTAGTTCTAAATCTAGCTATTTTGCAAACTACTGAAATTATTGAGTGAACATTCATAGTAATAGTCTTTTTATGGTTCTACTTAGGTACTCTTATAGTTTCTTTGAATATACCTACTAAAGTTATGGGCAAAAATAATAAAGATTTCCTTATCGGATGTCTCTTTGTAGGGAATGGCCACCTTAAAAGAACTTTTTGATTTTGGCTCCAAAATCAATCCATATATATGTAAAATAAAATATTTGACTATAGTATAATAAACAAGTTTACATTTTAGGTGCAGCAGGTGGTAATTTCAACGATGAGATATGTATAAGTATCAGACAGATATTGTTGAACTTAAAGTTCAGATATATTTTGTGGAAATAGTTCTGTTTCACAAACCCCACTGAGCTGCACTTTATTCATAATGATAACATCCTGAGCCAGTTCTGGCACAACAAATTATCCTGTTCAAGGAAATATATTATAAGGTCGATACGTTAAGACTTGTTAAAATTGGATTTTTACCTCAGATGATTTTCAACCATATAACATCTTAGGAGACCTTACGTCTTCATTGATCGTATAAAAAAAGTGGTTCTATTAAGCTGATACAAGAAAATGTTGAAGATTTAAATCCTCTCGCTTGCTAGGTTAATCAATGTACCAACCTCTGTCTGATCCGTTTGGCGCAGAGGTTTTTTCATTAAAATTTTTAAATATTTTTCAGTGGCAAAATACCCAATAAAAAGTAAGAAAATCTGAATATGCCACAAATAAACAATTACAGACAATATCTGTACAACGGTATTATGAATTTTATAAAAGACTAAAATTAAGCTATATGTTGGTCTCGTAAACAGCTTGTTTTTCTTCACTTCATTTATTCCTATTTTCCGACGGTTTTCACAGATTAAGCTACTTAAGTAATCTACCCCAGGTTAAGAAGTTTCTATCATTTCCTATAGTTTTTCTTCTCATTTGAATTCTCGCTACTAACTACCAGAGTGTTCTAGCTAATACCTGCTTCCAACTGCTTCTCATTGTTAAGTTTAGTTCAAACAATAAGAAGCATTAAAACTGAAACGTTTTCCAAGTTTTCTGGTAATTAAGTTCTCGTTTCATTTTGTTTGCACTATTGCTTTGGTCTCTATATTTTTCTCATGGACAGAATTAGAAAAATTGTTTTGTTCTTATCTCCATTTTGTTCCCAGTTCTTATTCATAATTAATATTAATTACCAGGGTTTACCAATATTTTAATAGATTTGATAAATTATCATTTTCTGTTTCATGGTTCTAAGTACAACCAGGTACATTGCCAATGGTGACACAATTAAGGTAGGATGTCCTAAGTTTGATCAAGGTACATAGCAAAATATACTAAAACGGTTATTTATAGATAGTATTAGCCATTTTACAGAATGTGCTTGAAATGGAAGCCATCAAAAAACTGTTATTGATATTCATGTTGTATTACGCAATATAGACGGGTTGCTTCATGCTTATGAAGGAATTGACAATGAAAAGGACAAGGCTATACCAATTGTGTTCTTGAGGAGCAACAGTACTCTAACTGGCGGTCTATTAGATCTATTTTCACCATTCTAAGTCACATAATCAACAATATGCCTTAGTAGCACATTAAGAAACGCTTTGTTAGTAATGAAAGATATCTGTGTATTTTGTTTTCTTTTTTGTTACATTTGTGGCCTATCACTCTCAGAAAGTCAAAGAACTGTCTGTGAAAATTTCATAAAATTAATGCAGTAGTTTAGGATATTATTGTCTAGATGCAAATAAAGAAGCAAACAAAATGCTGCTTCCTTGGTGGGAGGGAGGTGCGATAAATTGCAAGAACCGTACATTCCTTTAATACAACTTTGTCCCTCAGCGAATAAGCTTGTTTTTGAGGTCACCTTGTCGTAAAACACTTCAAAGTCTTTTTGCAAATGTGGATATTTTAAAAGAATGTCAATAATTCTTTTTTTACCATGGTTTGAGAATGCTGAAGTTGTGTCACATCCACAAAACGCGTGTAGGAACAACATACAATTATTGAAATTTAATTACTTAAAACTCTTTTGGGAATAATATTTGTTACCAACTTTGCCCATCCTCGGTTTAGAAAAATAAACATTTTCTCTTATGAATGATGCGGCTTGCGTCAATATTACTAATAAATTGATATCTTCATCAACAATGATGACGTCATTATTTTCTGTTTTCTTACTGATTCCAGTGCGAATTATTTCAGCATCCGCAACTTCCTAGCATATCGTCACTCCAATCTTACAGTTTCGCAACTCTTCAGCTAATAGAGAAATTAGTTTTTCTTTATTTTTGCTGTTAGATAAAAATAACGTTCTATACTGCAGGAGTAGGCTGTGCATGCTGTTAGAGAAATTAAATTCGTTAATATTGCAACAACTTATGTGATTAAAAATATTTTAACGTAGTCAATTAATAGTTTTAAATATTATGAAATTTTTAGTGCTAATTTCAAGTAACCATTTCACTTCATTTGTTAATAAACGACTAAAATTCAAGAAATGTCATATCTCGGCTCCCAATTGGTGTAGATAAAACTTTTTTTAATTGTTTCTTGATTTATGTATTTTTAATGTTTAATGTGTGCTAATAATTTTTAATTTTGGGTAAAATATTGATGAGTAAAATGCATTTGTTTTAAACGAAAATTAAACAGATTTTAAAAAAATGGTTTTCAAAAATACAAAAAATGTTTCTCTTGGCGCCGCTGAAAAGTACATAAAATAAGCTATAATCTGAAAAAAAAAGTTTGTTGTACGACTCGATGCCCAAAAATGACCAACTGTTCAATTTTAGGTTTTATTATTGTTTTTGAGCCCTTGTTATAAATATTTCGACTTGAAATTTTGCACCATTATTTATTTTTATTAGCGGTTATATTTGATGCATTATTGTTTAAGTTATTACCAATTGTTTAAAAATGGCCACCCCCGATTGTTCTTATGTTTTGCAATTTAACCAATTGACCAAGAGAGTTCGGATACATCTAGTTATCTTCGAAATTTCATCGTGAACAATTTGTTTCTCTTTCATTGTAACGATAAGAGTGATAGAACCAGAGTTATTGAAGGATAAGTACGAAAAAAATCGATTTTGAACATTCTTTTGTTTAAACAAAAGCTTTCCACCACACGGATTTAATCCAAAACTTTTTCCTAAACTTGTTCTAATGTCTACAACTATAGCAAGACAATTCCCTACAAATTTTAGTTTTACTCCACTAATTGAATATGAATCGGTCACTGATCAAGTATCGCAAGGAGTGACTGTAGTGTGAACTTGCCTCACGGTTTGATCAGTGAGAGGCTGGGAAATATCTTCCTATATAAAGCCTACGCTTTATTCTTACTGTATGGGCTCTATATAAATACTAGTTATTTTTTTTCTTTCTTTTCCACATCTGGTAATTAATTTTAATTAGAAATGAATTTTGTTCAACAACCCACCTACCATAGATCTAGTTATGTTGATCATAGATAAATTACCATATCACTAGAAAACTTCTTTTTTAATACAATAAGTTTTAAAACTTCTAATTCCATTAAAATCTAAACTGTGCTGTCGTCACGACAAACAAATATATTTTAATTTTACTTTATAGACATATACATACATAAGGTTAATTTGAAGCATTTTTAACTGTTCCTTATTATTGTTATTTTGGCTCCGTGAAACTCCAATCTCCCCCAAACCAGCCCCTATTTATAACTCCGCCCTTGACCCTTACGGTATTAGGTCGTTGTTTTTTCATTTTATTTTTATTTCCAAACACTTCGTCCCTGTTATTTTGGTGCCGTTACGTGATATTTATACTTTTATGAAAGATACTAAACATTAATGCTCTCGAAGTGGTATTTACGGCAGTGAAATGTTAAGTTTAAGTGCCGTGTTAAGCTTTTGTAAGCTCAGTGCGAAAAGGTAATAAGGTAATTAACGTTAAGTTAAGCTCTCAAATATACGAGCTTTAAGGTCCAAAAGCTTTGTTTATGATTTTAATTCAATTATTTAGGAAGTTTTAATTGGACCTTCTAAAATTTAAGGACGGTGTTGAGATTTTGCAGTGTTTGCAAGTTAATAAATTCAGTTTTAAGAAACTACTTAGAACTTAATCCCATTAGATATTTCAGTTTTTTAATAGAAAAAGTCCAGGTTTACAATATGATTCTTTTGTCTCTCAAATGAAGGTTTGCAACGAAATTATGCAAAATGGTAGAATTTCTGTTTATTACTTAATCATAAAATTTTTCTGGCATACAATTATTGATCGAATTGTTTTACTTACATATTATTTTGTAATACAAAGATATAAGAACATAATGTTAATGAATACTAATATGTCTTAACATCGATTTCCAATGCTCAAAATAATGCTTATAACCAAGCTTTGCTTAGGTAACTCATCCTCACTTAAAGAAAATATAGTCTGTAAATATAATCAATTACATTATTAACTGTATTTATTGTATTTATTATAACTGTAATTATTAATACAAATTTATATGAATAAATTACTATTCCTGTTCATATTTCCCGAATCTTTGAGCTTGTTAAAATTCAAAGATGTCTTTGAAGTCGATCTCATTTCTCATGGATGTTCTATGAAATTCAAATCAGGACATTTGACCGGTCGCTGTATTATGTGCCAACTACCTAAGTATACTGACTCACCATGAGGTATAAGTTGCTTTCTCATATACAACATATCATACATAAATAGCACAAATCGAAGTATTTGATACTAGAAGGTTGGTGATATAACTATGCGCTGCCAATCGTCCTCAATTTATTATATAACTATATTAACTTTGTTGAGAGTTGGAAGATGTACATCATAGTCAAGCCTATCTCTTTCCATTGCGATATATTAATGTTTATTCTGGTTTACTGTAGACTTTAAGTGGCATGTCGCAAGAAGAAAATCGTCAATATCCAATGTCTATGTTTACGTGCAAATTAAACCGTACTCTTTGATAGTGGCTGGCCAAAAGAGGATCTGTAGATACCCCTGTTGAGTATATGCCTTCACCTACCATCTCTTGGCTACCTCTATAGTTTTAAGATAAATCAAATTGTTGAAGAAAAATGTTGAAAAGAACCTTTGTCTACATATCTGAAGTCTTACACAATGATCTTGTCTAACAGTTTGTCCTTGGTTCGTGGCCTTAACCCACAAGTATCAGGTTTGGGTGTAGCCTTACGTTATTTATATTTGCTCTATTCGAATACTAGATATCGCACATGTGAGAAACAACAATAAGTGAATTATATAACCTTTTAATTTGCTTGAATTCCAAAACAATCCTGAAACAATCTGTTTAAAAGTTTTATTAGTTATATAATTAAAATGTGGATTGCATTTTATCTTTAAATCAATCGACAGCAAGTTCATTAAATGTTGAAGGGTAAGTAATAAGTTTTATAAATCATTTAATTCGTTTTAATTTTTTGATGGTCTACAGCTCAGTCTCTGTTTCAAAGTTTAAATTTTTAGGTCTTGGCAATTAGATGCTGTATAGAAAAAAGCATTGTTGCGTAATTTACTATGGGGCCAAATGCATGTGGATTAAACAAGAATAAAGAATACGGGGTATAAAATCGTTCCCTGTGGGACACCACACTCATTACTCGATTATTTCACAACTCTCTCAGTTAGACCTGGTCTTAAGGGTGGACGAGCGTAGATGCATCTTGACTGTGTTATTGTATGACAATTACTACTGACTGTATACGATTTTCCATTTACTCTGTTCTTTTACTTTAATATAACATTACCATAGTAGTGTTACTTTATTGACCTTAATAGATAATAGTTAGACTTGACTAATGACTATGACACATGGCTTGTGAAATGTAGAATTATTATTATTATCATCATTCTTCATAAAATAAATATTTCTTTCTTAATTATTATTTCAGTTACATTTATTTTTAATTATTTCAAATTAAAATGGTGTTTGTAAGACAGCATAGAGTTTATTATATATACAAAACACATTTTGACGTTTAACTTTGATTTTTTTGAAACTATTTAAATTGAACTTAATTTTATGTAATTTAGGAAATACCCGAAAAAATATACTTCGCGTGTTATTTTCCCTCCGGTTTAAAAATAGTCATTTTTTGTGAAACTTTTTAGCCCTCCATAAATAACAAAAAATTAAATCTGTCAGCCCTTGATAAATTAAAGACGGGCAAAAAATACGACCATATTTGGGTCTAAGCCTCACGTCACAGTTCTAACATATTTTGATTTCCTTATCGAGCTTTAAGACCTACGTGCGACAGCTGCGAAAGATCCGGTATGCAACAGAGGGTAAAATGGCGTGATGCATCCAATTTACTAGTTGTCATTAAATTATTTACATTTACAAATTCTACTAGATTAGTACTTCAGAACTTATCACTATAATTAAAAAAGGAAGTGTTTTATTTAAGAATTGATAAGGGAAACCAATTTATATTATTAGCAGTGTTGTTTCGAAGAACATATTATTTTAAAAACATTTAGAGTTTTATACATATCAAAACAAATAATTCATTGAAATCAAATATTTGTTTAAACTTTGGGATTGTACTACAAGTTCGTTCTTATAGTACAGTTAAAGTCAACGTACTACCTATAGTAACTTTGATGTGACAATTGATAAAAAACCACATCGACCTTATTATCGCTAAAAGTTATAGAACTCTGGGTTTGGTCATAAGAAACTCCTCACATTTCCAAAGTTAAGTTCATTGAAGTAACTATACGCTATTTTTAACATTGGAAATGAATAAGGAATCGGTAGTGTAACGCTAAATGTTAGGAAAATATCTAGAATCTAATATAGTAGGGGAACCGTAGAAGCTATATACGGTATATGCTATATGAGTACCGTATATTAGGAGTTCTAAAAGTTTAAAGTGTAACAAATATTTAATCGCGACCGCTGGACGCAGGGGTAGTCCAATCGGAGTGCTTATGGTATCAGTGTGTAGGTTGGACCTTTCTGCGTCGCATGAAAGTGATCCGGAAGTTATGGGAGTGATAATATGGGAGGAAAATATATCCCTACATTTTCACTACTTTTATAAGTTTAAATGCACTATAAGTGAACTTAACTCCGAGACACTTAGGGTAGAGGGTAATTTCGTGTGTAGGGATAACAAGTCAATATATGGTTTTCAAAGACGAAAAAGGAAAATATGTAAAATGACTTTGTAGAAGATGAGTGTTATTAACCACATACCCCTTATGTGGTTGGGCGAGTTGTTTGGTAATTTGGTGGTAATGGGTTGGAAATGTGCGTGTGAATTTTTTCCATGATAACTACATTCTTTTCCAATGTGTACTCAGAATTTAACGCCGAATTAAGAAAATATATAAAAATTCTGTGCGTCCATTTAAATAACAAATATGACATCAACTTCCGATATTTCCAGAAGTACCGCCATTTTGAAAGGCCGACTATGGTAGGGTACCAAATCTCAAATGTCTATCTCATTTGCCAGTGGGAAATATTCTAATAACTTCTAAAACCCAGGGCTAATTTGTAGGTTGGATTTCCAACCTGTAAATATCAGTACATTTTTTCAAGTCAATAACATTAAAAAATTACTAATAAGCATGCTGACTATGATCTTATGGGATTTTCATTTATACTGAGATTTTACTACTCTCTCATTTCCGAACAGACTTCACAGTATACACGCTATCATAAGCCACTTGTATCTGTTTTAGATTAGGAAAGAATGGATATTGACGAATAATATACACATTTTCATTGGCAACTATTGTATATTCAACTTGAATAAACCTTTGTAATTACCACAAACATAATTCTCTATCAATTCAATCGTATTATTTCCTTTCCTACGCACTCACGGGCAGAAGTTTTATTTCAAACGGGCGAGGCGACTACGCATTTTTTTATGGTAAAATCAAGTTGTCATATTTGTTTAGAAGCATAAATTGAACATTTAGCGAAGTACTTGAAATCAAATCATATTGAAGATGAAAATGTAAAATCTTGTTCACATAAACATATTAAAGATACCAGTATAATCCATCCAAAATAATCCATATTTTACTGCTTTAAAAAATGTATACCTTTGTCAGTAATTTGGAAGTTCTTTCATTTTTTAAAATGGGGTTTATTATTTATGGGATGTAGGGCCATAATGTCACCAAAATTATATTATATAAATCACAAGAACGGGAATATGCAAAATAAATTACCCTTTATGTGCCTGGGCTTTCTGCTTTGTAAACAGCACTGTAATAAATAACAAACTAAAAGTGAATTGTTTTATAATTTGGAACGAGCATGAACACGTCTTACTTTTTACAAATTACCTAAAAATTACGTTATTTTACTTTATCGTCTATATATAGAGAAAACATAGGAAGAATTTCAGATTAAAATGAAAACAAATATTTCACAAAAAAAAATTGGGTCAAAAAGTCAAGTATTTTGCAAAGCTTTCAGTATTATCTGTGTGATTACTGTAAGTGATCATGTTATTTATCGAACTTATTGTCGATATGACTATAGTAAATTTTGAGTTCTTTTCAAATATGATTAAGGATCAAACTAATAATACCGAGAAAAGATCTCTATGTTTATTTAAAATGGCAGATCAGCAAATTAATGTTGAAGATGACGGTACATAACATTTAGGTAGAAACAAAAAGACGTTCCGTTTAACCTAACAGATTGTTAACGTTATTTTAGAATCGCTACTGCAAAGTCGTAGTCGTAGTCATATTTAAAAGACCTTAAAACAATGTTAAGATGAGGACTTTTTCGATTCGATGTATGGTTTTATATATGTATTCAATCATTTCTCCGAAATATGATTTCTATGGATATCTTTTT
This sequence comes from Stenurella melanura, assembly GCA_963583905.1. Taxonomy (NCBI): domain Eukaryota; kingdom Metazoa; phylum Arthropoda; class Insecta; order Coleoptera; family Cerambycidae; genus Stenurella; species Stenurella melanura. The sequence goes on from OY757311.1 coordinate 125,738,520, forward strand.
CAATCTGTAGGGTATAACTAGGCGATGGTCTCCGATTAGTTCCATCAACTATGTCTAGTATATGGTGAGAAAAAACTTATAGTAATTTTTCTATTCGAGAATATGGTGTACGTGCCGTGGATGAAATTGTGTTAAAATTGGTAGTTAGGTATTTTTAGAGTAGCTAATAGCAAATCTGATGTCAAAAATTAAAACTGATAAAGGAGAATTCAATAGGTTGCCATAATTGCATAGCTTTTGCAGATGTACATGAAATTTTGTGCTTGGAGACATTTATTTCGCTTTGTAGTAACTACGTAACAGGTCACTAGAAAGAGTGAAAACAAATTGAACCGCCTTTAACAAAACAAACAAAACAAGCTAACCTTTATACTCTTCCCCTATTTACTGCACCTTTTATATAATTGTTGCAAAAAAAAATAATAATTTAAAATATTTGTAACTTTATTATATGTTGATCGATTTTGTTCAAAGGAAATAAGGTTCATCCTCTAGCTAACTCTAAATTTCAATACTGTCGGACTTTTCGTTCTTAAGTTATGGTGTTTACAAGAAACGTGACGGACGGACAGACAGACAGACAAGCAGACAGACGGACGGACGGACATTTTGAGAGTTATTCAGAATTCGATCATGAACACAGTACTATGAATTTTTTTTCTCCGAGCAATGTTGCCGATTTTAAAATGTGCCGATCTTTGTTTTGTATTTGCGAAGAGTATACTTAATTATTATTAAATAAGATATTATCATCGTTCGGTTCAGTGCCCCGTTTTGCCTACTGTCAATATTAAAGTGGGTGTAAAAACTAACAAATAATAAAATCGAACGTATTTTTAACTAACCTCAATATTGATGTTAGATAGGATAGGATTCAGTTCGAATGACGGAGAAATTTTATTTAATACTTTTTTTAAGGCGGTTGTTTTATATTAAAAATTAGTATGTTACTATGTTTCATTTCAGTTAGCTCCAATTTCCAGGCACCGGCACACTGCATTGGGACATCTTAGCGCCGAATCCAGTCATTTATAGTTTCGACATGACTTTTTTTAAATATGCTCGATCAATTAAAATATTTACTAAAAAATTTAAAAATGTAAATTCGGAGGGTCGTTTGATGCTAGTCGAGGGCAGATGATGTGCAGTGTGACTCTCCTAAAGAAAACGCGAAAAGAACCGATTAAAAATCCATTAAACTCGATGAAATTGAAACCATCGGTAGACTAAAAAATTCTGCATAAAATGAAGTGTAATAATAGAATCAAAGCACGCACCGAATTAATAATTGATAGATTACTGTAAAGTGTTTGTTAATAGTATCAAAAATAAAGTAAACGAGTATCTATATTAGTGCAGTGCGTATAGCTGGGCCACATGGTAAAATTTATACCTGGATCCCTTTTCAAGTGGATGAGAGCAACATAATATGCGTTTATTAGGCAATATAGACAGCTGGCTGTAGATTAAAAGAGATAGGTTTTGTTTAATTTGTAGTATTAGTTTATTAGTTTATTTCTTTGTTTATTTCTTTATTAAAACTGAAAAAAAATTAAAAGTAAAATTGAAAATGAATTAAATATATGTAAGGAAATGGAGAAATACCCGGAATTGGAAAGCTACAGTTGAAAGTAATTACTTCAAAAACAAACTAGTATACAAGGTGTGCAAAATATTCTCTCGGGCCTCTTTCTCATAACCCGTTGTAAAAGCTCTTTCTACCGCGAGGCAGGGCTCTTCCTTGTACTGCCACCGTAAATGAACATTTACCTGTGGAACGGTAAAAGCTCCCTGCGACGAGTGAATTTAAGTATGTCTTAGCAGACAAACGAAGTGAACGTAAGCGGACACAAGGAGGTACACACTGTCAGATTCAGAAAAAGAAGAAACAGAAAACTTAGAAGAAGAATAAATGGAGAGATGATGATAGATCGAAACTTAAAAGAAACATCTGGCAAACGCCTACACTTCCCATCCGATGATGACAGATGGAAATTAAAAAAGAAGCATCTCACAAACACCTACACTTCCCATCCTATATTCCTACCCCGTGTGTCATGTGGCTCTCGCTGCTGACAACAAGCATGCCCCACGTCTAACTCAGCGTATGCAGCCGGTCCGGCGTAATATAAAACATCCAAGGTTTGGTCCCGGCACGCCGTTTGGTCGTCCGTTGGGCGTGTTTGGCGGACGACCGAGCTGCGTGCTGGAACGAACCTCCAGACTGGGTACCCCGAAGCAGCAATGCTGCAAATCAATCAATCAGTCAATCAAAAATTTAAAAATCTAAATTCAGTTTATTACTAAATCATAATTTAATTTGATGGTATACTCTCAAAATATGTTGAATAATATCCCACGTAGGAAGTAGAACAGCTAAATCAAAAGGATTATTTTAATTTTACCTACAGACACTTATTAAATAAAGCCTTTCTTTATCAATGCCCTGCAAACCACAACTATAACACAATCTTACTACTTCCTTTTTTTATACAATAAAATACAAGCAAATCAGAAGCTAACTTGTAATAAACATTTTGAAAAAAATCAGCTTGTTACTGTTCAAAAACCTCAAAATAGGCCTGACTGCACTTCTATATTGGAGGAGAAAATGAAACAATAATTTATGCACATTTTTTCGTCTTCCGGAACTTTGTTAAATTATCTAAAAACGTAAATTTGCAATAACTTCTTGAAAAAAAATTCGAAATATATGCAAACCTTGGAAAACATTTTAATAATTATTAGACATTTTCTATCAAGTTTGCACCCTACTACGATGAGCGTAACATTACAAATAGTTACTTATTAACTTTATTATGATATATTTCGTCAAATGAAATTGCGAAAGTTACGCAAACGATTGTTTATGCAAAGGAATTGGGTCACAATCTGCTTGTAATTTACATAATTTTTTGTAACCCCGTGGATTTTTTCACATTTTTTTTTCTGGCACAGACACGATTTTGTCATTTTAAACCATAAGTCTAAATAATTGTAAAAATCTTAAAATCAAGTTGCGAATGTTTTTGACACCTCGTAAATATCTCAGGATTTTATCAAATTACCTATAATTTAAATAATGAAGTTATGCTTGACTAAAGAAAAGTTAGTAAATGGGTGCTTTCATAATTATAACATTCAAATAATATAGGGATTCAAATACTCCTGTAAATTTGAAACCTCACAAAACAGGAATATATTTTACCTGTTTTCGCTTTCCTTCTGAGACATTTTGCAATTTTCTTAAAATTTTATTCGCATTTAAAATCCGGAAACTGTTGCAAATTTATTATTGTTTTAATTACATCGCTATGTCGCTTCAGATCAATTTGCAACCCATTTAGTACGGAACATGATTTGAATGGTTTTATTCGATTTAACACTCGTGTTACTATTATTAAAATAAAGATAAATGTTAATATTGGTTATTTTAATAGTACATCCAAATTATTAATACTAGTTAAGTTTAGTGAAGGTCCTATACATATGTGTATGAAATTCCATTAGAATAGTTCGGTATGTAAAGAGGGTTAATGTAAGGGGGACACCCCCTTCTATTTCAGGTGCAATCGTCATGTATGTAGGTCAAAAGTGGTTTTTGGGGGAATATAAAGTACCCCGCAGATTATTTCATTCATTGAGAGGGGATATCTTAGTGCAAGGTTACATTTTGCCCATGACACTTCAACCTGTTACTTCATTTGAATGGGTAGGTGTGTTGAATTATTTTGCAGACCCTCTTTTAGGGCCCGTATATGGGGTCCAAGAAGTCTCTGTGTGGGTAATACGCACCATATTTAAAGGGCAATCGTCTTGCATACTGCACTGTTTCACTATTTTGCACCCGGCCTGTAAAGACTTCCCCTATATATGTCGATTAAAAAATGATTTGATCCACTGAAAGTAATAAATTGACTATTAAAATTTTATCAGATTTGCGTGAGTGGAGACAGAAACCTGTGTTTGGATTTGTTGAATATTTCTTAATGTTTTATCTAGTGAGGGGAAGTGTTTTTTGTGAAAATGCATGCTGGCATTGAAACTGATGGAATTTGATTGAGGTGAAAAGTTAAATAATGATCGGAGTTACAAGCAAAATGATAGTACAGTAACCTTATGTAATTTTTGGTATGACGGAGGTCTTGAATAACTTTTTTAGAAAAATTTTGAATCTTAGAAAACATCGCTGAAAATAGTTTTGGGTGCATAAGAACAGTTTTTTAAAAGAAAATTTAAATTTTTTTTAATCTTGGCATGCACATTCTACCAATTTACACCATTAAAACAGATACATTTTCATATTTATTGCTTATCGTGGTGATTTACAATCAATGCTCTTTTACTAATTTCAAAGAATTAGTTTTTTTTTTTTTCAAATAAATAACTAGGCATTGTTTAAAAGTAGGGTGTCATGAAACATGTCCATTGTCCATCATGACAAAAATCTACCATGCTAACTATTAAAAATAATCAGTACAGGTTATAGGGTTCCTTAGGGTAAAGAAATGAGAAACATGGCTCATAAAATAATACTTTAGTAAAGAATGTTTAATTTATGATAATAAATAAATAAAATCATCTATATATTTTTCCTACAAAAAAAGAAAGGTCTTTATTGAGGACAAAATTAACTCTCAATTTAACTGTTAATAATTATCCGTTATGAAGAAAAAATTTATTAGTTTTAATTTAAAATATTTGAATAAGATTCACAAAATCGTTGACTGTTCGGTCCCAGTACGTTAAAAATAACAAGAAGAAAACAGAGCTGATCAAATTCTGCGTCAAACAAAGCACAACAATAAAGCTCTAGCCTAATAGTTCCTAATGTACGCCCTTCCATATTTTTGGCGGAAAAATTATATTTTTCAGATATGTTTCAATACGGTTGGCTCTTATAGTCCGGTCAAATAGTAACAAATTTCAACGTTTGACGGAAATATTAGACAGAAAGTTTAGAAACTTAGCGAAAGATATTCATTAAAGTCCACTATTTAATATACTAATCTTTGTCTTAGTCTTTATCTCTCTCTGTCACGCTCGAGCAGCCATCGTGAAGAAATGATGCTCAAATTAAGTTTTTAAAAATCATTAGGCATGTAGTTTTGAATAACTTTAATCCTTCATCTGTCCGTTCGTCTGTCCGTCCATCCGACTTTCCATATTTCTTGTAGGCACAATAACTTAAAAACGAAAAGTCCGATTTTATTAAAACAATAATAAATCAGTGTTAGACAGTGGATAAACTCTTTAATTTTTGGAAAAAATCGATCAGAAAATATGAATGTTATGAACCATTTTATTTTAAAAAAATGCACCTGAAGACTGTTGTAATCGTTGATAAGTTAATATTTTAGGTAATTGTTTGTGGCTTTAATCATATTTCAATGATACCGATCTTGATTGGAGAAACATTCACTAGTATCATATGTAATATTTTTGTGTTTATAAAATCTCATTAACGATTATAATACTTTTCACGTGTATTTGCTTTTATTAAAATGGTCCATAACTTTCATATTTACCGATTGATTTTATCAAAATTTAAAACGTTCTTTCTCTATCTAACACGGATATACCGTTCAAGTTTGAATAAAATCTGTCTTCTCGTTCTTAAGTTATTGTGCTACAAAAATTTGGCGAATGGAGAGACAAATGGATACAGACGAACGGACAGATGATGGACATTTTGAAAACTATTCAAAATTACAAGGCTAATACAATTTTTCTCTGTGAGCGATATTTATTATGATCATCATGAAAGTACTTCAAAGCTGAGTTAAAATACACACACTCTCTTGGAGAAGTTTGCCTAAAAACCACTATTTTAATTTTTTTGTCCGTAATGAGTAAAAGTTTACTCGATTTTTGGTAATAAAAAATCACATAAAAATATAAAAAATTAAGGTTTTTAGATATTCGAATATCTTATTAAAAATCAAAATTCGATACATCTAATTAACAAAACCTTGAACAGTGTAGAAAGGAAGTGAGTAGACAAGACACATTTCTGGCCCCGCCCCGGCAGGACTAAGGAAATTTATTAAAATTTTTTATAAACTGTTGACTGTGTTTTGTTAAAATTTAGGATCTAAATTTGCCATTGGTTACCGGCCAATAATTAACATCGTCGCGTCGTCCGGAAATGTATTGCTTTTACTACTAGTTACACGATGTACTATTCTTTACGCCTACTGACCTATGCCCGTCAACCTTTACTATCAGAAATAGACAGACGATGTTAATAATTTATATATATATTTATTATATTTTTTTTCCTACGAATCATCATTCATGAGATATCGCGTTTTCAAAAGTTGGAAACGTCATATTCTGTGCATAATATGCGCACATCTCGCTTCACCTATAAGGTAAAGTACTTGGCGCATTTTAACATTGGAAATGTTTATGTTCGTATATGGGGTAGAGTTGCCAGTTTTCGTTCAAGGTCAAAAGACGGCAGTGTCGCGGTCGAGTGAGACTGTCGTATATGCAACGGCTGATATACGCAAATGTAATATGGGTTGCATATATCGCAGGGGGTCAAGTTACCAGTTTTCATTTAAGGTGGAAATACAGCGGTGTAGTGGATTGTGCTGTTTCCGGACGAGACGAAGCCGAATCCGGAAAAAGTTTATGTTTTATGTATGGTGTTATCATTTCCAATGTCCCGATGGTTGCCAGGATTGCGAAATCTGTGAATTTTTTTAACATGGTTTCCCTTGTCAGCATAATCCACGATCGATTATGATTAAGTTTGATCAGACAGTTTCCTCTTGATTAAGAAAATGGTATTGTTGGTAATTTATCAAAATGGAAAAGATTACTATTGACTTTTAAAAATCGTTGTATGATTAATGATCTTCGAATTCCACTTCAAAAGTCATGTCTTTTTCTTCGCCTTCTTCTTTCTCTCCTTGCTAGATTTCTGTAAATTGGTGTAAGAAGAACAAAGCGAAGAAGACATGACTGTTGGAGTGGAATTCGAAGATTACTATCAATCATACGACGATTTTTAAAAGCCAACAAGAATCCGTTCCACATTGATAATTACCAACAGCACCATTTTTTTTTATCAATAGGATCCATTTTTTTAATCAATAGGAAACTGTCTGATCAGACTTGCTTAATCATACTCGATCGCGGATTATACCTACTAGGGAAACCACGTTGAATATGCGCAAAAATGTGTACGTATTATCAGAATACGACGTTTTCAACTTTTGAAATTGTGATATTTCATGAATGATTCGTAGGAAAAAAAGTAATAAAACAATTTTTGTAAATAATTACATGATGTACAACCTTTTTATGACCTATTTTCACGATAAAACTTAGGGTTTACGAGAAACATGCGAAAAACTGATATTTGTGACTTTTGAGGTTACATAAAATTTCTAGCCTACATGGGATAGGTGGGAACTTTTGACATTTCGTTTGTAATAGTGTGTTCAAGGTCTGTACAAATTTTAAGCTCTATGCGAATTATTACGAAGTTTCAACTTTTTTAAAGGGTTTTACTTAGCTTATTAAACGGTTCTATTTAGCTTACTTTGTTTGTGTCTTCTGTGGGTCAAATCTAGTAATTGAAATCTTACCCCCTTCCTGTTGACCGATTGATCAAAAGTTTGGTGCACACGTTTAGTTCTGATAACAATAGAATTCTGTATATTCATTGTTATTGTAAATCCAAGATGGCTACCGCCGCAAAATGGCGGATTACATTTTTTGCAACCTCCTCAATATGGGTATCAAATAAAGGGGCTAACTAGTAGAATACAGTACACCCTGAAAAATTCAAAATCCAAGATGGCCGCCGCCACAAAATGGCGGATTACTTTTTTCAATCCCCTCAATATGGGTATCAAATGAAAGGGCTTAACAAGTAGAGCACAGTACACTTTAGAAATAACTAAAATAAAAAACTAAAAACTTGAAAATAAAATAAGTAAAAATTAGTTTTTAAATTTAACGATTTTATTGGAAAGAAACATAATAATGATCCAGATAATGTACTAAAAGCTAAAAAATAATTAGGTACCAGTCATCACACCACTCTCCTCATCGATCTAGAGCGTTGATCAAACTAAAATAAAATCGTGGGGCATAGCATAACCTGAGTAAATATGTAAATATGAAAAATCCGACTCTCCCCAAGATTTTATTTTAGTCTGATCAATGCTCTAGATTAATGAGGAGTGTGATGTCTGGTACCTGGTATCTACCTAATTATTTCTTAGCTTTTAGTACATTATCTGCATCATTATTATGTTTCTTTACAATAAAACCGTTTAAATTTTTTTACTTATTTTTTTTGTGTCTATTTTGACTGGAGTAATAGAATTGCATTGTGTTGTGTATAGAGCAAAATGTTAATTAAATGGGTGTTCGCCGTCGGCTACGCCTCACCGCAACTTCTGCTCATTTCTCTGTAGCCTCCTATACTGATGACATACTGAGTGAACTATAACGTATAATTTTTGGGCGCAATCTTGCGGTATTTATTTTCGATCATGTGGACCAAGCAGACTACCAAGCCGAGTGAAGTAATATTCTTTACTTTTCACATTACAATTTAAAAACGTTTTGTTCTAGCTAACAATAATGGTTTGTTTTGCCAATTGCCTCTATTAACTAATTATTTCACTGAAAATCAGTGGTTGTGTGTCTGAATTAAATCTGCGAGCGGCAACTTCCAGTGAACTTATTAACATAATATGCACACTTGTAATTCTCGATGATTTACTCGTCATAACTGCTGGCAGCAAACAACAATCTCATTTTAAAGTAGCCGAGAGCTTAATTTAGGAAATAGATTGTTAAATCTAACAGAGTTGACTTTGCATCCGACTGGGTACTTCCTCTGTAAAAGTATTCTCATCGTTAAATTATATAATGCTCTAGATATAAAAATTGCAGCTGCTAATCAATTACACCTATTTTTAGTCAATTCCAAAACTAAATGCGTCACACGCCGTCATCGGAGTCCACACTGCTTTTGTCTCAAATATTTTTAATGATATACTTTGGAGTATATGTTTAAAGAGTCGAATGAGGCCATGTTACTTGGTTGGGACCCTAGATTCGAGCTCACTCCGAATTAACTTCGATAGAAATGATAGAAAATGATACATCAAGAATACCTTGGCTATTTTTTCAAAAATGTCAGATTTTCAAAACAATTTTAAAAGTTTCTTGAATGTTACACTTTCTTGGCTTTTATGCCAGTATTGTATATAAACAATGTATAGAAACAATGCGAAACTTCAAGAGAACAATGTTTGTAATTCATATGATTTCCCAAAAAATAAAGCCAAACGTATTTTTCTATAGCTTATCCAGTTTGATGAAAGATGCTCTTGAAGTTGCGTATGTATAATTTTATTATATATAGTCTTGAAGACAATTAAAAAGTAGCTTGTGTTTATTTTGATCTCGCCCGTGCTCTTGAAACCGTAAATCATTTGTTACTGCTGGAAAAAATGAAAGGTTATAGAATTAGAGGAGCTCCCATACATAGAATTACTACTTAGTGAACGCCAACAACAAGTAGTATTAAAATATAATAACAAGTTTTTTATGTATCAGAAAAAAGGGTAGTACCGATTGGGATTCCTCAGGGAAGTACTCTTGGACCAATTTTGTTCCTAGTATACATCAATAATATCGTCACATAATCGACAACTCACTAAGTTCTCTTTTTGCCGACGATTACGCTGTCGCTCGTGCGGCAGACCCAGTAAAGCAGTTATCAGATAAAGCCTAAAATTGTGCAGCTAATGAATATTAACAACGGACTTATATTAAATACGAGCAAAACCGAACTTTTGTCATTTTCCTCAAAATAACTTAAACTTTAAACTTGTTACACTAAGTAATAAATCGATCGGCCATAATAATAAAAAAATCGGTAAAGGTGTTTACACAGAACTTCCCTCTTTATTTGTGCATGGCGGTCGCTCTAAAAAATTATTCATTACGAAATGACATTGAAAATAATAATCGGAATAAAGTTATCACTATTATTACAAAGAAGACCTGATAACTTTTGGTCAAGAAAACCTGTACATTTTTCAATAAAACTGTAATAGGTGCATATGCCAAATATTATTGCCATCTGTCACATTTGCATTTCCATATTCACGTAGTGGAGTGGAAGTATAGTAGTTGTTAATTTTTTAATTTTTCAAAAATGTTGGTAAAAAATTTTTCAAATTTCTGTTCTTCTGAAATAGACTTAGAATGTCATGAAACGTGGAAATTTTAAATTTGAGCAAACCAATGTTTTCCTTCTATTCTACAGTAGTGGTAAAAAAATCGGTAAAGGTATTTACACAGAACTTCCCTCATTCATGGCAGTCTCTCTAAAAAAATAATAATTACGAAATGACATTGAGAATAATAATCGGAGTAGAGTTATTGCTATTATTACAAAAAAAACTTGATAAGTTTTGGTCAATAAAATATACAGATTGCTCATCCAACAGCAAAAGTTCAATACTAAATAGCAGGTGCCACATATGGCAGGCTTGCGCAAATACCTTTACAAATGTCCACCATGACTGAATTATTTCTTGGGATGACCACCCTGTACATTTTTCAATAAAAGTATAATAGGTGCATATGCCAGATGTTATTGCCATCTGTCACATTTTCAATCCAACATTCACGTAATGGAGTGGAAGTATAGTGGTGGTTAAAAAATTTCATTTTTTTCAAATTTTTCAAAAGATGGTAAAATAATTTTCAAATTTTTTTCTTCTGAAATAGGTTTAAAATGTCAAAGGTAGAAATTTTAAATTAGAGCAAAAAGGAAAGTTTCCTTCTGTTCTATAGTAGTGCTAAAAAAAGTTTAAAAATTAAAAAAGATGTATTTTTAAAATAGGTTTAGAATGCTATGAAACGTGAAAATTTTAAATTTGAGCAAATAAAAAAAAATTCGATCTATTTTAGTGGTAAAAACTTTCTGAAAAATGTTGGTGAAAAAAATTTTCAAATTTTTTTTTCTGAAATACCTAGGTTTAGAATGTCATTTAAATTTGAGCATTCTGGTGTTAATTTTTTTTCCAAACTGGTAACAAAATGTTGCAAATTTTTTTTTCTGAAATTGGTTTGGAATATCATGAAACGTGGAAATTTTAAATTTGAGCAAAAAAAATTTTTTCGTCTGTTCTATAGTAGTGATATATAAATGGATTAAAAATGTTTTCAAATTTTTTTAAAAATTCTTCAAAAACATTTTTAAATTTGTTTGAATAGTTTTAGAATGTCATGGAAACGTGGATAGTTAAAATCTGAACAAAGAAAGAAAAATTCTTAGTGATAAAATTTCAAAAAACTTTTTTTTTTTAATCAGGCTTAGAATGCCATGAAACGTGAAAATTTTAAATTTGAAGAAAGAAAAAAAAATCATTTTAGTAGTAAAAATTTTTTCAAAAATATTGGTGAAAAAAATTTTCAAAATTTTTTTTCCTGAACTAGGTTAAGCGTGTCATGAAACGTAGAAATGTTAAATTTGAGCAAAAACAAATTTTTTTCATCTTGGTAAAAATTTTTTCAAAAATGTTTGAAAAAAATTTTCAAAAATTTTTTTTTCCTGAAACAGGTTTAGCGCGTCATGAAACGTGGAAATTTTAAATTTGAGCAAAAAGAAATTTTTTTCACTATTTATTCCGTTTAGACGGTCCACTCTGTATATTTTTCAGTGAAAGTTCTACCAGTTCTTCGCTGGCAGTAGGGTTAACTACCTACCAAATTTGACTGCTCTCCGTCAAGTAGTTTTTTTAGTAAATACACCAACAGACAGACAGACAGACAGACAGACCGACAGACAGACAGACTGACGGAATTGAAAAACCTATATTTTCGGAATCTACGTGTTCTGAAACGTCAGAATCCGAAAAAATCTCGGAGGGTGATTTTTTCTCGAATACAATACTTCCCTTCGGTATGCGAGGGAAGTAAAAATTCAAAATTTTTTAAAAAAATTTACGAAATTTTTTAATAGATTTAGAATGCCATGCAACGTGGAAATTTTACATTTGAGCGAAAAAATGTTATTTCCATCTATTCTAATAGTAAAAATTTTTCCAAAATGGTGAAAAATATTAAAAAAAAAATTTCTGAAATAACTAGAATGTCATGAAAAGTGGAAATTTTAAATTTGAGCAAAAGAATTTTTTTTCATCTATTTTAGTGGTAAAAAAAATTTAAAAAATGTTGGTAAAAAAAATTTCAATTTAAAAAAATATATATTTTTAGAAAGTCATGAAACATGGAAATTTTAAATTTGAGGAAAGCAATTTTTTCAAAAATGTTAAAAATGTAAAAAAATTTTCAAAAATTTTTTTTCTGAAATAGGTGTAGAATGTCATGAAACGTGGAAATTTTAAATTTGAGCAAACAAATTTTGTTTTTTCTTTATTTATTCTCTTTAGACGGTCCACCCTGTATATTTTTAGTGGTAAAAAATTGTTCGGAAATATTGGTATTTTTTTCTGAAATAAGTGTAGAATGTCATGAAACGTGGACATTTTAAATTTGAGCACAATTTTTTTTTCATCTATTTGTGGTAAAAAAAATTTCAATTTTTTTTTTTTTCTGAAATAGGTGTAGAATGTCATGAAACGTGGAAGTTTTAAATTTGAGCAAAAAAAATATATTTCCATCTATTCTGGTGGTACTTAAAAATTTTTTCAAAAATGTTGGTAAAAAAATTTTCAAAATTTTTTTTTCTGAAATAGGTGTAGAATGTCATGAAACGTGGAAATTTTAAATTTGAGCAAACAAATTTTGTTTTTTCTTTATTTATTCTCTTTAGACGGTCCACCCTGTATATTTTCCAGTGAAAGTTTAACCATTTCTTCGCTGACAGCAGCGTCAGCTACCTACCAAATTTGCCTGTTCTCCGTCAAGTAGTTTTTTTTAGTTAATGCACCAACAGACAGATAGACAGACAGACTGACGGAATTGAAAAAACTACATTTTAGTAAACTACGTGATCTGAAACGTGAAAATCCGAAAAAATCTCGGAGGGCGATTTTTTCTCGAATACAATGCTTCTCTTCGGTATGCGAGGGACTTACAGTTGATAGCCAATTAAAATAGTATGATCATATCGAAGTTTTATATATCAAAATGACCATACCATGTCTTACGTGATTTGGCCATTGCGTAATTGCCTAAATCTAGATATCCTTAAAATCTTTTATTTTACGCATGTGAACTCACATCTAAACTACTTCATCATATGCTGGGAGCTAATGATCTACTCGTATCGCAAAAAACAAAAAGGGATTATAAGGAGGATGTTATTCAAAACGCTGTGTCTAGGCTCCCGGTACCGGTAACCAATTTTATCCCGGTATAAATGAGAACATCACAGCTATCATAAGAAATTTTGAGCAGAACGTTTTATTTGCAAAATTTTGAGGTAGGTCAAAGTAGTCCGCTGAAAGTCAGTAGGTGGTATCCGAGAAGGGCCAGGAAAATTGCGACGATTTTGAAATTGAAAGTAAATTGCGAAAACGGTGCATGCTACTTGCCCTTTTCGAATACCACTACTGATTTTCAACGGACGGCCTTGACTTACCTCAAAATTTTGCAAACAATACTTTGTTTCACTGTTCAAAATTAACTTACTTTATATTCCACAGTTCATAATTACTCTAAAATGTAACAAGTTAGCATAAATACATCGCTTTGCTTACATGCTACCGGGATAAAGTTGGTTACCGGTACCGGGAGCCAAGGCACACTCTATTCAAAACAATGGGTCATTCCTGCAGACAATTGTTTAAAAATTTAAAAATACTAACAGTTCCTTCTCTTTATATATTTGCTTGTGTTATTTACGTGAAAAAGAATATCTCCCAAGTGACAAATTCAGATAAAAAAAAATTGCGAAAATTGGAACGTCGTCTGGGAAATGAAGGATTTAAAATTTGTTAATTAGGTTATAAATAAATAAAAAATTACTTTTACTGCATCCTGAAAGCCCGCCTTCCCCACGACCCCCTCACTTTGAATACATATTGATTTTTTAATACATGTCTCAGTTTATTTTTGTTATCCTTGAAGAATCGACTAGACAGGCCCATGACGTGTCGACAGCCATAAACAGTAAGTATTCATAAAACTTTCTAAAAAGGGGTGCTTGCAAATTACATTTGATGTTGTAAAATAGATTTTAAAGCTACTGTGTTTATGTTATCTAGCGGAAAATAAACAGCAACTAATTTTGATTATATTTTACCGCTCCTTGCTTTTGATTTACATTTCAATATTATTCGACAAGTTTTTAGCGTTTCTTCCTTTTTTCGGCTTAGTGGATCCAATTTTGATAATGATCAAAACAATTTTGGTCATGATGATCTAAAATTACCAATTTCTGACGGGTTTTTGGCCATATGGTCGGTTTTGCCTTATTAATACGTTTTTAGATCCGCTGCGAGTGATTTTCGATTTTTAGGGGACAAAAATTACCAGTTTCTGGCCAGTATTAAGACTATTTTGGAAACTAAAATTGAATTTTTAAAATTAAATTTGTACAAAGTTGGCTGAGTTGACACACTTCGTCAAATTTACTTGAATTCTTTCAAGTTCAGAATGAAAATTTGGCCAAATTTGATTTGTACCAAATTCGTTAAAAATTTGCTTAAATTTTGCGCAAGTTTCATCAAATTTCAACTTTTTGTTGCCGGGTTGAAAAACTTTGTGAGGAAAAAATTTTTCCTCCAATTCGAAAAAAAAATTTTTTCGCCAATTTCATTTTCAAGTATCTGATTTGCATAAGAAAAAAAAATTTCTTTTTCAGGTTCAATTGTCCAAAGAATGTTTTTTTTTCGTACAAACCATTTTTGAGCCAACTAATAGCCTTTGCGTGCCAGGGCCCCACCGGTGGCCCTATGTCATTGTTTTCATGGGTCATGGGCCGCGTGACCCAGGATGCAGTAAATGACGTTTTTGTGTTCTTGGACACCCAGAAAATCCAGTTCTATCCTTTACTGCATTTCCACCCAACGGGATCCAGGCCACTTCCGGTTGCGCGCCATCTTGGATGCAGTAAATGCATTAAAACGCCTTTTTGGGACATCCTTAACCCCCCCACGGGTTTACTGCACTTGCTTTTCCTGGGGAAGGGGCAAAAAAAAGCACTCGAGATTTTCCCCCACTTCCGTGCGATATAGGTATAAGCATCGCTGCAGCGGACCTCTTTTATATACCTCTCTCTACCGTTTTAGATGGTTTACTACAGTGCCGCTTGTTTAGGTTATTGATTGCAGCTGGCTCTCGGACTATTAGATGTAACATTGAAATATTAGAATTAAGTTAAACTTATCACATTCATTGTATGATTTATGGTTTTTGTCATATCGTCTGAACTAACCTACTGTACCTAAATGTTTATTTATTGGCAAATGACGTCTTATATTTGAATTTTCTCCTGTACAATTTTATTTACAACGTTGATTAAGTTAATGCTTGCGGTAATCTAAAATTAATTTCACCCAGATTTAGATTTCACTCAGTTTTACGTGGGTCAAAGCCCTGCCGATCTACGCCACTGTTTATGCAGTAGATTATAAAATTGGATCAGAAACAATTCATGAAAATATTATTATATAAAAGTTTGTAAATGCCCTCGAGGTGACCAATTATCAGCACGTGATGAGCAATCTTAAACCAACACTTAATAGCCATTCACAGTACCTTGTGTCCCTTTAAATTATTCCACTCGGCTTTGTATAAGTCTTACGTTTTTGTTGTATTTTTTAATCGTACACTGCTCTAAGAATATGTTCATTATAATCAATATCCATAAATAGTTACTTATACTACAGTAGAACTGTTGATATAGTTACTAGTTTCATTTTATGCAATGTTGGAAAGCTCTTCATTTGACATTGGCAACTAGGTTTGTAAAATTGTGTGGTTATGACTGCGGGTAAATGGTTTCAAGGTCGTTTGAAGGTAAAGCCTCTTTTTTTAAATGAATCTAGTTTTAACCCCGGAAATGAAACGAGCGAAAAATTTTACGTTCGGGTATGACCCACTTACAATATTGACCTCTAAAGGTCATCTTTACACCATAATTTTGTACGTGCCGAAGGTCATCTCCGAACGTAAAATTTCCCGGGTTAAAAGTAGAGGGTTCCATTTGAAAAAATCGACTTGACCTTCAAATGACCATGAAGGTCAACGGTCAAGGTCAAATACAATGTCACCGTCAGATAGTCAGGGAAATTTCCTACAACTTTTGTATTTAAAGTTTTTTCTATGATTCGTATTTTTCAAGACAAGTATTCATGCTGTTCCGCGCACTCATTTTTTTCATGTATCAATAGTTATTAAAGTATTTTTAATTAAGATTAGGTTAGATTATGAATTAAAAGCAGCTGGCCGATTGGTCTTGACCACCGCGACTTCCTATTGAATGTGGTACTCCTGTATGGGTTTCCTTAGTGGAACTTATCCAGCTTTATACTTTTTCCAAACTCCATAGCTTTAATAGAGGATCCTATCAGCCCTTGATTTTCCTCTTCAGGTAGTTGATAATTCCAAAAATATATTTCGTACGCATTCATTGGTAGATATTCGTAAGCATTGCGTTACTACGTGGCAAAAAGTAAAGGAGGATGTTAAAGAGTGGCTAATAGTTGGGCAACAAGAAATGAACATGGTTTCTCATAGTATTTTTCTCGTAGAATGCGATGATGTATAGTTGCCTTCATATTTACAACGCACATAAAAAATTCCCGTCAAAGGAGTCCCCGCGGCGGTATCATTCAATAGGTAAAGATGCCGCCTGCCCGTTTTGTAGTTACCGCATTTTTTACATGCCTTAAAATTATGAAGACGACTATATTCGGTTTTGCAAAAAATGGCGGGAAAATGTGGAAAAGTTAAAAAAATTCCTGAGAATTCACAAAGTCCTGTCTCAGATATTCACAAAACTTTTTTCTCAAAACCACATACATCATCGCATTCTACGGGAAAAATGCTATTAAAAACCGTGTTCAGTTTTTGTTGCCTAACTCAGGTCAAAATTAAACACTATTTAACATCCTCCTTTAAATGTTTTTTATGCATACCAAGGTTACTCTATTGTGCCTTCCTAGGTTTATAAGGACATTCAAGTAGTCTCATATTAACTTACATGGAACCGATTGCCTTTAACACTGCTTGGCTATTGGAGATGATGGCAATCAGCTGATTGACAGTTCCTTGCCTTATTCATTTATTTGCACACCATTGCCATTTCAGCAGCCTCGTATTACCCATTAGGCACAGTTAGAGACATGGCTAAAGACACTATACTATCACTTAGAGAGCGCCAAATTGTTAACAATATATATTAATAAAATATAAGAAGAACTCATTAAAAGAAGTACTTAATATAGCATTGAGTTGAAATGTAAACATAATTTTTCGTAAATAGCAAATTGCACATGATAATCAGTCATTTCGCGGATAGCTATCTGTATGGTATTAAAAAATTACTGCAATACCAAAAAAATATATCTGTATCTAAGCGTGTAAATATTAGCTATGTGCAAGGCTTTGCTTTTTTCATTCATTCCGTAAGTATGCCGCTCGTTTTTTTCTTTTCGATATCATAATATTTACACCTTCGGATCTCATTTTCTTCTTTTTTTTTCAATCCTGCCCAAGATCCCACCATACATTTGTCATAGCTTATACTCTTTCAGGGCAGAGTTATGTACGCCCAGCGGCACTCGAAGGCCACCTAACCATACTGTGCGCCAGAGGTGGGGAAGAACACCAAGGAAACTTTTTTCGTGTACAAATCCGTGGGGAAGGGGTTGGGTCGAGCCTATCGCAACCAGGAGTCTAACTCACTCTCTACACAGGTGGTTATTTCACTTTTTAAGCATCGATCAGCAGAGGGGGAGGTGAAAGTGTCACATGAGTTCAAATCGGTCCTGTTCTCCTAGAGTTATCAGATTATTTTCTTTTCAGCTTTTCTTGTAAATCTAAACTGTTAGTGCAAATATTGGCGATACTGGAGGACCATGTTCCCAGTCTTCTCTGTCGGATGTTTTATTATTTTTATTTTTTATTAGTTATTTATAGCTAATTTTATGCCGCAGCTTTCTTCGTCCTGAAGTCAGGTTTTACTGTCTAAACGTAGCGAAGACCCAAACTTACTAAAAAGACTTGGGTTTTTAGGCATCGCACCACCAAATGAGCCTTACTTCTAACGTGGTTCTGTATGGTGCGTATACGCGGGATGATTCAATTGTTACCTCTCAGCCCTCTGACGTTGTCTCCTATTAAATAAAGTCCAAGGCAATTTCGACGCAGATCTGCTATAAACAAAAAAAATTTTTTATTCCTCTAACGCCGACTACGGACAAACATCGCCATCAGGTGAGCTACCCCCAACCTGGAAATTTTACCTAACTTTTTCTTCTCATAAAAGAATTTTTAATAGATAATAAACCGACTGCCTTACATCTCCATATTCATGACGCAATGTTTGTGAATAATTTTGATGGTATAGAGAATTTACAAAAAACAAGCCGTTTTGGAATTACATGAGTTTCTTTCATTAATGCCAGTACACGTGAATTTTGATAAATCCCTATAATTTATTTATTATTTATTATAGAATATTGGTTACCAAACACTTTTTTTCAAGATAAGGAAAGTGATATAATACACTATCATAAAATTATGTTTACCACTTCCGGCCAAACCGGAACTAACATGATGAACCAATATGTTCCTACATATTACATTTTTTTTTCTAATAACGCTTCCAATAAAACGGCTCCCAAAACTTAAAGTTAGTAAGACAACAAAGAAAATACACACTAATTTAGAATGGGCTAAATTTATATTAACAATTCAGTAAAGAACGTAAACAAAAGTTTTATAAACAAACATTTAAAAACTATCGAAATATTATTAAAAATTAAATTAAACTAATTTCTTTCTTATTAGTAGGTACTTATTATATTAAATGTTCAAAATTTCTCCCTTCTTCATGAATACACATATTGTACCGTTTCAGTAACTCTTCATTGCAAACTTTTTGTAACGTATGTCTATTTATAGCAGCAACACTTGCATATATTTTATTATACAAATCGGCCATATCCTCAATGGGTTCAATGTACACTACACTTTTTAAATACCCCCAAAGGTAAAAATCTAATGGAGTCAAGTCAGGTGATCGTGCTGGCCATCTGACTACTCCATTAGTACCAATCCATCTCTGAGGGTACATTTCATTAAGACAATCTTTGACTAGTACTGAGTTATGGGGTGGTGCACCATCTTGGTGAAACCAAATATTCTCCTGGTTATGAGGGATAGTCTCTAATAATCCTGGCAATACATTTCTCAAAAATATCTCATATTTTCTTCCATTTAAAGTCCCATGGAATAGATATGGTCCAATAATATATGAATTTAATATTCCACACCACACGTTAACTCCAAAAGTTACCTGATTTCGGGTCATTCTCATCCATCTAGGATTATTTTGTGACCAGTATCGGCAGTTATGCTTACTCACAACTCCGTTGTTGTGAAAACGGCTTTCATCGCTCCAGAGCACATTTTTTAAAAAAATTGGGCATTCTTCAGAAAGAACTGAAAATTCATCTAGAAAATGTAATCTTCGTTCATAATCACCAGGCCTTAAATGATGGATCAATTTTAATTTGTATGGATGGTATTTATTTGATTTTAATATTCTATGGCACGAAGATATCGACAGATTAGTTTCCGATGCCAATTTCCGGAGAGAACATTGAGGATTGTTGACAACACTATTTAACACCAAGTCTGTATTTTCATCGTTTCTAACTGGCCTATTTCTGTTACGAATAGTTTTCTTAAAACTACCCCAGTTTCTTAAATTTTTAAACAGCATGATAAATGTTTTTTTATCGGGTGTAGGTCTATTTGGAAATCGTAAACAAAACAATCGTTTTGCTTGTCGGGAATTTCTTTTGCATTCACCGTATATTAAAATCATATTTAACTTATCTTCATTGGCGTATCTAACCATTTTTTAAATTTATTTTTTTTTATTGCCTTATTTGGATTAATTTGCTTTGAATTGTTTCTAAGTACACTATTTCTGTTTGAAACTATGATTGAAATGCACCAACTACAAACTTTGTTTAATAACTGTCAAACTTAAAATTAAATCAAAGCCTACTAATATCTCTTAAGTAGATTTTTCATTACCATTCTAAATTAGTGTGTATTACTTACTTTAAGTTTTGGGAGCCATTTTATTAGAAGCGTTATTAGAAAAAAAAATGTAATATGTAGGAACATATGGATATTGGTTCCTCATGTTAGTTCCGGTTTGGCCGGAAGTGGTAAACATAATTTTATGATAGTGTATTATATCACTTTCCTTATCTTGAAAAAAAGTGTTTGGTAACCAATATTCTATAATAAATAATAAATAAATTATAGGGATTTATCAAAATTCACGTGTACTGGCATTAATGAAAGAAACTCATGTAACTCCAAAACGGCTTGTTTTTTGTAAATTCTCTATACCATCAAAATTATTCACAAATTATTGTTTAATCACATGACTTATGTTTCAAGGTTCCAGCCATCAAAAAATAGTTTTGCATCGCAGCGCCATCTCTGTGTGCTGTTGAGGAAAAATTCTAATCACCGTTAATTAAACCTTTCTTTGGTATCAATCATCTGCCATTTACAAAAATAAAATATCTTTATTCATTTTAGAGATAATGGCCTGGGGACTTTTAACTGAAACACCCTGTATAGCTTTAGAAAAAATTTCATAGCCGTTGAACACCGGATTAATGCAACCAAGTAGTTCTCAAATTATGTAGACAATCTGACAAAACTAATAAGTATCACACTACTGTATATTGTTATTCGTTCTAAAATAACTACTGACGTGCGATAATTCGAACACTCCAAGCGTTTGTTTTGTTCCCCAAGTAAATAAAATCAAATTTAATACCCACTTTGCCGTAATTTAGGTAAAACGCGAGAATATAAAATTTATTTTACCGGTCATAGGTGACCGGAAAACGTAGCTTGGCATATGTGTGCCGTATCCGTTTCTACACATGTATACACACACTCACACCACCCAAACTTACCCCCTGCATCCCTCTGACGTCACGCATCCGGCCTACTCTCTAATTTATGTTCTACACTGTTTTGTAATTAGTAAGCATTATTTCGCCCGCCTGCGCCATGCCAATTTAACGAATGTTATTTATGTTTTTTCATACGCTCACACTGCCCTACATGGCTATTTTTTTTATTATGAATAGGCAATGTTCGCGCTTTTATTGTTGCTGATTAAAGCGCGTTTTTAATGAAATGTTACGGCCTTCCTCTTATGTGACTTTGTCTCTTTACTCAATAATTTACGTATATTCTTTAACGCACCAAATTGTAACCGTGGTCCGTCTTATGAGGTCTAGTAATAATAATAAGCTAATAATACCTTTGCATGTATTATATAGCTCAGTACAAAAGAAATAATAGTACAGTAAAAGTAATCTCAAATTTGAAATATAAATGTAAAAAGTTATACATAAATAGAACTCTCTATAGATGTTTATTTTTAGTTACTCTATTGAGAACTGATCAGTTTACACCAGTATTGGGAATTTATGATCTTCTCTCACCCTTTTGGAGAAGCCGAATTTGTAAGCTCTAATTCCGCGATATGCTGAAGCTAAAAACCATTCAGTTACCTAATTTGTGACCTGTCGCGTTTGTTCCCAAGTTCGTATTCAATTCGTGAACATTGAATATTTTTAAGCACCCAACTTGTTTATATTGTTATCAAAAAATTAATTACATTTTGATCGCTTTTCCTGCATTTTATAGTATATGTAGTTTATGCACAAGGCAGGACTGTTCTAGCACTAATTTTCTTTAGCATCAATAATGAATATGTGACGCGAAGCGTACTGCAGACAGCAAGCGAGGGTGAGCTTATACAACTGCTCGTCAGGTTTCAAACAATAAGCTTTGATTATGGTTTACCTATCAACTGAAACAAAATAAAAAATGATTTTAGACCAAGCAAATGAAAACTATCTTGACATGTTTTAAGTATAGATGATTGTGAGATAGTACAAAAGATTGTATAACTTGAAACCCTTATGAGATTCAGCGAAGACTACAGATGACAAAATCTGAGCAAAATTTGGCGCCACGATGCGCAGAAAGGTCAAACTTCCTTCCAGACGAATTCTTTGCACAGCTCACCACGAACTAATAGCTAGATGCTTCAAAAAATACGAACGCAAAAGTGACTTTTCAGCATTGCATTCTTCTGAATTCTTTCATTTTTTGACCACATCAAGCGAAGAGAGAACAATATGGAATGGTTGATGGTTTAGAGAAAATTAGATGGAAGAAGCCCGAGGCGTTGGACCCATGTCACCAAGGAGTTGATAGGAAAGGGCCTTGGTGAGATTGTGCAATTTGCTACGGCATCCATTTAACTCAATTGAGGCTTTAGAAGTAGTTAGAGTATAAACAAAACTTAATATAAAACTTTACAATTTCCACAAAATTCATATTTTTAAGCGGCTTTTGATATTGCAGAGAACCTACCTATTTTGCATAAATATTTTCTTTCTGTTTAAAAATTGTTTTAACAAACTCCATACACCATGAACTTTACTGAACGCGCTCGATTTTTGGCTAATTTCTAACGTAAAAGGATGCAATAGGTCTCAGATTACAGATAATGGCATATATATTCAATTTTTTATGTCATAACCTTTAAGTAATATCTCATTTTCTCCTAGAACGCCCATGTCTTGAGATATTTGCATGAAACGCATTTTACATCAAAGAGATATACAATAAACAACAAACAATTAAGTTTCAACAACAATGAATTCGCATCCCATTCAAATTCCCATTGAAGCTATTTATTTTTAGTCGTTATAAGGAGGGCTGTCGATAATGTATTGATTCCATACCACATGCTACATGAACGAAGACAGCATGAAGGAAACAAATAGCCGTAATTGGGTATACCTTTCAACTTATGGAATATAACTTTTAGTATGAATATTTTCTTTGAAAACTAAATTCAAAGTTTTTTCACTGATCGTAAGCTTTAAATATTCTGGATGAAATTAGAATTGTTAAGTGGTTACATGCACTCGACTTTGAATATGACCCCGTTTATACTGCCCCCGCAGATAGAAGCATTGGCACTGAATCCCGCACTCTTAAAGTCAATTTACGCTCATAACAAACCTAAGGTGGAAGCCTGGCGGAGAGTCACCTATGCTGGCTATACTGGGCTAGAAATCTCTAAGCATAGATCTTCTTTTTGTTGAGGGAGCAGTGCGATAACACAATGCATGCTCAGCAGTTTTCTATTTTATGACAATGATTATTGAGCATGCAGTGTTCTGTTAGTAACCACAAAATTATTCCTAGATAACTGGAGTCAGTGACTGCCTGTAGCTTGAGCTACTTTACTGCGTCTTGAGTTCTCTCTCTCTAGTCCATATAATCTGATTGGAAATCAAAATCCAATGTTACAATTGTTATAACAATCGTAACCATGAATTTTCATCTTTCACTAAGCTGATTTTGGTTTAAACCTAGTTGTTACCACCTGCCCTGAGTCTATTAATGAACTGCGAATTAAATCCGAAAGCGTTGTTGTAGAATTTTGTAGCATTCGAACCATACAGAGCGCTGTCAGAACTTTTACGAGCTACAGCGTCCTTTTAGTTTTTTGATTTGCAAAACCAACTCTGAGTTTATCTTCCAGTTGTTTAGGGCAAGCAGACTCGCTGTTCTGTCCGTTTTTCACAAATGTTAACGTGTAGTTTGTAGGTGTATACCAGCCCCTAATTCATAGTAAATTTTTGAAACATTGGTATGCATTGACACTTGTCATTTCACGACGTGCTCAATTATACTCAGTTTTTTCTAAAATTTTACATAAGAGGAATCCGGTCAGTGCTTATTCTAGGAAAGGTAATAATGTTATGGCCTCGTCTATTATAATGCATGTTTTGTGAGCCTTCCCTCGATATGTCTTAGGGCTACAGACCATAATCTTTGAGTCGCCCTCAACGCCACTGCCTTACCAACTCAGAAGCAAAATCCAGAACGCAGCCTCCTTTGCTTTCATTACACCTGTAACATAGAGTTATGCCTTTGAACATGCTCCAGTTACGATGCTATTATTCTTTGCTTTGCTCTAGGTTACCAGGCAATAGTTGTATATCAAAGCAGTGCTAGAGCCACTGGAAAATCAAGAGTGAAATTCCCCACAACCATCTACTGCTCCCAAATATTTCTCAGAAAATTATGGTTATGATGTGTATAGATAAGATCAGTTTTGGCATATTATTAACTATCTCTTGTTGTGGATCTTGCCTTGGAGAAACAAGTCATGAACATTTTTGGCAACTGTTCTGTAACCTATTAAACCATTTAACTTGGTCTACAATGTGTGGATGTCCAACGAAGCAACTTTCATTTAGCATAGTATGTTAATAAGCAAAACAAGTAGTATTAGTCCAAGTAACTGTTTGTTACGCGATGTCCAGAGAAGAGGTGTAATACATTTAATTAAACGCAGACAACATCCATTACCCATCGACATTGTTAGTGTCGCAGCTGGAGGATTGAATCCAATACATAATGGATAGCGCAACTAAATGTACTGGCCACACAACACGGTTTAGCCCGTTGCGCTACCGTGCCGTGTCCAGTTCTTTTAATTACCACCGATTTACAGCACTTTTACTTTTGTTACTACGTGCAATTCAAGAACTTGCAAGTATTATGGGGTGTTGAAAATTAAAAATAATTATGATACTTAATTGAAATGTTTTTATATGCATTTTTATGAATATTTGAATATTTAACTAGGAAAATAGCGTACATTTTTGGAATAGAAGTAACTTAAAGATATCACACATGTATATATATAATATATGTGTATGTAGGTATATAAGGGAGGAGTTGAGAAAAGTAAAAAAAAAATTTTTTGCATTGATGCCTGTGTGAATGAAATGTAGCAGTTTTTTTAGCGTACTGATTTTTATAATAAATCGAGTCAATACCGGAATTCGTGACATGGGTGTTTCCATGGCAACCTACTGTGCGATTTTTAATTATCACTTGTCACCGACAAAATAAATTATATCCAAAAAATGTTAAAACATTTAACTTGTTAGGTACCAATATTTGTATACACTTACGTGGCCTATAGTGTATTTTGAATGAAATTCCATACCCTTTTATCGCAGGTACACATATGCCATGGTAAATTTTAAATGAATATTTTTATTTTCACAGGCACCTGGATGACGTGAGGAGTCAGAAGTAGACAAATAGTTCAAGAATGTTTTCAACTCTCTTGGAATATTAAGATTTTTTTCTTATTCAGATATTGTTACAATACATTTAGTTAATCTGGTAATTCATGACAAAATATTTATTTTTTAATCAAGATGAGCTACCTAAGCAAAGCATGTGTCGTGAGATATCCACATATTAGAATGTTACGCCATGTAGCGTACTTTCCAACACTTAAATACATAATGCTAAAGCTGACAGTTCAATGTACAATGTAATAAACAACCGTAATTAAAATAAGAAAATACCGCTCATTACTCATCCCTTGCATTTGTGACTTGTATAACCAAATACAATCATGATCCAAATCTTCTGCCGAATGTCATTATTTGTTCCATCCATACATCGAAATAAAAAATTCCAAGTATTTGATGCGGAGATCTTTATATTTATAAAGATATTTGGGAATTCCACCTAGAAAGGTGCTTCACGGGAGTAGAGATAGAAATTCGAAATTTATGTGTCGGACAGATTACTTCCAACTGAAATAAATGGTTGAAATTGGCCACACTCCTCTAAATATTATCAATGCGTAGAAAGAGGTAAAAACAAATTTTATTCCCAAGTTGTGGAGATTGTAGATTATTTAAGGGGTTGCTCGGCTCTGATAGACCTTTCTTCACATCGACCTAAAAGATCTTTTGTGAATTACCCTACAATTAATTGGTGCCCAGGGCTCCCAAGTTTTTTGCTAAGCTTACGATTTTCCTGGGGGCTAATTTCCCTATGTCCTCAGGCGTCAATTCCTCCTTTTCTAGGTACATTAGCCTAGTGTGGACTAGCATCTTACACTCGCAAAGAATATGTTCTGCAGTTTCTATTGCAGTATTACAGTATCTGCACGTAGCGTCATCTGCCGTGCCCATATTTTTAAGATGATATCTCAAGGGGTAATGGCCTGTTAAAAGGCCTGTCATCGGCCTTAAGTCGGACTTATCAAGTTAGAGAAGCCTTGTGGCATTCTTTGTCGAATAAGTTATGAATTTTTTCGCTTGTCTTTGACCTGGTATTCCTCCAGTAGGACTCTTTCTGTTTCTTTTCTCATTTTAGGATCTCCTCCATTATGTGCCCCTTAGATAAGCCACAAAATGGTTCGGGTCGAAAGAATGGGACTTCAGCACCTTTTTTGCAAGGGCGTCAGCTAATTCGTTTTCTTCTATTCCCTTGTGCACTGACACCCACATCAAAGTAACCTTGTTGTTTCTTGCCAGTTGCTTCAGGGATTGTCTGTATTCCCAGGCAATTTTGAGTACTACCTGAGAGCTTTTATGTATGCACTTCTGAGCATATAGATCTATAGCATACATTTCTGCTTGGAAGATGATTGGGGTCATAACTAATGCTCTGGATAGGCTACAATTAGGCCCCGCTACGCCCACGCCAATATAGTTTCAAAAAATGATTAATCGAATCCTTTCATCAACAATAATACACCATCAACCTCGCTTGTCATGAGTTTTAACCAGAAATGTGAGAATGGAAGCCCATTCATTGTTCGTTGCACCTCCAAGCCGATATAGAACTAGCTGCAAGGCGTTCTTCAAGGAAGTATTAGAGGTCCACTTTTGAATACAGTTTATACATCTGTGGTTCTGTGAGCCAACAAAATTTTGGAGGATTTCATTTTTGAGCGGATGATACTCCTATATTATTCCTTCAATTTGAACGACTTAGAGGAATCAAACCGACAACCGATTAATAAAGATTTAGATGCTGTTTTTACCATCTCTATTAACTACTTGTTGAAGTTTAATCATATTAAATCATATACCATATTATTTTGTAGTGGAGATGTAAGAAATAATTTTCAGAATAACCTCCCTTTGTAAAATGGATTTTTTTTCAATGCTATTTACATATTTATACCAAAGACCTTGGTCTGATAATAATTGATCATAAACTGCGATTTAAAAAAAAGTTTCTCGCACGCTTCAGTGTATTTAATAAGAATTCTTTATTTATTCAACTTTATTATGGCTCATTTATCCGAAACTCGGAGAAGGCATCTTCTAATTATGATTGTATGTGCTAACAAGGACTCCTGGAGCTCCTCGATTTAACTAGAAAAGACAATTAGATGTATTAGTAGAGACTGAGGGAATTCCGCATAAATCAACTACATAACTTACTGCTAGCGCTTATTTTGTGTAATGGATACAATTTAGGATTTACAACTTTAAAAACAATAATTGATCAGTTTAAATTATTCTTCAAACCGATAACACAGCCCCACCAAAAAAAAGTTCAGACCCAGAAACTAAACCTACCTACCTACCAATCTTTAGGTATTTCAAAACTAATTTTCACAGTAACTAATGCACCAAAAACAAACTTTATTATGCTGAATCAAAATCAAAATACGAGGTACCTCACGACCCCTTTTGTAATTTAAAATTTTCGGTGATGCAGTCAGAACTCAGAGGGGATTAACGTAAGGGTTACTATTTTCATGCTAAAAACTGGCAATTTTAAATTAAAATTCGACTCGTTCCAGAATTTTTTCTAAAATTTCGTCATTACGTTTAAAACGAATTTATTCCATACATATGGATCGCACAGTATATTCGATTTTTTTTAAAATACGTTTTAACTCGAATCCAAAAGTCTTCTTTTTTCCAAAAATTGAAACATGCCTCAATTGTAAAAGCTGTGTCGAATATTTATATTTGGTTATGTTAATTTCTATAAAATTTCCTTGATTAATCTAGTTGAAAACATCAAAGGCAGTTTTTTAATTTTCATTATCTTCTGTAGCTGCGTAGATATACAGGGTGATTCACGTAGGCCATTCATTAGAAGTTTTTCAACTTGCAGTTGGATTAGAAACTTGAAATTTGGTATGCAGCCATAATCGATCATGCCCGTCCAATCTAAAATATTTTCAGTCCTCCAACTATACAGGGTGTGCCAAAAATTAGTACAAACTTTCTTATTTTAAATAGAAACCTATATTTTTCTTTACATGGTTCGATTGGTCTTCTAATTCTGAGTTTAGAGAACCTAAGTTATGCTAACTTATCTATTACAATTTTTGACATATGTCCAATTTTTTAAAAAAAATTGCCGCTGTAGTAGTTTACGAAGAAATTTGTATCTCGCAAACCTTTCAAAATTAGGAAACCAAATTTGTGAAGCAGTTAGCTGGAAGTCCAGGCTAACTTTTGATGTACCATATGGGCGCAGTCGATTTTCAAATGTCGCAATCAAAAATTGTCAAAAAGTCAATTTTTTCAAATGGCACCTACTATTTTTTTTCACACCATTCGAAAGAAAATTGAATTTTAGGGTAAGTTACTTAAGCATTCCCTATACCTAACTTCACCCCATATCGAGTTATTCAATAAAAATCAAGAAATACCTTATCTTGCCGAGAGATTCCTTACTTCATCAAGTATGCCATGGAAACAAAAGACAGTTGTAATAATTTTAAAAGAAAAATATGGATTCTTATTTAATTACACACAACACCAACAAATTATTATTAACGAACAAGAACAATGTTGACGAAATTCTGACGTAAATGTTCAATGTGACCACCATATTTTTGTTCAAATATTCTATTATTCTACTTTCAACAGATTGCGTAGCACATCTTTGCGCCTACCATTTCTGATGCCAGAAACCAATGCAAAATTGAATTTTAGGGCCACTTTTATTAATATTGTGTATGTCTATCTACAGTCGTTTTTGAGTTATTGGCATTTTTTGAAAAAAATATTGTTTAGTAGGCTTTGGAAACAATCATTTCATTTTAATTTTTATTCAAAAATCGTATTGCAATAATAAATAATAACAACAAATAAACAGATTAACAAAATAATTATTTCAATACAAATGCTCAATGTGTGCACCGTTTTCACTGACAGAATTTCGTTAACATTGTTCTTGTTCGTTAATAATAATTTGTTGGTGTTGTGTGTAATTAAATAAGAATCCATATTTTTCTTTAAAAATTATTACAACTGTCTTTTGTTTCCATGGCATACTTGATGAAGTAAGGAATCTCTCGGCAAGATAAGGTATTTCTTGATTTTTATTGAATAACTCGATATGGGGTGAAGTTAGGTATAGGGAATGCTTAAGTAACTCACCCTAAAATTCAATTTACTTTCGAATGGTGTGAAAAAAAATAGTAGGTGCCATTTGAAAAAATTGACTTTTTGACAATTTTTGATTGCGACATTTGAAAATCGACTGCGCCCATATGGTACAAAATGGGACCACCGATGGGACATCAAAAGTTAGCTTGGGCTTCCAGCTAACTGCTTCACGAATTTGATTTCATAATTTTGAAAGGTTTGCGAGATACAAATTTGTTCGTAAACTACTACAGCGGCAATTTTTTTCAAAAAATTGGACATATGTCAAAAATTGTAATAGATAAGTTAACATAACTTAGGTTCTCTAAACTCAGAATTAGAAGACCAATCGAAACATGTAAAGAAAAATATAGGTTTCCATTTAAAATAAGAAAGTTGGTACCAATTTTTGGCACACCCTGTATAGTTGGAGGACTGAAAATATTTTAGATAGAACGGGCATGATCAATTATGGCTGCGTACCAAATTTCAAGTTTCTAATCCAACTGCAAGTTGAAAAACTTCTAATGAGTGGCCTACGTGAATCACCCTGTATACTGTAGTAGGGGACTTTACTATATTTATATGAACAAATAATCCTGTTTAGATAGATAAGAGGCGATACAGCAACTAATCAATAAATTGTGCAGTTCACCCTTGCAGAAATGCATCGCCGTGATTTCTAACTGCCCATCTCATTTTATAGACTAGTAGTAAGCGTATTGGGTGTACCAAATTAAACCATGCCATTAACATCTTGAGAACCACACAGTGCAGTTCAATGTTGTTTTTATCATAGAACAACTAATTTATAATCTAATAAAAACATTTAAATTTGAACTTTTAGCTGATGTTATAAAATTATTTTGGGTTAGAATTTAATACATTGAATATTCAGCTAAATGGTGAAAAACACTAGTTCGATCCTACTGATTCCGAAAATGAATTTTACTAGTTCAGGCACTGGCGGCAATACGTGTACAAATAGTACAAATATTAAACAGTAGCAGACAGCACGTGGACAGTACGATGGCAGTCGCGGCAATCCCGGTAGTAAGGCGGCAATCTTGGCAGTAAAACGGCAGTCTCGGCAGTACGACGGCAGTATTGGTCAGTCTGTCTGCAATCCTGGCAGTATTCAGCAGTATTTGATAGTTTATGCGCTGCTTGTATAAAGTTCATGTACCGTGTGTTGTTAATGCAAATACTTAATATACCTAGGTAGTGTATAAACTGTAAATTGCCTGCTTTTGCATCTCACCACTAAAGGAATTTCCTCTCGGATTTAGTTAGAAATGTCGTAGCTCTGGTATTTCGAACAAGCTTTCTCTAAAAGTAGAGCTCGCCAATATAAAATATGTATAATGGAAAGATATTATAATAAGCACTCTGATTATGTTTACATAGGCTTTGCACTTATAATGAGCTTTTATTATTATCTTTCATTTCCAAATAAACTTTAGGTACATCTTATAAAAATTTATATTCTTTTCTCATTTTGTTTCAGCGTTTTCCTTGCATATTTTATTTATTACACTGAACTGAACTTGTGGTAGGTACCTTGTGAAACATCTTGAAAATAATTGTTAATAAATTAAACACTGCTTTTAGATGAATCAATCAATATATTATAAATACTCTACACATGTTTCGGCTTATTAGGCCTTTATCAAGAGTATTACATAGTGAATACTCATATATGTAGAGTATTTATAATATATTGATTGATTCATCTAAAAGCAGTGTTTAATTTATTAACAATTATATTTTATTTGTCCACTGTACGTTAAAATAACTTCATACCCTCAAATGTTACACGAAACATCGACGATCTTAAGAAATGAGGCCGCAGCAAAACTATATTGAATAAGAGAAATAAAAATAAGAATAAATATTCATCAGGAAACAGAATCGAAATGAAATTTTCTTTCTAGAGAAATGTTCCAGGCAATTTTTTACTCTGGAGTAAAATATGTGCGAACAGGATATGAAAGAACCAATAAATTTTTGAGAATAATATCAAGAAACCTGGTATCAACCCTTAAGGCGGACAAAAATTATTACTTTATATATCTTATCTGTATATATGAAAATATAGGTTATAGCATCTCTTCTCGAGGATAAAAAGAGAACCATGGAACTAAAAACAATAAATTTCAAATAAAAATGTACTTTCAAATAAAAAATTGTACTAAAATTTATTTTTATTATTTTAAAATATTTAGTTTAGTATGCTGTTACTAAAATTTGATGATTTCTGAATCATGCATATTCCTAACTGAAAGTAAATAAACGTTAACTGGTATTGTTAGAAAATATTGCACAGAACTGATACTAAAATCATTTTAATTTTATTTATTTTATGCAGTATTTTAATAGGACAACGTGAATATTTTAAGGTAGAACAAAACGTTCGCTATAATCATTAACGATTTTTTGCAAGATGTTCATGCACGATATGCATTTTACGCAACAATGTTAAGCTGCATCCACCAAAATAAACATTTATCACACAAATTCCTTGATTTCTTCTGCTTAATGCTTAGTAATCATTTGTCGGCGTGGGTTGAGAAACACCTGCTTGTTTGTATCTACAAAGACAATAATTTTTAGCCTTAACTTTTTTTGAAATACTTATATTTCAAAAAAATCTAAGACTGTCTAAGCAAAACTGTAAAAGCGTAGTGATTTGAATTTTCTCTTAATAATTTAAGTCGTTTGCAAAGCTTTACAACTATGAACTACGAAGATTGGCATAATTTTTAAATTTAAATCTATTGATCTTGTAAAGGACTGAACTTATAGAATAAAAATTCATATAACGCTAGAGTGCATTTAGATTTTGACTTGGAAACGACAGAAATTTAAATCCAGGATTCTTAGTACAACTCCCTAGAATCAAAATTACTTTTCTGAAACGAAATTGCTAACTTATTCATTTAAATTTCGGCTTGACAAAATAAATAATTTAAAATTCTTTATAACTCTTTAAGAATAATTTATAATCTACAAACACAATTTTTTTTTTTTGAAATTATGTTAATTACAGCACCTTCTAACCACTTGTAACTGTGAAAAAAAAAAATGTGATTATTGGGAGACAAATGTTTTTAAGATGTATACAAAACAAGTTAGTGTAGTTACTTTAAGTACACAATTCAGCTAACTAGTGACTGGACGAATTAGTTTACACGTGTTTGAAAATAATTTTTCTTTGAAAAATTAGGGTGATTTTGCAAAATTCTAAATTTTGATATATATATCTTGAAAAATACACTTGTAGGAATGTAGGTCACTAAACCTTAATTAAAGCTAACAGAATTATCTCAAAGCTTCTTAGTATGTCTGGATCGATGTTTATAAACGAAGTCTATTTAAATTTGGGCTAATAAATGGTATTTTTCTCCTAAAAAATAGCCTATTTGTAACCATCAATATAAATAAACTCCT
Source organism: Stenurella melanura (assembly GCA_963583905.1). NCBI lineage: Eukaryota > Metazoa > Arthropoda > Insecta > Coleoptera > Cerambycidae > Stenurella > Stenurella melanura. Next base: position 125,771,444 of record OY757311.1, read on the forward strand.
ACTATTTCCATATAAAAAAATCTTAAAGATATTAGGAACAACACTTAAATTGAAACTGATTGGATGACTACTACCAGAGTAATTTGAAAAATACTACTATGTAATATGTACTTTCAAGCCCGATGAATTTCTATTCTGGTCAAGCCCGGTGAAATTTGGGTATTTTTTTCAAATTGGGTGATGTTATTTAACTGAAAATATGTGTAGGTTATACATAAACAAATTCTATAGGATTGTTGAATATTTTTAGCTAAAATTTGATTATTAGGGAGATATCTCTTCATATGGCGCTTTTATCCCCTTCCCCACTGACCTTAGGAATTGCTCCCTCTTAAAGGCAGCTTTACAATCTGCAATTTTCATTCAAATGCAAGAAATCTTGATCAAGGGATGCGCACTTGAGACTCTTGAGAGCCAGCTAATCATGTTTGGCAATTTACTTGCGTATTTCAGCATCTTGCAGATAACACAGCCTCACAAAAAAAAAAGTGTTCTGTGCATCAGACTAGACCATCATACCAATACTTTTTTGGGGTGGCTGAATTTAAATTCAGGGTCTGCTTCGTCATGGTCAATCCAGGTCAAATTAAGAAGAAAACCGTTTAAGTGAAGAAAACCACGGTTTCTATACGTTTTGAGGTCGCTGAATTCAAATTCGGGGTCTCCATTAGGTCAGGGTGATGGTCCATCCAATATCAAATTGGGAGGAAACCCTTTAAGCGAAGTAAACTACGGTTTTTATACGTTTTTGGGGTAACTGAAACCATATTCTGGGTTGTTTGACCCCATCACGTCAGAGTTGAGGTCATTCCCAAGGTCAAGTAGGGAAAACATTTAAATGGAAGAAGCCACGATTCTTATGCGTTGTTGGTATTACTGAATTCGAGTCTACTTAGCCCTACCAGCCCAAGCTCAAGGCCATTCCAAGGTCAACTTATGTTTATCAAACGGAAAAGCGTTTTTTGACCTCGAATTTTGAAAGAGCGGGATATTTTTTGGAAAGTTCAAATCACTCTCTTGATCTTCTCAGGCCGATATTTTGTCCAGATAAGGAGAATCACCTGTGTGAAAGGTTTCGTGTGATGGGGAACCACCATTTGGTAACCTTAGATACAACTTGAAGGAGCTTTTCAAGGTAATTTCACTTTTTTCAGATTTTTCAGATTTTCAGATTTTAAGGTTACCAAATAGTGCCCTCCCCCAATCACCTCAACAACTTTCACACAGGTAATTTTACCGTTACCTGAACGACATATCGACCTGAGATCAAGAGAGTAACCAGGTAACCTCCAAAAAATATCCCGGTCTTTCAAAATCCGAGGTCAAAAAGGCGATTCCATTTGATGAACAAAAGTCGACATTGGCCTGGTGGGGCCAAGTAGACTCGGATTAGGCAACCCAAAAAACCTATATGAATCGTGGTTCCAAATGTTTTAACAATTTGACCTTGGAATGACCTTGACCCTGACCTGATGGGATTAATAGAAACTACATAATTTCGCTTTTTTAAGATTGATTTAATAGAAATAATACAAATAGAATTGTTTTTAGATTTATTGACATTTTTTAAATTTCAACCCCTGAATAGGGGTAATTACAGAGCCGGATTATCCATAAGGCAATATAGGCAGCTGCCTAGGGGCGACGACGGCTTGCGGGGCGCCGGCGACGAACAAAAAAAAACAACATTTCAACAAAAAATACAAATTTTCTTAAAAGCTATTATCATTTCTTTTCTGTCTGGTAGATTTGGTCACAGATGTGGTTCGAATACCGGATCACCTTAAATGGAAGCGTACCCGGCGTTTGTTTCAATCCGCGTCGTTCGACTTTTTTTTCAACTCGCTCTATTACAATTTTTCATCGGTCTGTGTGCATTTTTGTAGAAATGATCCTTAAACAATACTGTAGATCGACATTTGTCGAAACTTGAAACTCCTTCGATACTTTTTCCACAGAAAAAGCGGAATTTTTCGGTTATTTGTTTACATTAAAATAACTGTAAACCTGAATGTTTTCTGCAATCATATGGCAGCGCTAGAGTCTAAGGAATCGTTTACGTTTTTGTTCGCATCCGGCCGAGTAATGGCAATCCATGTAAACAAAAACGATTGATTTTCATTAATTTCGAGAGTGAAATTTTTTTGGTTTTTATTTTTTATCTCGAAACCAAATAATCCGCTATGCTCATATTTTTTATTTCTTATTTTGATGAACATTTTTTTCCGAAATATGTTTCAGTGATTTTTCAATATTTTCCTTCACTACATTCATCATGACTTAACTAGTGCGTTTAATTACTCCCACACCCACATAGTGGATTGGAAGTATATTATATACTTAGTACCTAATCGTAAAAAAAAAATTCAAAAATTTTTCCTTTTAAAATAGGTTTAGAATGTCATGGAACGACGAGATTTTAAATATGAGTGGAAAAAAATATGTCTGTCGTCTGTAAGTAATTTATTTCTTACTGATATAAATAGTTTTTTCGTAAGAAATCCAGAAAACGTACATATAATAGTTATTTATGTTACAAGTGGTAAAAATGATGTTTCATTTACAAAATATTTGTTTTTATTGTTTCGTCCCCACAAAATTAAATATCATTTTGAACATTTAATCATAAATAACTGTTATACCTACTTGTTTAACTTTTTCCATTTAATGTTTTTTTTTTTTTCGTTTGTGTTGATTGTATATTGTTTTTTTTTGATATTATGTTATTTTATATTAAAAATAAAAGCTTTAATTACATTTTAAAAGTTTTGTAGCAGGAGAGGGGGGAGGCGCTATAATATAGTGGCATATGGGCGAAAAAAGTCATAATCCAGCACTTGGTAACTAGAGAATATTTTCAAAGGACAGTGCCTCTCCTGATTTTTAATAAGGATTAATTTGAGACCAGCTAAACCTTTTTACGATTTTTCCCAAGCTCGCAATCCGCTACCCAGGAACAGGCGAAAAAAGCTTTTTTCGGTCACTCTTTGTTTAATGTCCATCCTATAACTACACTGATGAAAATAATAAAATAAACAACAGTCTTCTAGTTTCAAAATCAGAAGGAGACGTACGCTGATAACAATAAATCAACGAGCTTTATATCTAAATAAGGGTATAAAGAAGACTGGAAAAGCCCATTATATCAACAATATTTCTTACTCCAGACAGACAGTCACGTGAATTCTAAAAATAAAATTTTATTAAAGCCGTCGTATCTCATTGAATATTTAGAGTGTCGAATCAAATAAATAAACAGCTACATCATAACAAGTATTGCCAAATTTCCTCGCGTAAATACCGGTATGGAAGCAGTGAAAGAAAGGGAATTGCATAGCGTTTACAAGGGATGAGAGCGGATGAGTGTAATCGCCCTGGGTCTCAACAAAACATATTACGGCGTCTACGGAACATCAGCAGCTTCAAAACGGCGACTACAACATCGCCGTACCACCACTAGATCGATAAGAATACGAGTGCAATGATGACTCATGCGACACCCCCCGACCCCTAATACTTAACCCCCGCGCGACCACCGTTCGCCACGCACACCATCGAAAAAATCAATCCTGGAACAGCAAATGCCAAATGTTGCCAAATTTCGTTCACCGACACTTTCGAATGAAAGTGACAACACTCTCATTTTCGATGGCATATTTCAGTTTTACTTTTGTTGGACGCTATTTACTAGATTCCGGTTGGAGTTGTTTTCGGGTTGTGTAGCGTTAATGGAATTATTGAAGGGTTGGCAGCATAAGGGTTTGTGACACTTAAAGACGATACAATTATTGAAGTGTTATTGATATTCACTTATTAATGATAAATAGTGAAATGAAAAGGATTCTGATTCAGAGGCTACTTGAGATTGTATAGGTACCTTGACGCAATATCTTACAATTAATGCTTATTAATATGTAGGTAATGTAATTTCAAGATAACTTGAGTGAACACGTGTTGGGGTAAAATAAAATGTACCTAATTACGTATTAGTACAGGCAATGAAGGCAACATTTTGTAAAAACCTCACAAAAATTAATAAAAGGATCATCTTCGGGATTTAATCTGTAGAATGAAATGATGCATTCTTTGCACTTCCAAGTTCCGGGAAAATTCAAATAAATTTGGAAAAACTTTATGATTTTCGGTTTTTTTGCTCTAGCGGCTAAAATAATGAAAGTACAGAAAAAAGTTTTCAACAAAATTTGTAGCTCGTGTCTTTCTCTACAAAAAAGGTCCTTACAAATTTTTGTCTTACTTAAGCCGTTTAGGAGATAAATCCAGTTTTCCACTTATAGTTTTCAGCAGCTCAGAAATGCGCGGAAAATGAGAATTCTCTGGGAGTTTCGTGCGACCGGACACATCGATCGATAATTCTTACTATTCAGAGCCGCTAAAAAAATTAAAATAACATGAAATGTAGAGAAGATTTTTTATAATAGTCCCCTCACCATCCATTACTAAATTATTGTTAAAATAATATTAAGATTTGTACTTGAAATTTGGTACATATATGTACTATAACGACATCTGTAATTAGATTGTATTTTGAGATGATTATGTTGAAGGGTGGGTGGTTAATTAGGGGTAAATAAGGAATATAAGTAAAGCAAGCTCGTAAGACTACAGAAATTTGGAATTTTTTCTATGTACTAGAAGCGAAGATCTCGGATTTCTTTATGATATTTTTCAAACCCCCACCACCTCCACTCCATTATTACAGGGGTTGATAAAATAAAATTGAGATATTCACTTGAAATTTGGTACACGTATGTATTGTAATGACATTTGATTGAGATGATTCCATTGAAGGGATGTAAATTGGAGAAAATAAGTAGAGCAAGTTAATAAGAGACCAGAAACTTTATTTTTGGCGTATATGCTAGAAATCAACCTCTCAATTTTTTTATGACATCTACTTCAAATATTATTAAAATCCTATGACCAATTATTTCCACATACTAGTGTGAAAATTTACTCAAGGTGTTTTCCTTAAAAATCCAGCTATCATGCAATATGATGGCAATTAAACATGTTACACATGATTTAAGGAAGAAAAAATATTGAGTGCATTATCTTTGTTTCCCAAAGACGTGTGAAATATTTACAATATAACATTTTGCAAATATTCAGTTGTCGCCTAGACACATCTGTAATAAAACGTAATTATTTAGCAAAATATTGGGTATTCTCAGCAATGTTTACGTAAATAATATCTAAGGAATCATGTCGGCTAGCAGTATTCTAATTTCGATAGTACAAATGCCTAAATAATGCAGCTAATTCATAATATCAGTATCACTAAATCGTTTGCAGTTTGTTGTTATAAATCGTAGGCTTCTTAACGTCGATGTGATGGTGAAATTAATATACTCCTTAAAACTCGGATATAATCAAAAATAATTGTGCAGAAATAAGAGATAATACAGTTATGTGATTATTTTATTCGATAGAGTTATGCATTTTAGAAAAGTGTATTTGTTGCATTTAGATATGTGGAGAGGCAAATGATTAGATAAGTAGCAATCACCATCCATGGTTAAATTAACAATAATAATAATAATCGTCTTTATTGATGTATTGCACATTATATTGGATTATAATATCTTATAAAATAAGTATCAAAGGCGAAGTTCAGCTTCTAGAGTTATTCTACCACTTAACTCAAATCATTCTGAGATTTGTCTCAATCTTCTTCGCTTTTTATTTCACAATCAATTTTTAAATCTTTGGCATCTAAAAGGCTCTCTACATTAATGTGAACTATAACATCAATTATATAAACAAGAACATAAACGGACGCAGTATGGATATCTGGGGAACAACTGAGGTAAAAATACTTTAGTCGTAATAGTTTCCAAAGTAGGTACGTAATTTCGAAGAATATCAATTCTTTTTGTTTCATTTACAAAATGATATATAAAAATTAGAGGCCTTGACTTCTAGTATATACGCCAAATCCCAAGATTCTGGACTCTATTAACTTGTTTTACATGTTTACCCATCTCAAAATATAATCTAGTTCCATATGCCGTTATAATAAATACGTGTATCAAATTTCAAGTGAATATCTTAATTTTATTTTATTAACCCCTTTAATAATGTAGTGGGAGGTGGTTGTGTGTAGTGGCAAAATTTATAAAAAAAATTTGAGCACTTGATTTCTAGTATATACACCAAATCCAAGACTTCTGAACTCTTACCAACTTCTACTATACTTCCACCCCACTACATGAATGCGGAAGTAATGTAAAGAGATATGAGTATTTACAAACTATTAAAACCAGAACATCATTGTTTCTATAATTTTATGCATAGTTTTGTCCTCTTTTATTTTCGAGAAAAATCTTATATTGTATTTGGTCACCATGTTTCTAAAACCATCGTAGAGAAGCAATTTTCATATTATAGTGTAGTGATCAAATTCTGAATAGCTTACAAAATGTCCAACTGTCCGTTTGTCAGTCCATCCATCCATCCGTTCATCACATTTCTTGCAAGCACATAAGAAGAAACAGTTCTTTGTATTAAAATTAGTTAGTAAGTTAGTGACAGCCAGAGGAAGAATCTTGTTCGTTTTTAACAAAATGAATCACTACATTTTTTAAAATTGTCTTAATTTTACTTCTACATTCACGTAGTGGAGTGGAAGTATAGTAATCGTAAAATTTTTTTTTTTCGAAATAGGTTTAGAATGTCATGAAACATGAAAATTTTAAATTCGAACGAAAAAAATTTCTGTCTGTCGCGTCGATCTGTAACTTTGTTTTGTGCGCAGTAATCTGCAATGGTTTAAGATATTGACTTGAAATTTGGTAGATCACGTATCTGGAACTAGATTATATTCTGAACTTGTTCTGTTGAAATATTGGGGCGTAAACATGAATAAATAAGAAAAGCAACTAGTACGAGTCCAGAAACTTGGGATTTGGTGTAAATACTAGAAGCCAAGGTCTCCAATTTTTGTATGACATTGGTCGCCCCCACTCTATTATTAAAGCGGTTAACAAAATAAAATTGTGATTTAGTCTGTGTAGGAGAATATTGTCAAGATGATTTCATTTAAAGAGACTTGTATGGGAAATCTGGATGTGGAAGTAGAGATTCCTTAGGCAGCGGTTTTTATATTTTACTTATTTATTTAATGATACACTACCCAGCAGAGCATTCCAATTACAGTAGAAAACTTGTGAAATGTTATTTCGTGTAATTGTTTATTTGTATCTTTTACTATGTAATTTGTATTTTATTAAAATATTCTACCTACTATCAAGATTGACAAATTATATTATAGACATTAACACGTATTAAAAAAACCAATTATAGTTTATGTTTGAATATGTAACGTCAGCTGTATATTTATTGATTTTTGAAAAAATCAAATAAATTAGATTATTAGAGTTACAATGTTAGAAAATGAAACTACCAAGAAGTCTAAAATAGAAATAAAACAATTGAAAAGACTGGAAATCCAAGAATTGTGGATTCTAATCATAAATAAATTGGATGTAGTTTCTCTTTTTTCTTATTTAAGTTGGCATGATAAAATTAAAAAAGGTCGAAAACTCATATTATTTACAAAAAACTGTGACGACTGCGCTATAAAATTATAAGATTATAATGATTACTGTAGTTTATATTTGTAAGTAAATATTATTTTATACAAGGCGATGTATAAGTTCAAATATTTTGCGTGACAATACATTGATCCAAAAGAAGTAAAAAAGTCTTATACTATGTTTGCTTTACGCCAAGGGTTTTTAGCCCAGGTTCAAGGTCTTTTTGCGGCCTACGTTTCCCGTTTTAATATGTTCGTTACGTATACAAGAAATAAATACACTTAAGAAAACGCCAGATAAGTGCCACGCGAACTATATAAATTTTGTTAGTTACTTCTCATAAAAATGTTGCCGGTTGTCGGCGTTGGCAGCTCATAGGAACATTTCATGTATTTCTCGGCCTTGCGTTATTTAGTTGTAGACTATACCGCCGCTTAACGCTTAACAAGCTAATTCAAAAATGTAATTTTTCAAAAAGCTCATGGGGCGGAGTTTGCAATAAAAACCAGTAAACAGATTTTTTGGCTCTGTTAATGGGGGAGAATCCTTTAAGGCCGACCTACTATAATGTAATGGAATGGCTAATTTCAAAGTCGAGGAAGAAATTTCTCCGGAATCAAAATCATAGTAAAAGGCCTTGGCGGATGGTCATAGTAGTAGCTCGAACACGACTCGACGCCTTTAGGTTCTGTGCCGTTAGTACGTTTTTACAAAGCTGAAAAGTCTCATGGAGCTCATATATAGCTTCTCAAAACAATTTCTTCCTGACGAATGACACGATTGTTTGGTATACAATTAGCTTACAGACTTGAATATTTCTATTTTTTATATTTGTTGAAGTTCACACTCAATAAATGAAAATATATTTTTAATTCGACCCTTATTTCATGCACTGGATCTAAGTGACGACCTACGTGCAATTCTGTGGCGTGAATCGGATAACTGTTACCACATCTTGGGTAGCCTTAAGAGTTGTAGGAATCCCCCTTGAGAGTGGATAGAGCCAAAGACCGTTGCGAAGGCACGACTGGCGCCAGATAATTATTAATTTTTATCGTGTCCTTTAAACGCAAGGTTCATCTATAAGAACACCACCCACCGGACACCCTGCATAATAATATTGGCGGCTATTTGATATTTATTATTATGTATCACCAATTTATCTATTTATACGCTTTAAATCGCATTGTTTACATTTTTTTTATATCTTGATATAGGTAGGAACTTTTAAATCCATTTTCACTATCTGCATATGATGAATGACACATCTTAAATGGTAGGTATTTATTAGAAAAAAGAAATACAATTTCTTAATCTAAAGAGCGAAGTTTAGCTCAACAGCTATTCCACCACTTATACCCTTAAAAACATGATAACAAGATACTTACACTAAGTAGATATTTATATAAAACTAGTAGAATTCGTTCAAGTAACAAACAAAATAATAATTATAAACTGTGACTAAGGATAATTAATTGACGCAGAATTACATACACAATACAAACAGTTTTACACATATTACGTACACTGTTGATTAAATTAAAAAAAAATAATTTTATACTTAAATGTATTTATGGAAAAATGTTTCAAATAATTTTGAAGCAGATTATAATTTGATATAGCGTTGTAGGAGAAAGAGCGCAGAAAATGGCAGTACTATGTTGTGGCATGGTCAAAATATCAGTAGATCTTATATTAATATTGTGGATACTTCTTCGACTTACAAGTTTTTGCTTAAGATACTCCGGCACTAAAGTAGTAAGAACTCTATGAACAAACATCAACAGGTGATATTTGTAGGTATTTTCAAGATTAAGCCAACCAAGTTGCAAACGTTTCTGTGGGACAAATTTCTTTAATCCAATAATATAGCGAATACAGGTATTTTGAATTTTTTGTAACCTATTTATTGTGCTCTTGTCGAGACATCAAAAATACACAAGAATACCATAATTAAGGATAGATAAAACTAAAGATTCACACAGTTTTTTTCCTTAGTTTATAATTAATTATATGTATATTGGCATAAAGAAGTTTCAGCACAACGTATGTTTTTTGAACCAATTTGTTAACATGTGTTATAAATCTGAGTTTTGATTCAAATATGATACCTACATTTTTTGAATTTGCTGCTGTTGGGAGTCTACTATTATCTAATAAAATATTTATATTTTCACATAGCATTTGGTGATACATATGTTGACTAAAAATCATTGCTGTCGATTTGTTTGGGTTAATTTTTAAATTATGTTTTGTAGCAAAATTATAAATTTCTTGCAAGTCAATATTTATTAAGTTTGTAGTTGCGTGGTAATTGCTAGGATCGAATGAGAAATAAAGTTGTGTATCATCGACTCATCGACATATGCTTGCACAGAACAGTGCTGTATGTTTACAAACATATCTGCTGTGTACAAGAGATAAAGGAGAGGTCCCAATACAGAACCTTGAGGTACACCGGATGTTATTAACTGTCTACGAGAATAATTGTTTTCAATAAATACTCTCTGACTACGACCAGTCAGGTAAAATTTAATAAAATTTACAGTTATGTCGGAAGAACCAAAATAGTGCAACTTTGCACATAAAAGTTGATGATTTAATTTATCGAAAGCTTTTGTGAAATCGAGCAGAACTAAAATTGTAGCTTGTTTGTTATCTAGGGCTCTAAATATATTATCGGTCACATATTGCACTATGACCCTTTCGGAAACCTAATTGAAATAAAGGAATAATTTTGTGTTCTTTGACATAATCACTTAATTGCTGGTGTACAATTTTCTCAAGAATTTTTGACAGAACCGTTAAAATGCTTACAGGACACAAGTCAGATATATTTTGAGAATTATTGACCTTTGGCAAAGGACTAACTAGTGCCTCTTTCCATTGTTCAGGGAAGTACCCTTGTTCGAGGCAACAATTCATAATGTGAGTGAGATAGTCACAAATTACTCGAAAACTGTATTTTAACATTACTAGGGAAATCTTGTCAGAACCACAAGCATTAGATTTTAGATTAAAAAGTACTTTATTAATTATTTCAGTTGAGTCATATTAAAATCAAATCTCACATTATTTTTGTGTTTCCTTGAACGATAAAAATTTATTGTTTCCTCACATGAGTTATTTTCAAAAACAGAAATAAAGCAGTCGCAATCATCCGGGTCATTCATATTGCTCGGTAAGTCAGTTTTCGAATTCTGTTGGATATTTAGTGATTTTAAAGCATTCCACAAGTATTTTTGATTTTGTAAACCTTGCAAATGATTTAAGTATGCAGTTTTCTCTCTTCTTATAGCAGCTAATATGTAATTACGCAATTCTTTATATATAATGATTCCAATCGTCACGTGATTTCGATCGTTCGTATTTAATGTAGGCTTTATCTCGCTCTTTGAATAAAATTTTTATGGTATCGGTGATCAAGATGAATATGTCGTGCGAATTGTTCTTAATGGTGCATGTGCATTAAAAGTGGAAGGCAAATATTCTCAGAATAAACATATTTTCACGTCAATATCATTAGTGTATAAGATGTGAAATGGTTTTAATTGTACATCGTTTAAAAATTCATAAAAGGAAAAGAATTTAATCTCTAGGTCACCAATTTTCATTTTATTATTGTCTGTCATGAAATTTAGACAACAGTACACGCATTTGTGGTTTACAATTTCAGGTTTGTTGATAAAAATGGGATCAATTAGGGTGGTAGAAAATTGTGTAACTCTAGTGGCTTCGTTAATCTGAAAATATTACTTTAATTATTTTACTGCATTTACTATTAATTCTGACACTCCAGTCTCCAAAGTATTTTCAGCTAAATTTTAACTACCCCATAAGTTAAGTTCGCATTGAGCCTGGTCCAAGTTAACGGAAATGGGTAATGCCACCGTATACTCCTGGACGAATTCTCGGTGCAGCCTATTCCATTTTACTCCTGCTAGCCAAGGGATTTTATCGATTTTTAAATCTTATACAACTAAATCAGTTCGTAGCGTACAAAGCTCATGGCTAACTAAGGCAGCAAAATAGAAAATATAAATAAACCGTTTGGCGTTCAGGTGACGCAAAATTTTTTTCCAAGTAGAGAATATAAAATATACATAGACCTTATTAACGTGAAAACTCTATTATTTTTTTCCAGTGAATCATATTGACATTAGTCATGAGAGTAGTTTCACTAACAGAAAATCGTTAAAGATTGTGAGATATATTAAACATGTTAATTCAGGCAATGAGCGAACAAAACATTAAAATAGATTTAACACTATAAAAATTAAAATAACATACGGGGTGCTAGAGAAATAAGTCTTCTCCATTTAGGAGCTGATTGTACACGCAAGAATAGAGTCGGGTACAATTTAAACTGACTTGTGTCATGGCCGCTAAAACGTCTGAACTAAGATTTTATTTGATGCATAAGAAATGCCAGTAGTTATCAAACAGTTCTCAGCATTGATGTCGCTAAATAATTTAAAAAAAAGGGGAAAGATATTATCATAAAATGTTAAGATTATTAATTTAGTAACTTCATAATTTTAGTGGAATTCTGATTATACAGTGTCCATAAAGTTGGCTACATATGGGTAAAAATTGTATTTTGGACATTTCTAAAAAAAACTCTATTGGGGGTTCGTATATGCATGTCCAACAACAAAAAATTACATTTTAACACATGTCATGTGATCACTGGTTTGGCAGGACTCTAAAAAATAGTTGACCTTGGTACCGAAAAGTGGGTCAAAATGTTAAGATATCGAAAAATTTTATGAAGAAAAAGTGCATATAGAATACAGGACCCCATATATCGATTTTGAAGCAGATATGAGGAAAATAAAGAAGTGCAAATTTTACTACTACCATTAATTATCATAAACTCTTGTGTCTATTTCACAAATATTTAATTAGTTTCGACAAAAACTTTATGTATTTTAGTTGAATAAAGGTATTTGCATGTAAAGAAAGAAACGAACCCCCAATATAGTATTTTTTAGAAATCTGAATAATACAAATTTTTCCCATATGTAGCCAACTTTACGACAGACACTGTAGGTATAGAGGTTCGCGCATAAATGAAGCTGATAACAAAAAATGAATTGCCCAATTCAGTCAATAACAATGAGTGATCAGAAAAAGAAATCAAAGACTAATATTGCTACAGTCCAGCAAGACACACGGGAAGGTTTGGGCATTTCTTGCCAGGAAATGATAGATAGATAGATCGTAGTATTATAGTAGGGGAAATGATGCCAGTAAAAATAAAATATTTCACATAACAAAAAAAAATCTGAAATCTCTATGAGAATAACGAAAATAAATTATTTTTCTTTTAGCAGTAATAAATAAAATTCTGGTTGACAAAATAAATATTACAAAAATTAACAATAATTTTAAAAACAATAAATTAAAACAATTCTGAAAGAACAACGCATTGACACGTTTTCATAATCACTAAAACACTGCACTTGAACAATTTATCTACTCGACGCACGTTTCACCATTTGTGTATTAATATATAATGTAAGAAAGTAGATTTTATTAGAGATAGACACGCGCTAGTAGCAAAAGAAACATTTTTGGGGAAAATAAAGTTTTAACAAAGCTCGCGCCGCAGTTTAATAAAATAAAAATTTTAGACGGAAAATTATTAACTTTTAATAATTAATCAAATTAAAAAAAAGTGGAAGTGCTTGGGGATCGATCTCGCAACAACCCCATTTATATTTATTACTGTTCGAACATCTTACCGATTGAGTTATGCGATCGTGTTTATCCCGCTCTAAAACGTGTAATATCTACGTACTAGAAGAAAATTGTAAGACTTAATGGTTTGACATTGTTCGTTTGACGGGTGAATATCTACTATTTACCACTAAAAATAACTTAAATATTTCATAAAAAGACGTTTTTCATATTTAGAGTGGTGTTAGTTCACAGAAATAAATAATATTCGTCGTTAAATCACGCAGTTTGAGAATCACTGAGCTTAAGACTATGTTTCTCACTCCTGAGTGTACATTTCATATTTCCGTCTCAAAAGAAGTGGGAAAGAATCTTGGTAGACATACATTGACAATGTCTTTAGGCTATGGCTTTAAGTTTGTGTGCAATAGTAAAAACGTATGTGCAATATTAATTCATATATCGGTCTTTTTGAACTTGACCCGACTCTAGTAAAAAGAGATCCCATAATCATGAAAATGCTTCTCAAGTAAGCTACAGTTCTCTGAAGATGATGCTTAATAATGGATTTTACTGTTTATCTCAGAAATCACCTAGAAGATAACCATACCGAAATACTCCTACGACATATATCCTGCCATTTATTTTCGTTAATGAATAATAAACAAAAAGAGGCTAAAACCTGTTGACGCCTTGATCAGAAATTCGGTCATAGAGGCAACTGTCCGGAAAATTTAAATACGTGATACTGATGGTGATATTCCTCGCAAATACAAAAACAAGGACTGTACTGCATTTGATTGGAACACTAAAACCGCAAATATCGCTCATAGAGAATAAAAAACTTGTGTTGGTGATCAAATTCTGAACGTTTCAAAATATTCGTCTCTCCGCCTGTCTGTCCGTCCGTCACGTCATAAATGAATTTATCTACCAGAGAATGCCTTCTGTTATGAAAAATTATTTTTAAAATGTTATAACTCGAAAAATGTCAGTTATTTTGACTTGAAAATATTCACCTAGAAGTTTTTAAGGTCACTTATGTATTTAAAAATTAATAAATAATATAGTGGCTTCAAAATAGCCGAATTTAAGCCCAAAATAATGCAAAATTCTATATTCTTAATAAATATTTTATATTAATATTGACAGCCTAGGAATTTTTAATACATTTAACAATTAAAGAGACGTTATGAAAAAGAAACAAAAGATGACGAATCTAAAATAGTCAAATTTATGACCTAAATCAAGCAATATTCTAAAAGCATTAATAAGCATTTCGTGTCAAAGTTCAATTATTATATAAAAGATGATTTTAATATTTTTAACAAACACATAAAAATACAAGACATCAATAAAGTGTCCACTTTTCGAGAAAATATGATTGTACTGCTAAAAGACCAAGGAATGCTAATATAATGAATGCCACGAAATACAACCGCATGAAACTTACGCGAAAACAATTGAATAAATATAAGCGTCAAATTTCACAAATAATAAATATTCAAATGAAAATGAACATTATTTCTATTATCAATCAAAGTCTCTCGTATCGCACAAAAGCATCTTTTTTTAGAAAATTGTTTAAGAATTTAAAAATGTTTTTTTAACTTTTAAAAAAGAATGTACGTCAGAATTCAGGGGTAAAAGACATTAAGGGTGTTCCACCCCTGACTTCCTATACAATATATGAAAGGCACCATATTTCTGAGTCAAAGATACCTACTTACTTTCTATACTCTCCAAATTTTATTACAATTGATGGAGCAGCTTAGAAGCTGTCAGCAAAAAATCTTTTCAATGTGTAACCTAGTGAAGAAAAGTCAAATACTTTTACTGTTATTTTGACCCAACCTATACGCTCCCGAAGTATCTCCACAATTCTGGGACACCCTGTGTATATATTCATTTTTATTTAACTATAATTATACACATATTGTCTAAATGTTATTTGTGGCGTTATCTTAATTTTTTTCTAATTCTTTGGTGCTTCCTGCCACATGTATTTTTTCTTTTTGGTGCTCTGGGAATCTACAAAATATCACAATTAACCAGTATGTTACTGGTAAATAAATAACCTCTACGCCTGTGACTTTGTCGTCATAGGATCAGTTAGAGGTTGCTTTTATTAAACAAATGACACAAATAAGGATAACTTTAAATTAAATATTTCGCCGACGTTTCGGAAATCTGTTTCCTTTTTCAGCTCTTTTTTTGAAAAATCTTTTTTGCTGTGTATGATAAATAAGAATGTTTGTTATATTCAATATCCATAGATACTTACTATTTACATACGTTGATATAGTTAACAGTTTTTTTTTAATTTTTATACAATGTTAAGTTTGTGAAGTTTTTCTTTTAACATTGGCAACCAGGTTATACAGTTACAGACATCTACAACAATTCGAATGAGGATAGATGCGTGTCGAATTGTTCCGTAAATGTCTGTACAACCTGGTTGCAATGTTAAAAGTTTGTCAATAAAAATAATGTAAAATCAAATTCAATTGACGTAAAACTAGGTGTTCCACAGGACTCCGTTCTGGGACCTATTCTATTTCTTATCTACATTAATGACTTGCCTAACAGTGCTTCTATGTCGAATTTTACCCTTTTTGCTGATGACACGACATTGGCTCATACTCATGTAGATTTGAATGTTCTTTTAACCGAAGCTAGAGCTTCTTTATCCACAGTTCAAGAATGGCTCTTAAGCAACAAGTTGGCGTTAAATAAAGATAAGACTGAGAAAATGATTTTTAGTTTAAGACAACACAATCTAGAAATTGATTCGTCTAACTCTTTTAAATTTTTGGGCGTTACCTTAGACACCAAGCTATCATGGGATAAACACACAGAAATGGTTTGCATCAATGTGTCTCGGAAAATTTTCCTATTACGCAGTCTAGTAAAACATGTCTCACAGGCAACGCTTTTAATGGCATATCATGCTCTAGTTCAAAGTACTATAACTTATGCCATACTAGCTTGGGGCCACTCTCCACATGCTAAAACAGTCTTTTCTATGCAAAGAAAGGCTGTAAGAATAATTGCTGGGTTGTCATATAGAGACGATTGTAGGGACACTTTTAAAAATCTAAACATACTTACCTCGCCATGTTCATATATATTCCAGTGCCTCATATACATAAAAGATAACCTTAATAAATATATAACACATGATAATATTTATGAGCACTCAACGCGAAATAAAAGAAATATTGCTTTAGATTTTTTGAGGTTATCGAAGACAAGAAATGGTACGAGCTATTTCTCAATAAAATTTTTTAATGTGCTACCAGTCGCTGTACAAGAACTTGAATCCAATCACTTTAAAACCGTAATTAAACGTTTCTTGTTGACAATGCTTTCTATGACTTTGATGAATTCTTACAGGCTGATTTTTCTGTGACGTTATAATGTTTGTTGTTTGCTATATATTTTTAACTGTAGGTTTATTATGTACTGTTTGGTTAAAGATTGTATTGTTTTTTTTCACCTATATGTATATATATTTATATATGTGTATATGTGTGTACGTAAGTACAGATATATGTGTGTGTAACTTATCTTAATCTTGTTATATACATTTATTTAATTAGTTGTACGTTTTTATTTATAGATCTTGTATTTTACAATTGTTATATTACGATCTCACCTGACTTGTCAAAACACTTTTGTGTAATTATGACCAATAAAAATCTATCTATCTATCTATCTATCTAAAAGAAGAACTTCACAAATTTAACATTGTATAAAAATTTAAAAAACTATTAACTATATCAACAGTTCTATGTAAATAGTAAGTATCTATGGACATTGAATATAACAAACATTCTTAGAGCTGTGTATTTATCATACACAGCAAAAAAGATTTTTCAAAAAAAGGCTTGAAAAAGGAAACAGATTATATTTCCGAAACGTCGGCGAAATATTTAATTTCAAGTTTTTATACTTGTGTTATTTGTTTAATAAAAGCAACCTCTAACTGATCCTTCGACGTAAAAGTCACAGGTGTAGAGGTTATTTACCAGTAGCATACTGGTTAATTGTGATCTTTTGTATATTCCCCGGGCACCAAAAAGAAAAAATACATGTGGCAGGAAGTCCCAAAGAATTAGACAAAATTATAATTTTACACATATTTCATTTAATTTTTTATTTTAGATGTACACTATACGATTATGTTAAAGTCATTATTATCATTATTATTATTTGCTTATTTGCACAATATATATTATGCCATATAACTCGGTAACTTTGTTAATTATTATGCGTTACATTTTATGATTGTTATTATTGCTTCTGTTTTTTAATAACCTGTATAGTGTATATAAGTAGCTACTTAATTCAAGCGTTTTTCTCTCATTGAGCTTTTAGCTGTCAAGCCCTTTAGATTAAGGAATTGTAATTCATTTCTCTAGTGAAGACCAGTCATTATTATTATATTTATTTTGATCTCCTAAACACCTCGGAACAAAAAATCTTCGTCCGAGAGTTGAATTCAGTGTTTACTTTGTCTTCACTCTTGCTTCTATTTTGATATAAAAGTATAACTTCTCTAGTCAGATAACAGTTACATTGCATAAATATTATTTTAATGAGATGTACCATAATCATAGTTATAAAGAATAAAAACAGCGTGTGCCGTTAAAAATTTAAAAGACAGAACATTCTTCAGTAGCCACATTTCAAATCATAATGGCTAGACTATAAGACAGAAAAATATGGCTTTCGGTATGTCACTTTCCATGACTGTCTCTTGAATGGAACAAAAAGTGAGCAGATGAAACAACAATTGTCCCAGATAAAGAAATCTTGTCGCGTGCCCGGCACATCAACGTATGCAGCTGTCGACACCAACACATTTTAAAATAACGTCGATAATGCACGGGTTCTCTTACAATGATTTATCTCTTATTTACTTTTTCCTTTTCGATATTTCTCCGCATCGAATGCGCCAAATACGACATGTGTATAAACATGAATGACGAACAAAAGGAATGGCGAGTTTTTCGCTGTCGATAGGAATAAGAAATGTGTCACGTCGCGTTTGTCCCGAGAAAATGAAACGGTATGTGGAAATCGCGGGATCTGCAAAGTTAAGGAATCGTCTGGTAATGGAGAGGATGGGATTCGGTTATTTTTAAAACTTATTTTCTTCTAGACATTTTTTGAAACGTGTGTAATGCCACTGCCCAAAGAAAAATGATTTATGAGACATGAATAATTATTGAGAAAAACATTCTTTGGGGTTTTTTGCAGACAATTTTCAAATATTCCGTCTAACATTTAATATGAGAAGCAACAAATTACTTAATCATAATGTGTACTCATGATCTACGTCTTCTGATGGTTTCTGCTGTTGTGGGTATCGAACAGCAAATGGTTACATGTTCTTGATATTAGTTTATCACATTCTTCATAAATAAACAAATTTAAAAAGTATTTGTGGGTGTAATTTAAACACGCTGGCATTTTTTGACATAGAAGAATAACCTGACATTGATGTTTGTTTCTAATCATGGCTAAATTGAAAAAAGGAATTTAATTTTACATAACTTGATGTAAAAAAATACATTGTGTTCCATTGGAACTAGTTTTGGAGGTTTGAATTTGATAAAATGTAACGTGAAATTTGGAACACTTGATATAGTATTATGGAGTGTATCTTCATTATAGACTATTATAGAGCGTAGCTCATCTTATGTTCTTTCTACGTTACAAACTGCTGGGTTTATGTATAGGGTATGCTAGATGTTCTCGACTCAGAATTTTATGGTCATTTCGAAAAGTTGAAAACATACAGGGTGTTCCATTTAAAATGAGCAAGTTGGTATCGACTTCCCATAACTTTCAAAATGTTTTGTTACATACTTTTCCCTATATCGATCGTTTCAATTCCCGGTGAGACACCCTGTAGGTATATAGTAAAACATATAATAGAATATAAAAAATAGACTAGAACAGCCATTTATTTTAATCCGATGTTATTATTATACTTACTCTTCGCAAATACAAGACGAAGAGTATATTGCATTCGATCGGCACATTTCTAAAACTAGGCCAATCAAACTAAGCAAAAGAAGATCGTTTTTTAGAAAAAGACCCTAGGATCATATACAGTACATGTGAAATATTAATTTTCAAACCAGTGCATCCAAAGCAAAGTTGCAGAAACAAAATGCGGACGTTTTACCTACGAAAAAATGTGACAAGGTCGGTTTTTCTCGTTTATGTGCAAATGTAACTTTTTTATCGCAAAAAGTTTCAAACAATAGTAGTAGTAAGCATTTAAAATACCTACAAAGTGGCGCCCGCTCCAATACTAGATAGGTGAAGATCTGTTGTTTTTTATCAGTAAATGTCAAATAGAAATATTTCATACTTATGCATGGATATTGCATTGGTTTTGCATGAAACATCGTTATGAGTGGCTTTGTGCCTTTCTGATGAGCTCAGAATAAGGGCAAAAAACGTTTCAAAAGCATTTCCAAGAAACCGAATGAGAGATTTTATGAAAATATAATCCATTAGAATGAAAAAATTTTTAAGACAAGGTACGTAAATAAATTCATTTTAGACCTTTGTTCTCATTTTTAACTGAATATTCATACCGTAGGGGGTCATGTAGATACTAGTTTGATCTGCTTAGCCGTAGGGGACTATGTTGGATACTAGTGTTATAATGAGAATGTCAAAGAAGAAATTTATTTTAGGATTTCAATTTGCTAGCATAAACAGAAGTCAGGTTATCGAAGGAATGCAGACATTTCATTAATATTTTTTACATATAGTTTTTCTTTTAGTTCTCAAAGATAGTTTTTTTCCGCTGTTTGCAAAATCCTATAAAGAATATATTTCATTACTATAAGCAAACAAATAATAAATAATTCACTTTTAAAAATGATCCTAGTGTTTCTTTTTTCTAATGGGAATTACATTTAGAAATTTTCCTACTTTGATTGGTCTAAACCGGTAATATTGCATATATAGAAAACATTTTCATATCATTGTGTTTGATGATCGAATTCTGAACAACTTTCAAAATGTTCGTCCGTCTGTCCGTCCGTCACGTTTCTTGTAAGCACGATAACTTAAGAATGAAAAGTCCGATTGTATTGAAACTTGGACAGTAAGTTAGTGTTATCTAGAGGAAGAATCATATTGAACAAAATCGATCAATAAATAAAAACGTTGTTCATTTATTAAATTTGAAAAAAAAAGTTATGTTTTGTAATTAAATAGGAAATGTCGAAAATTAATGTTATTGCCAAAAACACTGCGAAGACTATCCTATAGAATGTGCAACAATGATATATCTAGTTTATAAAATATATGTGCATAGATGCGTTAAAATTCTCGTTTGTATGTGTTTCTGTACAAAATGCTGTGTAACTCAATCCAAATGTATAAACTTTGTCTACAATTCATGCACACTGTCGCTAAATTACAAAACACCTCAAAAATCACCCTATATCTAATACACCTTTGAATGTTCGCGAAATAAAATGTTTTACAATATCCCTGCTTAGATACTTGAGACAGATGTTTAATGGCAATACAACTATTTACACAGTTATTGTAAATATAATTAATATGATTTTCAGTCTAGGGATACGTGAATATGTATTCCAAGTAATTTAAAGTATGTCACCTGCTCGATAATTTTATTTTCAAATCGAATATAAGGGCTAGCAATGTAGTTTAAACTTATAGGTTCATCCTGCATAAAAAAGCTCTATTTATAAGTAATCATTTGTAAAATATTACGGATAACAAGTTTGAACTTAAACTATCAATTTCAAGATATATTTTTGTCACTTGTTTTTAACTCGTCTGTAAATGCACAATACAAAGACGTTACTTGCCGGGTTATGTCATTAATGAATAACAGAAATAACAAGGGCCCCAGAATACTGCCTTTTGGTATAGCTAGACTAATATTAAGTTTAGTACGTAGACTTTGCAACAAAATAATCTATAAATTGTTTCCTATTGATAAGGTAAGCCTTTCAGAAGACTCTTGCATTGACCACGAAGAACATAATTCTCCAGTTTGCTTAGAAGAACGTCAAGGATGACGCAGTCAAATGCTTTTGACAGATCAACATAAACTTCAAGAACCTTATGATTCTCGTCTAATTTACTGTACACATAGTCTAAAGAACTCAGTAAACTAAAATAATAACCAAAAAGGGGTAAAATGGACCGCACGACGGAGGAGAATTTGGAAATTGACTCATTATAAATAAAGTTGTCTGACAAAGTCCTGCAATATTTTCAAATATATTTTCTCAGTACTACAAATACTTACATAAATACCATCATGGGCAAAATGTCACAGATTTTTATGGGTATGGAAAAATGCAATCCAAAATTGTCGAACAAAATCGCAGGTCTACGAGCAAGAGAATTGTATCTATTGTATCTTTTTCAAATTTATCTGTTGTGAGGGTACAAAAAGCAGATTTCTTGTCAAATAGCACCAACAAAAGTTATTTTATACGTGCCCTCGGAAATATGTGTGAGAATGGGATGAATGTAAAATACTCAGATGGTAATGCCAATACTCTATTTGTAACGATAGCAATAGCAATGAATGAGTATTCTTCTGAAGACGCGGTAGCAGTAGTTAGCGATGATGCAGACGTCATGGTGTTAATAATTATTTCCAGAAAAAACTGGGAGACCTAAAGTATGTTATTATTAGTATGCACGCTATGTTCAGTTGTAACACAACGTCTGCATTATTCAGTAGAGGGAAGATTAATCTAGTAAATACCACACAGAAAAAAAATAACTTGCTACAAGAATTTTATAACCCTCAGGCTACAAGGAGAAATTAAAATCAGTCACAATGCAATGCAATTTTTTATAACCGTATATGTTAAAAACTCGACACACACAGATTTGGATAGTGTTAGATATATTCTTTAATAGTACGCAGCTAAACGAAGCCTTAGTACCGATTTCAACTTGGCGACATTACCACCTGCCTACCTCAAACAGCGCAAAGTATCACGGATTTAGAGTTTTCCATCCGGTAAATCAGTTTTATTAGGCAACTAACACTTTAAGTCATATTCCTTTCAACTATTAGATACAAGCGTGGTTAAATAACCATTCTACCACAGAATTGGGGTTGGATTTTAAAAAACAAAGAGTTGCAGCCAATTCATTCGGACAAAAGCATTGCCCCTACATGAGTTCTAGAAAAAATGTTTTGCTGTTGTTCGTCAGGAGGATGTAAAAAAGCATGTGCATGGAAACGACTGGTCCTGAAGTGCACTATGGCATGTAGCCAATGCAACGAAATTACTTGTCTAAATGAACATAGATGAAGAAGATCTTTAGAGAAGTTGTCTATATTTTTTAATCATATTTTAATATTAAAACGTTTTGGTTTATTTAAACCTTGTTATTATAACCACCACAGATTACTCCTAATTTACTAAATTTGCAGCTTTGTAATGCTGTACTGTATTTTTAGATATTTGCTTGAAATTAATTTATATGTAGTGTAATTGAACTAACAACAACATCATATTTTTATTACATTTTCGGAATATTTAGAAAAATACCCTAAATTCAAAAATTTCTTGCTCTGCCACTGCTAACTCAAATCTTTTCGGTGTAAATTTACTTGATGGGAAATTTTCTGCTCTTTAACTTTACCCTCTTGGAAATTTTTCCTAAAATGCTTCGTCTTCGAGTTATCAAGAAAAGACAATAACATAAAAAAGGGCGAATTTACCCTTTTGGGGGGTTGTTTTGAGGGAACGGGCTCAACGACTCACCGTTGGGGTGACAGGGTATATTTAGCACTTCAAAGCAAAGCAAAGCACCCTACCAAGTTTCAGCTTTTCTCTAATTTGTTGAGCATCAACCTGGATTGACTCTGGGCTAATATGTTAAATTTTATTTAAATCCAAAAGCAGCAAAAGGTTATTTGGCACGCTTTCCGATTTTTGGGTATATATTTGCATATTTGAACTAATAGACCAGGCGAATTAGTGATTTTAAATCCGGGTATATTTAGGAAGCATAGGATCTTCACTTTGTGGCAAGTAATAATGTAAATATTTATTGGGTTCAATTTGTGCATCTCGAAGCTGCGTTTTCGAATTACTGTTAAAGTTGCAAGAAATATATTTTCCGGTCTTTAACTTGAAACGCTGCCAAAATGAAGCTAGATAGAGAAGAATTGCTTAGGGATTTTTTGTAAAGCATAAAATTTTCTACAAAAAAGTTCCCGACAGCATATCTGTACAGCACACAGTTCAGGTGTGATAATAATTAATCAAACGCGTAAAATACTCTTACTCTTACCCCATTGGGTGGGATGTTGGATAGGCCTCCTAAAATGTAACAATAAATGTTTTGGGACCTTATAATTTTAACATTTGTCACGAAATATGCGCTTTGAAATTAGCTATCAACGTGTTCCCCCTCCTCCCTTTAATTTCTAAACTATCAACGAAAACAATGAGAAAGTAGCTCCGAATGTAGCTTTTAGTTAGTTCTTTTAAACAGAATTTTAATGGACACTGTAGCAAAAGCAAAAACTTCCCAATCAATTTTGAAATCTCTCTTTTTAGAGAACGAGCAAGTTTGTCAAGGTGAAATAGCTCTTAATATGTATAGGTAGAGAGCCTGCTGTGTTGATTTCCTATGAATGAGATACATGAAAAACTTTGTATGAGTGCGTAAGTACTACCACAGGTAGCCACTTTTTATAGCAAATTTTGCCCGCGTCATGGAATTTTACCGGAAGTGACGTCAAAATGGGAGAATGCGCGCAAATAAGAAAAGGCAGCCTATTTTTTTTAATAACTAGAAGGCTTGTACTTTAACTTCAAAAAAAATAATTCATGTATTCGGTGACTTATTAAAAATACACACACAAAAGAAAACTTTAATCAAGGGTGTCTCAGGGTTGCGGGCAAATTAAGCCTGGCACCCCACTACAATCTCATTGTATACCTCAAAACCTACATTTTGATGTCTGTGGTAGTACTTACTCACTCACATATAGCATAAAGTTGAAGGGAATGTTATAGTTGGAGAGCCGACTGTAAAAATATCCTATGAATAAGATACATGAAAAACTTTGTGTGAGTGTGTAAGTATTACCACACAACTACAGGGAGCCGCTTTTCATATAAGCAAATTTTACCAGCGTCATGGAATTTTGGCATCACTTTCGATCACGATTTTTTATGTTTACTTAATTCATCAAATACATGAATAAAACTTACGTCAAGATATTTTGAGGTATACGATGAGATTATAGCGGAGTGCCAGGCTTAATTTACCCGCAACCCTGATACACCCTCGATTAAAGTTCTTTTTGTGTGTTTTCTTAAGTCATCGAATACATAGATGATTTTTTTTTCAAATTAAAGTACAAACCATCTAGTTAATAAAATAATAGGGTGCCTATTCTTATTGCCGGCATCCTCTCACAAAAAGTTTGTCATGTATCTTATTCACAGGATATCTGTACAGCCGGCTCTCCATCTATTAGTGAGTATGGAACCCTATTATATGTGAGTACTCAACACGCTTTTGTCTATTGTTTTTATTATTATTATTGAGAATTCATAAATAAGACTAAAAACAATAACAATATGTACAAACATTGGAAATATTTTCCACTGTTTTCAGCTATCTAAGTTTTTTTTTGTTACTTGAAGACCAGAATAACTATTTTATTCCATCGATTCCCTTTTATCAGAGGAGCAAAAATTAGGTCAGTTTTAACATTGTTCTTTGTAAATGGTATATGATTGATACCAAATAAAACTTTCAATGATTGCCCGTACAATTTTTCCTTCGTAATGCACAGAGATGGCACTACAATGCTAAATTATTTGTCTATGGTTGGAACCTTGATTAAGGGGAATAAATTCGGATTATATAGAAAACCCGTTGTTTTGAAAACTACCTCATTCTTCTTTGAAATCCCATGTAATATTGATTATTTAAATCTATGATTATGGTAAGTAAAGTATTATAATATAACACAGTAATGTAATAACTTGTACATCATTTCTGATAAACTGGAAGTGACTCGATGTAGTTAAATTTTATATGCAGGACCTATTTTGAGATTTTTTTTTTCTATATAACTCCTTAAATATAACTGTATCCCTAAAACTTGAGATCGGTAAAATACCAATTTTATGATGATCTAAATTTAACAAACTAAAATTTCGTGAAATTAGTCAAATTCTATATACAAATTTCAAATACTGTTAAGTATTATTTTTCATAATAACGAGGATTTTTAATTGAAACGCCCTTGAAAGTAAGAGAGAAATGTCAATAATATGGACGCGTAGTTTTTGACAGTTTAATTCGACAGTCTATTAACTAATTAATTCTGAATATAACATTACAAAAAGTTTATGTAAAAACGTCTCGAAGTGTGAACGTCCTAAACATGTATGCAAGTTCAGTGAATTTAAAATCTATCCACTAAAAACTGAGAATCAAACTTTTGCACAATGGGCTTGTTCTATGATATTCTTTTTAAGTATATGGTTTTTATACTTTTTCATATAGTACTCGATATTCTCATTATGCACTTAAAATTTCGTATTACTAACCTTTTTCGTTCTCGAGATATAAGGAGCTGAAATTAGTAATAGTTACAAAAACCGAGCGGAGCGCCCGTTTGTGACGTCACTGTCAGTGGCGATTTTACCACTGGGCACACCGGGCGAGTGCCCAGGGCGGCAACATTTTTTTCTTTTGAATGTTGCTCAAGTCATTTTTATGATTCTGCTAGTGCGACAGTTCCATTGAAACCATAAGCCATGCAATAATCGATAGATTAACCGAGGAGCTGCACAGACGAGGAGAAGTTTACAAGAAACAATTTGGTTTTTGTTGAGAACTTAATATCTATTAGTGACCAAGACATAGACAAATCAGATGCAACATTAGCAACCAATTTTAGCCAAGATTCAGAAGAGGCCCTACTGCCAGAATGCACTCATTTCAAAATTCAACTGAACGATTTGACGAAGAAGAAATATTTAACAATTATAGAATTGGGCAAGCTGTTGAGATTAAACAATTTAGCAGACGTATACCGCAATATCGACATATGGCTACAGAATATTTTTAAGCAAACTCTCTATAAACTGTTCTGGAGAAAAGAGTTTCTCGACCTTGCAACGGATAAAGAATTACTTACGGTCCACAATGACACAGGAAAGGCTAAATTCACTAGCAGGATTAAATATTGAAAATGAAATTTCAGAAACTATGAAAACAGGTGATATAATCAATGATTTTGCTGTGAAAAACGCAAAAAAAGTTCGTCTTGATCTTGTATAATTTTTTAAAAATTATTTTTTTTTTTTTTAATTTTATCTTTTCTTTATTTTTAATAAATAGGTGTTATACAGAAAAGTCATTTTATATACCACCCACCTCTAATGTGTAGTGTCCTTTGTTCTTTTGAAATATACAAGAAGAAAAAGTTTAACAAGTATTCTTTTTTTGGGAAACATTTTTTGGGTAGTATATATATGTTATATTTTTTAAGAGTAGGGGCGGCATCTTAAAATAGTTCCGGGGCGGCAAGCATGTTAAAACCGCCCCTGGTCACTATGCGCAGGTGACGTAAGAAAAGGCTTTCTGGGACCATTCAAATTTAACCTGAAAGGTCGAAAAAGATGGAATTTTCAAACGCTGGTAACTAAATAAATACGTCGAGTGGAAGTTCGTTCTATGTCTTTACGGAAAGGAGAAGGTCGGCGATGAATCCTAATCATAAATTGCAGGGTCAAAATCGAAAATTCGTCCCGACAGGAGCGAGAGAAAATTGTAATTTTTTGACATTTCACCAAATCGTACTCCCCTACTGTCAAGAAATAAACAAAACAAACAATACTTCGAAAACACTTATAATTATAACAACTAAGGAGCATCCAGTCTATTGAGATCACCGAGTCTACGCGTATAGTGACGTAGCGCCTGGCCACGCCCCATTTTCGCGAGGTGGAGATTTGTAATAGTTTTTAAGATACTAAATGTGCGAATAAGATTCTGATTTTTTGCAGATCCATTATTTTATATTTGCGCTTTCGATTTATGAAATAAAAAAATATGCCTAACAAGCCCATTATGTCGCCTTTCTTCTACATAATATACTCTCCACATAAAAATGTTGTTGAAATGTTTTGTTTAAATGATGAGATTTGTCTACTCTCTAATAATTCGTAAACAAATATGCAAATAAAATGTCTAATAATGTCAAAAAAATTTGCAGGTGTTTAAATTTCGTTTTACAAGCTATAAATATAGAAATATCTAAGTTGAAATAAACGTATGCTTGATCCTTGCAAAGTTTATTTGAAATGTCGATCTTGGGAATTGAATGCGTGGAAAGGGATTTCAGCTGATCTTCAGACCTTCCATTTCGCTTATAAAATAAAAGGAGGGAATACATGCGTTTGTCGACATTTTTCTAAAAATTCTCTCTTAAAACTTTAATGCAACGGCTTTAGACATTTGAAGACGGTTATAATAAATATTTAAAGACCGTTGAGAAAAATGTGTTACATGTATTCTATATTACTACATATTCGCTTAAAGCTACTGTATATGTACAAGAAAGAGGGGTCTATGGGGAAATATTTATTATCTTTGGTAGTAACTTTCTTCTTCGTATATACATTGTTAGAAATCTGTAGGAAATATAAATATAACTGTAACAAAAGTAGGATTCTGATTATGCATCCAATAATCTGCCATTTGCACAATTATTGGACTCAAAAGTATTAAAGCTGATAAATGGAAAATTATACTGCCCCCTCAAAATAATGACAAGTTCTTGAAATACGGTTTGACGAATCTCCATCCTCTAGACGTCCCGTGCTTGTTAGGTGTTGGATACGTGCTAGAAAGTCCTGCTTTACATTAATTATACCGCGCGCACCGGGCGGCGTAATTTCAAAACATACTTAAGCACAACGCCAGACCCGCCCATTCAAACGCTCATTGGTTATTTCAAAATATACTTACGCACAACGGGTTTCTGCAAAATGTACTTCGTTTCAAAACATTTCATAACGCACATTACCTGCCAAAATATACGCCAGCACAACGAGATCTTTAGAAACATACACCGTTACAGCACAAAAAAATCGTCTTTGCATACCTTAAATAATAAAGTAAATCATTGACAGCCAATTATTATAATAATCAGTTTAAAGGAGGTTTTAATAAAAGTCAAATTATGGAACTGGCTGTAAAGCAAAAATCTTATCAATTTATTGCAACTTTATATTGTTATAAAATTAAAGATTCTCTTAACAAGTTGGAAATAATTCGTTCGAGACAAAAGTAACTTTTTTACTTTTAAGAGTAAATGTGAAAGCAAAGGAAGTAACTAAAAGGCATTATAATTTTAACAAAACTTAAAGGCGACCATGAAAAATAGGTAAATACTTAATGTATTTTGGCATTTGGCATATTATTTAAAATATTGGTAATAAGGGAGGGCTTTGGATCCACAATTTCGTGGGTTTATTAACCTCTGTATGATGGCAGTAATACACTTTTCTAAATACCATTCTTTGTAAATTGGGCCATGTATTTCGCACAACCCATTGGCTTTTGGACCCACACATTATTATTATAATTGTCTTCAGATCCTTGCAGTTTCAACCTCAAGCGTGCTTTATAATCGCACTCAACATTAAATTTTAATATTTGCACGTTCCCTTGTTTACCGACAACACTAATTAAAAGAAGTTCTAATGTTTCCATAATTATTGGTAAAATTCACTAAAACAAATACAAGCGATACTTCTCCACCCTGTCAATAACTTTGCAATGTTTTTATTAGGTTATATTGTTATTGCGGTATATAGAATAACAGTTCTTTATTAGCGCAATCATTTGGGAAGCGCTGTAACGGTGTATGTTTCGAAAGGTCTCGTTGTGCTGGCGTATATTTTGGCAGATAATTTTATGATATATGAAATGTGTTGAAACGAAGTACATTTTGCAGAAACCCGTCGTACGTAAGTATATTTTGAAATAACCAATGAGCGTTTGGATGGGCGGGTCTGGCGTTGTGCTGAAGTATGTTTTGAAATTACGCCACCGGGCGCCGATGTGACTACAAACTCTTTTGATCTTCTCTTTAATTCATTTATTATACTTGTGCCAGCTTTTACTGTTTAGGAATTATTGAGTCCAATAATGGTATAACAACTTTTTCAGAATTTTGTTTCTATTTTTATTAATGTTAGTATGTGTCTTATATTAATATATATTTTACTGAAACCCTAGAAGTAAAACAGTAGCAGTTATGACAAATCATATCTGGGGTCTTTTATGTCACTTATAAAAATTCGTCGATCATATAGGTACAAATATTAAGGATTTGAGGCGGTTAAAAATTGATGACACTTGGAAATTCAACTAGCTAGTGCTTGTGCATCACAAGTCGCTTACTTCTGTACCCAAGTACCTCAAGAACTTACACCACGAAAATGGATTCATGCTGTCAATATAAAGAATATAGAAAAGTATACATTGCCATTGAATACATCTGCTCTTTTCCAAAACTGATTTATATTCAATGCTGAGAGATGCTATAATAGTGTAGATGAATCTGCAAAAATATTTTCCATTTACAATTTTCATAATAGACTGACTTCCAATAAATATCGCTAACTGACTTTCAATTTCTGACATGTTCAACATTATGGTTTTATTCTGAATATTATTAATTTTCTCGTTTTTTGCTTTATGTACACATCTACAGGTACCTCTTTACATTTGTACCAAATGCATGTACCGTTATTTTAATATTTTGTAATATCTAGATATGAAGGTTAATATTATAAGAGTAGCTTATGGCTAAACTTCGCCTTAATAAAGATGTTTATTATTATTACTATTTTTAAATTTGAAAATCCTAATAATGAACAAACGCAAAATACAAACTGCGCGAAAATATTTGGGAAAGTAATTGAGAATTATAAACGTCAAATTTGAAGGCCTGTATCTTCGAGGAAGGTAAATTAACAAGGTGCAATTATGCAACTTCTTCTCATTTATCTAGGCGGTATAAAAAGTTTCGGCGCCTTTGACTTTGGGGTAAAGATCAAAGATCCGACATTTTTTATACGGGCAATAAGTCTGAGATAACTATACGTCTGATACATATCAGATGATAGAGGTAAATCTGCACACAGCAGTTTCAAAGATATTGATAAAACATTTGATAATGTAGATTACGCAATCCTATTAATTACTTCTTAAAACCTGAATGAATCCGTGGAAATGTTTTGCACATCTTTAACAATGACTTGATCCGAAGAACTCTGTAAATGGCGCAGTATGGAGTGAAAAGTGTGAACAATGTGGAATTTTCTTCTCGACGGAAACCTCAGTCCATGTCCTGAGCTGTAAAAGCCTGACTAGACTGAGGCGAATTGGCGAGAGAAAGAAACCAAGGGCTGACAACTGTACCAAGAAGCTATTTATTAATCAACTCAAAGTCTAGATAAGGAATCCCAAGGTACATGGAGTACCGCAATAGATCCATACTGGTCGCAGTGGGTAAAGCCAATCGCCAGCTCCTTCCAATTAAAATTTAAAAAATGTGGGATTCTTCAAGGCACAGTACTTGGTCTGATATTATTCAATATATGGGTTACTAGTCTCATTATTCCAAATAATATTTCTAAAATCGTAAAGAAAACAATTGCATCTCATGTGAAATATCGGATTCTATTTGTATGTCTGTCCATCCGTCATGTTAATTGTAAGCACGATTAATTTGTATTTTCTATCTTGACTGAAGAAACCTATTGTATGTATACAAATTTGGACAGTATGTTAGAGTTAGCTAGAGGAGGAACACTATTTCTGAAAAAAGTCGGTCAGTAGATATAAAACTTATTGATTTTCTTTTGAAGAATGTTCTTGCATCTGCTTGTACACAGTATTTATAGTTTGTTAATCGATATTGTTATCCATATTTTATAACTTCTAACGATTGCTGCGATGTCCTTGAACAGCCCATCGCATCAACAGCTCGATTCTCCAAGAAATGCGTCCCATAAAGCGACCTTCCAGTATCGTATTTTCTTGAATTCTCTCATTTTTTTGGTCAAATTAACCAGAGAGAAGCAAGTGTAGAACGTTTAACTGACCAGGGAAACCAGATGGTGACGAAGAGGAAGACCCCAAAACGTTGAGCTGTTGCCATCAAAGAGCTAATGGGAAGGAGCTTTGATGAGGCCCTGCTCCTAACAGGCAACCGCGACAGATAACGTGCGGCTGTTTGGACATGCTATACAGTAGAGAGAGACCGACAAGACGTCTGCCTAGATGTTGAAAATTAGAAGAATGAGAATTTGTAAAATTGTTTTTATAAAAAAAAAAATGTTTTAGGTATTACTGTTACTACTACATTATGTATGATTGTATTTAATCATTATTAATGATAAATAAACATTATTGTTACTATTACCTATTATTATTTTGACTATTATTATGATTTTGACTATTAATATTTTGTTATATTCAGTATATAAAAGTCTTTTATTTGTTCCACAGCTCGAATACCTACATGTTCAGCAGATATGAGACTTAGTAAACAAGACAATTAGTACACTAATATGCGCAAAATATGGCTTCTAAATTTTAAACATAAACTTTTTTAGTTACACGATCCTTCGAACTCCAACTCTTTTGTGCTTTTTTCCACATCTGGTATTGAAATCACTTAAGATTTGCTAGCAGTCTCTTTCGGAAGCCGTATCACTTCCAAATAATGTCAATGCACTTTTTCACACACTAATAACAAAATCCGCCTTTGTCCCAAATTACATAAAAATCGTTATTTTTATTTTATGTAATATTTTATAATCAGTATCATCAGACTTCCTATTGTAAGTATATTCTTTAAATACATTTTCGCTATTATGTGCATAACGGTAGTTAGTCAATTTATTTTTCTAATCGTAAACACACCGAAATACGTGCTATTTGTCCGGACCGCTGTATACAAACAGCTGGCAGAAGTTTATTCTTCAGAACGCAGCTGTTAGTTTATAGGACCATGGCGTACTACCTGGTTTAAGCACACATATAATATGGCATATGCTCGATGCAAGTTTCTTTGCTAGACTTACAGGACAAAAATTTAATTGGGTTTCTAGTTTGAAATTTGATTATTGTTAGAACAACTGTCAGGCGAATGAGCAAAAAAAATTAGAACTTTCATCATATTTTTCTCTACGTTGTTTAAAAGTACGAAAATTGGTACTTGTTAATTATAAATTAAACACTACTTTTAGATGAATCAAACAATATATTATAAATACTCTACATAAGTTTCGGCTTGTTAGGCTTTTATCAAGAGTAGTACATAGTGAGTACTAAAGTTTCGGATGGTTATTCTAATTTATACCTAACAGTATTTACACCTTAATCTGTTTATGACCTAATATCTTTAAGACAATTCTTAATTATGAAAATTTTTGACTAGACTGATTATGTAAATATAGTAACAAAATTTCTAGAAAATTAAATTATTTAGGTATCTCTACAATAAGTCTGAATAAAACTAATTTAGGAAACATTTTGGTTAATAACAAAGAAAAATAAAATAAAATTGATAAATCTGGTGTATATGAAATCAAATGTAAAGATTGTAATATTGCATATATTGGTCAGTGGAAGCGTTGTGAAAGTAAAAAATCAATTTAAAATAACAATAAAAATACAGGAATGTCAACTCATTGTATTGCAAACAACCATTTCATAGATACAGATAACATAAATTTACTTCATTCGGAAAGAAAAGGTAAACGTTTAGATCTTCTCGAACAACTATAAATCAAAAAATCTTCCAAAAACAACCCTTGTACCACGAATGACCAACAAAATTTCTTGATTACCCCTATAATAAACAAATTGCTAAGAACTATCCAGTGATTTATATAATCAGGCTAGGTCTACCCAAAAATGTCCATAATTAAGGATTAAGTCTTAAATATATTAGGTCATAAAATAAATAGATTAAGGCATAAATACTGTTAGGTATAAATTAGAATAACCACATCCGAAACTTTAGTATTCACTAAGTAACACTCTTGATAAAGGCCTAACAAGTCGAAACACATGTAGAGTATTATTTATAATATATTCTTTGATTCATCTAAAAGCAGTGTTTTATTTATAATCAACAATTACTTTGATGATGTTTCACAAGGTACCTACCACAAGTTCAGTTAAGTATATTGAAAATCAGTATTTATTATTTATTTATTTCCCATCAATATAAAATAGAAACGTTGACATTGAACCGAGAATTCAACTTATTTTTCTTTCAATTAATTTACTGTACAGTAACAAAATACAATTTCACATGTCCTCTATTTCTATCCGATTGCGATATGCAAAAAAAGATAATGTCTTTAACATAACGTACATAGCAAAAGCTAGTATCATTTTCATACAAATGATGTTTTGTTGGCAAAATTTTGAGAAAGGTCAAGGTCGTCCGTTGAAATTCAGTAGTATAGGTGGTATCCGAGAATAGGGGACACATGCGCTTGAGACATTTGCGCCTCACGAAGTATCGCTGGACATGGGGGTTATAAACATATGTTTATTAAGTGGTCTTGAGTAATATAATGTTGCTCAAATGTGTAGAAACCCAAAAGAGAATTATAGTCCAATAATTATAGATTTCCATAACAAAAAATGTTATCTCAGATTTTCCTTCAGCAACTGTTAGTGGAGGGATTATACACAAAACCACAAAAATCATTTCTGGGGGTACCGCGCAACCCCTCCCTAAAAACCACCCCTTCGGTGAAAAGAGCCTTATTTTACTGATAGCTCGTTAACTGTTGAAGATATAAAAATTGCTTATCATAAAAAACAAAGCTTGACTAACTGCCTAAAAAAAGTCCTGTTGTAATTTTCTAATACTGTATTTTTTATATTATTTATTATTATTACATTTTTCGAGAAAATCGGTATTGAAAAAATTTGCAAAATTTGTATTTTTAATGCGCAGGAATTCTCGTCCATTTGAAATTTGAATTGCTCGAAAACCAAACATGCTAGGAAGAAAAATCAAAATGGGTTAATGTAGGATATAAAATACTCTTTTGTGTTTCCATTTTTGAGACTATTGATATCTATTAGTATATAAAAATAACAATGTAATATAGTACCTCTTGATTTTTTGCTCTTTTAACTATTCAGAGGCCCATAAAAATAACTGACTGATATAAATTATAAATGCATTATCTTTTAGTTCAAGCTAGTACTTCAATGCAGAAAAAGTTAGGAATTAAAATATTCACATTATAAATTTACCAGCATGTTGAAATTAGCCAAATTTTGGCCAATTTTTTATTGTTTCCTAAAAATAAAGAAAAGACCCAAACATCTTGAAAATTAAATCTCAAAAATTTTTTGTTTGAGTATGTATCATATAACTATTGTTTCTAATCATTTAATAGTTAAAAAATTGTATTAAAAAAATATAAATAAATTGAATATGCAGCCTTTTTTGGATTTTTTTGGCTAACTTTAACATGCTGCTAAATTTGTAAACTAAAAGATAATGCATTTATAACTTATATTATACAATTATTTTTTATGGGCCTGTGAATAGAGATCCACAGAAAATCAAGAGATAACTATATCATATTGTTATTTTTATATACTGATAAATATCAATAGCTCTCAAAAATGGCAACACAAGAGAGTATTTTATATCCCCTTTAAAACCCATTTTGACTTTTCTTCCTAGCTTGTTTGGTTTTCGAGCAATTTATTTTTTTCTATAGGCCGCGCGCAAAAAATTTCAAATAAACGAAAATTCGTGCGCATTAAAAACACTAATTTTGTCAATATCGATTTTCTCGAAAACCATGGCATTTACAAAAAAATTACAAGAGGACTTTTTTTAGGCAAGCTTTCTTTTTTAAGATGAGCAATTTTTGTATATCTTCAACTGTTAACGAGTTATCAGTAAAATAAGGCATTTTCACCGAAGGGGTGGTTTTTTGGGGGCTTGCGCGGCACCCCCAGTACTGATTTTTGTGGTTTTGTGATGTTTAATCCTCGCACTAACAGTTACGGAAGGAAAATCTCAGATAACATTTTTTGCGAGCTTCTGGTGAATTTTTTACTTTATCGATTGGACTGTTAGTATATTTTTGAAATAATTTTGAAAATAACATCTTTTTACTTCCCTCGCATACCGAATAGAAATATTGTATTCGAGAAAAATCACCTTCCGAGATTTTCTCGGATTGTCACGTTTCAGATCATGTAGATTACAAAAATATAGATTTTTCAGTTCCATCAGTCAGAATGTTGTTGCATTAACTAAAACACTACTTGTCGGAGAACAGTCAAATTTGGTAGGTAGCTGACGCCATGGCCACTTAGACTTTCTTTGGAAGATATGCAGGGTGGACGGTCTACAGGAAACAGATAATGGAAAAAAAATGATTCGCTCAAATTTGAAATGTCTTGACATTCTAAACCAATTTAAAAATAAAAAAAAATGTAATTGTTTTTCCACTACTATAGAATAGACGATGGAAAAAATTTGTTTGCACAAATTTAAAATTTCCACGTTTCGTGACATTCTAAACCTATTTCAAAAAAACATTTGTTTGACCATTTTTTGAAAATTTGTGTACTGCGGCTGTAGAACTGATCATGGATTTTTTTATTTTTGCACAAAAATTTCCACACTTCATGACATTCTAAACCTATTACAAGAAAAAATAAATATTTGAAAATTTTTTTCGAAAAAAAAATACTTTTTGACAATTTTTTTACCACTACTATAGAGAAGATGATGGAAAAAAAATTGTTTGCTCAAATTTACAGTTTCCGCATTTCATGACATTCTTAACCTATTTAAAAAAAATGGAAGATGGTCTAAACTGACTTGCCGATCAGATTTCCGCAAAAATTAAGCCAACATCCGACAGTGTTATGAAACAAATTGCATGTGGTTGCAACACTGGATGTCAAACCAAAGCTTGTATTTGTAAAAAAGTGTGCCTTACATGCTCAACTGACCTCGCAGATTTTAAATGCAATTTAGGTTTCACTCCCAGGAGATTAAAAGTCTTCATGGTCACAAAAAATTTTAATGACAGGTTTTCGAGATATTAGTCAAAGATAGTCGTAATTTCGTCGATATTAAGACCTTCTTCGTCCTGAAGACAAAAATGTTTTCTAAATATATTTTTAAGTAATTTTGTTTAATGTGATATTTTGTTGTTCTGTTAATAACGTATTGGGTCCAAAATTTACCATACCTAATATTAAAAAAATACAATAAAAATACCTAAGAATTTTCAGAACTTCAAAATAGTTTTTTGCATGTCATTTTTTCTGTCTTAAATCTTTTATTTTCCATATTATATCTCTTTGCATTTCATTTATTGCTTATATTCATTGTATCAGTTATAGATAACTTTGCTGATCAGCATATTCCTCTTTTTAATATTTTTATAATGGCTTGCGCAGAATAGCAAAATTTCATATTAAGGAAAATTACTTTAAAAAATATTTAGAAAACATTTTTTTCTTCATAAAATGAAAAATTTTTAATTTATTTTTGTTTGAAAATGGCCATTGATTCTAATTGAAAGCAAACTGTAAAAAAAAAATGTTATTGGCATATTTTCTTTTCAAGTCGATTTAAGAGTAGTAAACATATTAAGTTTTTTTCAAATTATTAATACATTTAAAATATTGTAAAAATACAAGAAAGTAATATTTAAAATTGATTTTTTTCATTGCACCTGAATTTAGGGGTTTTAAAGGGTAGTGAAGGGTAATTTTACCCCCAAGAGTGGGTTAAAATCATTTTTTATTGTTTAGAAATGGCCATTGATTCGAATCCAAAGCAAATAGTAAAATAACATTTTAAACAAGCATTTTTCATTTTACTTCATTTTAGGGGTAGTTTTCATCATCTCTAATTAACCCCTTTTAATATTAAAGTATTAAAAAAATTTGGTTTATTTTATTTAAAACTGATTTTCAAATTATTGCAAAAATGCCCTAAATGGGGTATTTTTTCCATATTTCGGTGTTTGTCCCATATTTGAGGAGTTCGTAACCACGATTTTCGGAATCAGCGACCCAAAAAACGTACATGGTAACTTAAAAAGTATTTTGGATACATTTTTGTTATCATAAGATAAAAAATCTTTTAATTGTATTAAATATTTTTCATACTTGTTAACAGATTTCCTAATTTCAAAAAATTAATAATTAAATACATCGTAGGCTTACGTGAAGCCCTGATGTTTCCTGAGTATTAAAAAAATATATTTAAATATCTTAAAAATTGAGCCGGAGAACGATTTTTGTCCATTTTTATGTTTTTATCCCACTGCGAATCACTAAAATTTCAGCTCATATGACGCCACTATATAAACAAAGATATAATTTAAAAAATAATTGTATTTTTGCATTTTAAATTATGTTCCAAGAGCTTTGTTTTTAATTAAGGTATAATAATTACATTCACAAACAATACTTGCGTTAATTTTAAATATTAGATTACTCTCCTAAGAGCTCGTTGCATTTTAATACATATAATGTCTAAATGTATTATGTAATGTAAAATGTTAAGGATCATATAAAAGTTATCATCTAGTTATCTAGTTGGATGCGTTCACATTATAACTATAACTTGACAAGTTATAATAAATAAAAACCATTGCAGAAAGATTACAAAGTTTAACTTATGTGTACACGTAGATTGTTTATTTAAATATCGCAATACAGTTTAAGATTAGTTGTTTGGCAGTGGTAAAAAGAGTTTTTGAAACACTACTGCGACGTTTCATAAAAGCGTTGTTGATTCCCCACTTCAATGTTTAAACGTTTAAAAACAGTTGATAATATTCTTGTTTTATTGAAGTTTTAGTAAAAATTACACAGCCTTAAGCAACATTTTTATACCGTTTAGTAAACTGTTGTGATTTCTAATTTTTATTTTTCAAAAACATCCAACAGTGGCTCATTAGTAAGCATAGTTTTGGTCAGTTGGAAATAAGATGAAATTCAGTTGCAAAATAAATAATTTTAAGCTAGGGGAGGCATTTTGAATAGGACCAAGATAACTAATTAATGCACAATGTTTAATGAAATTTCGGACCCGTATATCAGGTTTTCTCGCTTTATTGGTTGCATCTACCCGCAGTTTTAATCATACAGGTTTAACGGTCAAGAAGAAAATTATCTCACGGACGTTTCCCCAGCATCCACAGATTGAAATCTGGAAAAAACTCATTTGAATATGACATATCTGGCTAGACTAGGGTCGTCTAGGCTAGGCAAACAAGTTGCGTTAGTTTAACTTAGCATTTTTTATTCATGTTTAATAAATAATGTCACTTCACCATCTGGGAAAAAAACTATGTATTCATTTGACATGTTTGGCAGAACTCCTATTTCGGTTGAAAATAAAGCGCTGTGTTTACCGAGGATTATTTGTCGACATTAAATCTATTCGGCATAAACTTGTCTTAAAAACTATGTTGGTGTTATATGTATATAAAATATAATTTAAAAAATGGGCAGCTACTGGACGCGGCTGGAACCATCAAATGTTTACGACAATTTCTTACTTTAGGTAAGGATAATAGGATTTGTTATCTCTTAAGCTATTCGATGCAGGCTGCAGGCCCCCGATCCGCGGATACCAGAACCTATACATAACGTCCCACCGCACTGTTAGGAAACAGAACTTGCATAACCCGCTAGGCTTAAGTTTTTAATAATAATTTAAAAATTATAAGACATTTGTATAAACAGAAAAAGACTATCGCATATTTACTGTAGAAGTAGAAATAGCATAAGGAATTTCTGACAAAACAGCATCATTATTATGTTTTGTATATGAATCGAAAGTCTTAACACCGATTTCTTGTAAAAACTTAAAAATCACTAACTTACTCATAGTCCAAGCGGCAAGTAAATTATTGTGACAAGATCACTTATCACGCTGATTTTTAAGCCCTCATTTAGTATCCCAAATGCACAAAGTTCTATATTTTTTTAAGTCCGTTGGGGAATGGGGGAGAGGCGGGCTAACAGGTGTAAAAATTGCGTTCTTGAGATATCACGTCGACGTGATATCTTAAGAATTATTAAGCCAATTGGTCTGAAAGGGCATAGCCGGGTTTCCATGTTGAAACTGCCCCCAAGGGAAATGAAATTTCTTATCAACTAACTCTAAAGCATTTGAACTGCTAAATTTTCAACCCGATAGCCACCATATTGGATGAGAATGGTGGATTATGTAATTTTCGTTTTTCGTTAATTTTAACTAAACTAACTATGCAAAAATTCTGAAAAAATTCGCTATATACATGATAATACACTTGTGTGAATTTTTTCGAATTTTCCATCTAAAAGTTCGCGAAAAAAAAATGTTGCAATTTTTGCAATCAATTTTGCCATTGTTAACAATCTCGTTCATCTTCAAATTTTTTACTACCGATGCGTCTTTTGAAGATATGTATGCCATACTTTTTCAGATTTTTCAAAATTTTTCAAAGAAAAACTCACCGTCTTGAATGGAACTTTACAAGTTGATAATAAATTGTTGCCGAAAATTCAATCGTATTGTCGGATAGCTTGCTTTTTGAATAAAAAAATTCGGTAAACATTTGAATTCTGATAAAGAAATTGTTGACAAAGTTCTTGCTCAAATCCAATTGAAACAGTGTGTTGAACATACATTAATGCAAAGAGTAGAAGAAGAAAAATTAAGCAGGCGTAAAGTTCCATTCAAGTCGGTGAGTTAATTCTTCTGACATATTAGATTTTCTGGAAATGACCGAAAATGATTTGAAGATCTTTTTACCGGTTCTTATCAGTTACATCAAGCGATTTCCTATTTAGCGGACGAAGACAAAAATATTGGAATAAGTTATGTCAAAGAAACTCCAAATATTATCAAAGTTGAAGTTAAGTCGAGACGTGTTAGAAGTAAACCCTATAAAACTTATATTGAGTATGAGCCAAACTCTTTTGGCTACTCTGGAATCAAGCAACACTACTGTGAATGTCCTAATGGCAAACGTACAGTGGGTTGTTGTTCTCATGTACCTGCAGTTATTTATTATTTATCCCATGCCCGATACCTTTAAACACTGTAAAACCAGCAGAAATATTGATCAAATTATTTATTTCTGAAAACGTACCAGCGGTAATCAATGAAGATAGTGATGATGACTGAGATAGAATAGTATAACCTCACGTTTATCAAGAAATAATATTCTTATTAATGATAATACTTAGTTTAGTATAATAGCATTCAACAAATTCATTCTTATTCTTATATTAACAATTATTGGCAAGTATGAGAAACGTTTTTTTAATTATTCCAGTTGCTCGAAAAATGTATTCATCTAATAATAATAATATAACAATTCAGTCGTACTGTATAAGATAAAGAATACGTTGTGTATAATAGTTATGTAGTATATGTCAAGTATGTATCATTTATATCCATAGTTATAGAAAATGCATAATCATTTTGTAGTACCAAAGAAATAAAAAAAATTTGATATGTGTACTTTAATTTTGTTTGCAATTTTCTTAATAAGTTCATTGTTGTGACAATGAAGCCAATCAAAAGTAACTGTATTAAAAATGGCATAGCGGCAAGAAGATGTTATTCATTTCAAAATTATTATTTCGTTCGACAATAAAGTGGGTATTTGCAGAAGAGCACATCAAAAAGACAACTTTTGGCATTTTTTATTTTTAAATATTTAATAATAAAATCTATAGTTTTCCAATTTAAGTCTACGATTTATTGTAAAATAAAAAAATTAAAATGAAAAATGTCGGGTGAATATTATAACTAATTAATATTCATGAAATACTAACCTTCCAAATATTTATAAACGCCCCCTCCAATCGAATGAACGTAGAATTATTCGTTCAGGGGATACATTGTTTAATGTTAGTTGAAATTGTTAAAAATCAATTATAATTCACTAAACAACGAAAGGTTTAAAGAATGAGTCAACTATTAAGTGATGAAAAATATTTGCGACCTGATCTGATTGACTGATACCATGGGAAATGACAATCTTTGAAGTTATTAGTTTATTTAAGTAAGTATCGTGGACTTTTTTGAAAAATCTGAAAAAATTATGGCATACATATCTTTAAAAGACGCATCGGTAGTAAAAATTTGAAGTTGAACGAGATTATTAACAATGGTAAAATTCGCAAAAAAATCACAAGTGTATTATCATGTATAGCACTTTCATGAATTTTTTCAGAATTTTTGAATAGTTAGTTTAGTTAAAATGAACGAAAAACGAGAATTGCATAATCCGCCATTACTCATCCAATATGGCGGCTATCGGGTTGAACACTTGGCAAAAACGTATGTAGGTCAAATCCTTTAGAATAGTTGATAAGAAATTTCATTTCCTTTGGGGGCAAAAATTCCTAAAAAACGCGATTTATCAGCTCGTTTAACGGGAATCCCCCTTAAGTAAGTATTTCTGTGCTACTAGATGACCGATTCTCTTACTCGCCGTCGATCAGTACGACTCGATCCAGGAAAATTAGTTTCCTCACCAGCTTGAATAACTGAGTGCAATGGATGTTCTCTTAATGTATTCGCCAATTGCAAATCTTGCTCAGGCGATATACTTCATCGGCCTGATCCAGTATTTCTACTAATCGTGCTCTTTATTCTCTACTTTTTTTAAATGTTAAACACCGAATTTTTGTTGGTATAACGTAATGCTCATTGCCTCATTGGCCAACCATCTTCTGCTTTGGCGATAACGCCAGCTTTAGCTAAATCACTTATATGAGGCGTATATTTTGACAAATAAATGACAATGTCACAAATATTAAAGCTGGATACTTATATGTCTCCAACGGTTTAAATTTTTTGCTACGGGATGTTGAAAATTTGTCTTTTTAATCGTTATTTTTTAATATCTCAGAAAATACTTTAGATATTATGTTCAGTTTTGGTATGCGTTAATAGGATATAAAACCACATATTTTAATTAGAAAAGTTATTTTATCGCTGCACCAGTGGTGCCCCTACGAACATTTCCTATGATTTTTACCAAAATAGGGGTACGCCACTGACATTTTTTCATGTGGATATTTTTCCTCATTAGCCTGACCAATTCTAAATGAAAACGGTCTCTTGCGTTTTTCTCGCCACACGCACAGTTCTTGATTAAAACAATTAAGTTCAACTACACAGGCACACACGGAGCGTACCTAAACACTTAAAAACGTTGTATGGTGTTCATAAATTAATTGTTATAAAATCATAAAATGTATGAAAAACCAATGATTTTGTGTGACAATTGACAACTAGTTAGTTTAATATATTAACTTTATGTCGTCACAAGATCTTTTTCAAAAAATGAATTAATAAACAATTGACAGTCATAAACGCAAAATGGTGTATATCTCCGGTTCTATTTAACGGATCGAGGTCTATCTAGGTTCAAAATTTTCATCTTTTTTATTATCTTCCATTTTCTGACAATTGCACTTCGATACGGCGTTCTTGGGCCGAGATATTTCATTTGTTTACTAAGCAATTTTTTTTAAATGTTGACGGGAGGGTAACAAAGAAAGAAAAAAGGGGCAAGACCACACAGAAATGGTAGTTTTTATCAATATTTATTGATTGCCGGGGGTGAAGAGTGCAAAAAGTGCCATGGAAAGTCGTAAATCCTTAATAAACAAATTAGCTTATTTGTTTAAACAATTACAAAATGCGCGAGATGTCGACACACAAAAAAAACTATAAATTCTATGAACAAAATGCAACATTTTGACTACAATAAAATATCCGTATGATCTTTCGTTGAACAGGAAGAAAATTGTTAATTTAGGACCCTTAATTTGTTTATAGCAATTGAACAGTCAAAGATAAAGGGTTGCTACATATCTCAAACGACGCGTATTGATAATATACTCATTTTTTATATCTGAACTTTTTTTGTCCGACTCACCGTTTGTTTTCGTTAAAAAGTCAAAAAACATGAAAAATGAGAATTTTCGCTAAAAACCATTGTTTTTAACAATGAAACCTGTGTTTTATATTTCTTTTACTGTCACCATTGTGTTCAGCGCATGTTTTTCTATAAGAATAGTCAATAAAATTGCTGTTTTAAATTTCTAACCAAAAAAAAATTACGACAACCGGAGTATAAGATTTGTCCTATTATTTTTTGTCCACGACAATACATTTTAATAAAAACTCGTTTTTAAACAGTTTTTTACTTATTGTCATTGGCATTGTCATGTATGCAATATTTCAAGAAGTAGGTCAAAATTGACTGCAAGATTTTACCTAAATTGACTGACATACATGTAAATTTGGATAAAACGTGTAACAAAATAAATTAAGAAG
This sequence comes from Stenurella melanura, assembly GCA_963583905.1. Classification (NCBI taxonomy): domain Eukaryota; kingdom Metazoa; phylum Arthropoda; class Insecta; order Coleoptera; family Cerambycidae; genus Stenurella; species Stenurella melanura. Next base: position 125,815,145 of record OY757311.1, read on the forward strand.
TAAACAACCTAATCTAGCATTGCATGAGAAATTTGGAAAGTACGATAATTGACGAAAATATGGCAATTATTTTTGGTTGTTTTACCTACATTTTTATCAATTTCTTATTCTTTTCTCTTGCAGCTGTATTTAACGTTGAACGCCAAAGGACCAAAAAATCTACAATGTTGAGATTTCTTGTACCGTTTTCAAAACGTTTTTCTGTGTTCCTGATCGAGTTAGAATTCAGAAACTCGGTCCTTTTTGGGCACCCGAATTATTTCTCTGCAGCTCTATGTTAGAGACGTAAAACTTCCAATCGATGTATTGCCTTGAAATTTTGCGTAGTATGGATGACAATATATGAATAAAATCCATGGAAAACGGACTCATTTAAGTCAAAAGACGGGGGAATTGAAAAGTTTACAGATTGTGGGGTATGTTATACACAAATACTAAGTAAACTACATAAATAGAAATATATCATGGATTATTCTTCTAATATCCACCATTTTAAATTTATCTAAAATTATTGATGTAATTTGGTTTGTTTAAAGTTTTTTAATTATTACTGAATACTTTAAAATTAATTGAGTTTGTTACAATTAAAAATTCTGTGGTATCAGACAAATATGGCTTGATAATACTATACAACTCTGTTTTTGCTTTTTGTACTTTATTCATGTGTGCTTTCGACAAGAAAGTGAACTATGTTTAACACCTTTTTAAATTTCGTAGGTATGCACTATTCAAATTAAAAGGTCTCTCAGGCCTAGCTAGTGTACAGAACATAATAGTGAAACATCTCTAAAATTAGAAGTACAGGCTTTTTGTACACATTGTAATTATTTAACCTAAATTTGAATATACTGCAAAATTTACATTTTTCTGTTTTAATTATTGCACACCTGCCACTTTTTAATGCGAAACTAGGATGATATTAATTATTTAAAGGATGTTAATGACGCAGTAATGAATATATTAAGTCCATTCTTCACGTACACTTAAATAAAAAAAATCAACCATGTCGTGTGACAATGGATATGTGATGATTCGAAATTATTAATTTAAGCAAATAGACACATTTTGATACAGAATTCAGTTATTTTTCAAACAGCGCAGCGTTTAGTAATCAAACTTTACGTAATTAAGTTTGGTTAAAAATAATTTTTCATGCTTTTTGCTGTTTAAATTTTGGTATTTCTTTCCTACTAATGTATGTAAAAGTTAAGAATATCATAGACGTGCATTGTTTATTATTTATTATCTTTATTATTTGCATAATCTAGAACAGTAAATGCCCTAAAGGATATAGACGGATAAGCATGGACAAATTGCCCCGGATAGGAAGCCCTATTAATAACTATATCAGCATCTAGGTAAGGCTATGAGTAAACGGTATATATAATTTTCCTTTGGCCATTTTGAAGTTCTAGAGATATTTCAATAAAACTTATTTCTCTTACACTATACTAGTCTGCGTAGCAAAATGTTGCGAAAACTATATGAAAACAGACATTCTAGGGAACATTTGGAAAACGGTGAATCGAAAGAGAAGCTGCGAAGATAAGATTTAATTATTTTTGTGCTTATTACGAATATAATCTTTTAGTTCAAGGTAGTACTTCAATGTAGAAAAAGTTAGGAATAAAAATAGTCACATTTACAAATTTACCAGCATGTTGAAGTTAGCCAAATTTTGACCAATTTTTTTATTGTTTCCTAGAAATTAAAAAAGACCCAAACATCTTGAAAATTTAGCTCAAAAAAATGTTTTCAGTTTATATATCATATAATTATTGTTTCTAATCATTTAATAGTTCAAAAATTTTATTAAAAAAATATCAAGAATTATCAGGCCCATAAAAAACAACTGACTTTAATATAAGAGATAAATGCATTATCTTTTAGTTCGAGGTAGTACTTCAATGTAGAAAAAGTTAGGAATAAAAATAGTCACGTTAACAAATTTACCAACATGTTGAAGTTAACCAAATTTTCGCCAATTTTTTTATTGTTTCCTAGAAATTAAAAAAGACCCAAACATCTTGAAAATTTAGCTCAAAATTTTTTTTTTTCAGTTTATGTATCATATAACTATTGTTTCTAATCATTTAATAGTTCAAAAATTTTATTAAAAAAATATCATCAAAAAATTGAATACGCAGGTTTTTTTTGGCTAACTTTATCATGCTGCTAAATTTGTAAATGTGAGTATTTTTATTTCTCTTTCTACATTGAAGTACTACCCTGAACTAAAAGATAATGCATTTATCACTTATATTATAGTCAGTTTATGGGTCTGTGAATATTTAGATGCACAAAAAATCAAGAGATAACTATATTATATTGTTATTTTTATATACTAATAGATATCAATAGCCCTCAAAAATGACAACACAAGAGAATATTTTATATCCCCTTTAAAACGCATTTTGATTTTTCTGCCTAGCTTGTTTGGTTTTTGAGCAATTCAATTTTTTCTATAGGCCGCGCGCAAAAAATTTCAAATAAACGAGAATTCGCGCGCTAAAAATACAAATTTTGCAATTTTTGTCAATATTGATTTTCTCGAAAACCATGGCATGTACAAGAAAATTACGAGAGGACTTTTTTTAGGCACTTAGTCAAGCTTTCTTTTTTATGATGAGCAATTTTTTTTATATCTTCAACGGTTAAAGAGTTATCAGTAAAATAAGGGCTTTCTTCGCCGAAGGGGTGGTTTTTTTGGGGGGTTGCGCGGCACCCAGCGGCGGCCTGTGAAATTTTGATAATCTATAACTTACTAATGGAGCATGGGACCCGTGCCAAACTTTAATGGATCACTACCAAAGTCAAACGGAGATGTTTTGTGGAAAAAAATATTTGATTGGAATTTGCGAAATTGTTTTTCAAAAAGTGCACTGCCCGGGATCTGGAAAAGTATTTGTAAAATATTTATAGTGTATTTTTTTTTTCGAACAAGGAAGAAAATGTAAGGATAGGTTTTTAATTTTCTCAAAAAATTTTCATTCTTTATATAGTTACATCATTTTGAAATTTTATAAATTAAATATTAGCGTAAAATAGATTATATGTAAAGATGATTCCTGGAAGAGGTGGGGGTAAGTAGGGGTAAATGAGAGAAAATAAGTAAAGCAAGCTGGTAAGAGTACAGAAACGTGGGGTTTGGTGCATATACTAGAAGCCAAGGCCTCAGATTTCTTTGTAATATTTTTCAACACCCCCACTACCTCCACTCCATTATTAAAGGGGTTGACAAAATAAAACTGAGATATTCACTTGAAATTTGGTACACGTATGTAGTGTAGTGATATCTGATTAAGATGATTCCGTTAAATGGATGGGGGTGGAGGGGTAAATAGCTGGAATAAGTAAAGCAAGCTAGTAAGAGTCCAAAAACTTTATTTTTAGCATACAGAGTAGCGGCAGAATGACTACTAAAGCTTCAGTGGAGCATTTCCGAATTACTTCCTGTGGCTTTTATATTTATGTGTATGCGTCGATTTGCTTTTTTCCTGATTTTACAAAAAATTAATAATTGTTTGTTGCAGCGACTGTCATATACAATATACAGTAAGTACAAACAATTCCGTAGTGAGTAAATGTAATGTTCGAGTGAATATTATTTTTTTGTTATGTTAAAACATTTTTTTGCGTAGGTGAGATGACATTTCATTTTTTGTAATATATTGTATATGTGACTAAACAATTAATTATTAATACTCAATGAAAATTTACCGTTGTTTAGAGTTTAACATTGACTTTTCTGTCGGGCCCTTCTTTGAGTAACAAGATGGAAAATTTGATTTCGCGAAACTAGGGCTTAATGGATGGTCCGATTTTGTATTATCCATAAAATGTGCAAATCTTTGAGCACTTTTCGGTTGCCATAAGAGTCCCCCTGAGATATAAAATTAATTAACAAAATTAGTGTTTTCTCAGAATATTTTGAATTGTTAACTACACACATATCTTGTATTTCATGCTTTGATCCACTTTTCCCTCTGCTCCAGTTTATACAGACTTGTTAAACGAGACATTTCGAAAAAATTGCCCGATCGATGATTTTTGTTGAAACGTGTTCAGAAAGGTGTGGAGAACAAAATATCAAAATGCCACCGCGGGAAATTATGCAGCATTTCCAGCGTGAACGGACGGCCGACGTAGCGCGAGTTGGAGCGTTAATTAACAAATTACTGCACATATTATATATGTTTCTTTCATAAAATTTTGTGTTCTTTCCAATGGTTTTGTTAGTTCTTTCGTGCAAATTTAATTAAAAAAGTTATTCATGAAGTATCGTATTGCACCTAAATTGTTTAATAAAGAATTTTCCACACAATTTCTCGCGGTGGCATTTTGCTTTTTTATTCTCCATCTTTGTGAACACATTCCAACAAAAATCATCGATCGGGGAATTTTGCCGAAGTTTGGGTCCTTTTTGTCTAATTTGACTCCCCTATGTGGGAAATGAATAAAACTTTATATTTTTACTATTATTCGATCTATTTCCACAGTTAACCACGCAACAAACATCTCCGCATGATTTTTCCATGATATTAGCCGGAGATTATGTTACACAATAACAAACACTAAACTGCTGATTTTGACAATGTCAATTGTAGCTGCGGCGTTCCCAACACTTCCCACTTTGGTGGCATTAAAGTAAACCCAGAGATTTGCGCGTTTTTAAAAAGCTTATAATATATATTTATTAAAAACAAGGATTCTCCTATTCACGTACGTGCAAACGACACAGGAATTAACTTTCTACTTGGCCACTGCGAGCGCTAGCTGTCACGTACAGATAAGCTCCGCCTTTCTGCCAATAGTCTGTATGCTAGAAGCCAATGTGTCAAATTTTTTTATGACATTTGCCTCAAGTATGATATTAAAATTTTATGATCTATTAGTTTCACATACTAGAGTGCAAATATAGTCAATATGTATTCCTTTAAAGAGACTTGGATGGGAACTCTGGATGTGGAAGTAGTGATTCTTTAGACGGTGGTTTCTAACGGCGTTTCAATTTGTATGCCAATAACTGATTTTAAAAACTGACGCTTTGCTTTATAAATATTTCCAGGGTTATATTTAATTAATCAATTCAATTAAAGCAAACATTAAACGAAAGTAGCCCCTTTACAACGAATTTCTTACCAGTTTCCTTTTATAGTAGATTAATTAAAATAAAGGCAAAAGGAAGAGATTTCTTGTATAAGCTTGATGAAAAATGTAGCATATAATTAGGGCGAGGCGTACAAATGAAATAGAACGTCTGTATGAAATTTGGAAGGCAAGTAGGGTTAAGGGCACAATAAGTGAAAATTCCTAAAACTAAAAAATATTTTTTGCATCATGTCTCAAGAAACGTAACAGTAAAAATGTTCCCTACATTATTAGACAGTTAAGGCAACAAATCTAAAACACACGTAAACGTATCTTATGACATCTGCGCATGCGCAGTTTAGATTTTCTTAGCACTACGAGATACGTTAGATGTAAAGATACGGATTCCCACGTACACCCAAAAACGCGGTATTACCGCACCGATACAAGCCGATGACACCCGAGCACCTGTCATATTTGATGAAACGCCAAAAAATCGTAAAAAACATAACCTGCATTATTGCCATTCTTTGTTAAGGTTATTATCCACGCCACATTTCGTTTGCTTTGATTCTAGTTTTGTGTCTTGTGTGGGGTAAAATAATAAATATAAAATATATTTAGGTCAGATTCAGGTTCTAGAAATTTTAATAAAGCATGGTAATACCCTTGCAACGGGTAGAAAATCATCCAGCAGGATGGATATATTTTACCAATGAGGACGACTTGCATTTATTGCGACAGGTTGTTGGACAAAACCCTATGAAGACAACACTAAGTGACACGTCATTCAAATGAACATAACTCAAATAGTTGGAAAATTCATTTCAGTTAGGACTTTAAAAGACAGAGTAAAAAATTAGGGTTAGGTGAACTGTCACCTAATCAAAATGTAAACAAGTAGTACAAATAGAACATACTACTTGGTTGGAAGTAATGCCTTTGCCTTAACTCTATTTTAGGGCGTAACAATATACCTAAACTTATTGGGTTTACGTCGCGCTAATATATTTACGTATAAGCGTTGCCTTAAGTGTCTATAGGGCGCGTGCAAAATCTGATAGCTAACAGAGTGCAGGGCATATAACCTCAATGTTCCAAATTAATTATCGTGAAATTCGCTGTTTTCGTTTGCTTTTTTAACTTTCTTGTGCTATCAGCTATTGAAATAAACATTTTTCAGTTTAGTTTTCATTATATATAGACAACTACGTGTTTTGTACAATAATATTTCCTTTGATTTGGCGAGATGTGCATTGTTTACCTATGTGTTTTTAGTTATTTTCTTCGTATTTAAACAATGTATGGGATTGATCTTTTTATTATATATGGAGCATATGCTTACGCGCAACATAACCCAAATCAGAATGCATAATGCTCCATTCCGAATTAAGCACTCCTTACCATACCAGGCGTTGCCTATCTTTCGGCAACCTCTCTAGCCAACCTTTCCTTTACCAAAACTTCCTTCTATCACACACTTTTCACCATCATATCTCTTATTCTATACCTTCCCCCCTTTCTCTCTATGTGTTTGTCATATGTTTGTCTTTTTGTCCTTTTTGTTATTTTGTCATTTTTTGTTCTAAATTCACTTTAGACCAAGAAACTTTGTAAAATTCAAATCATTTAAAACTCAAATCTTCCTTTCCCAATCATAACTTCCTAACGGCGCGGCGGGCAGACTGTTAGGGTAAATTTACCTCGAACGGGTTTTTTCGTTGAGTTTTTCCCGTGCCAATAATCGAAATTTATTCATTTTTTTTTTCCATATCTTCTTGTTGTGTTTAATTTTTCAGTGTTTTTAAATCTATTCTTTAGGTATAAGAAAAAAATTTAATGTTAATTTTAAGCCGCCACAGGTGGCAGGAGTTTTAACTTTTATTTAATTTTATTGAGCCGAACCGGTCGTGATCCACCCAACCGTACTAAGACCACGGCGCTGCGCGAAGTGGTTGTGCGGTTGATTCCGGATCTCGATCCGGGGAGGCAATGCTTTGTATTTTTAATTCTATATTAAATTTGTTATGATGATGATGATGATGTTGTCGCGTTGTGGAGCGACAGGTCCCGGGTTCAAATACTGCCCACTGGACTTTTTTTTTTAATATTCTGTAACGATTAATATCCTTTTTCACAATCTGGTTGGATTTGACGACAGAAATGTTCTTTTTTTTTCATATAATAATTTATCTCTTTCATGTAATGGTAGTTGGGTTAGTTAGGTTGATTTTTATTTTGCTAAATAATTGTTAATAAATTATCAGCGCCGCAGGCAGCATCAGCGTCGCAGACAAAAACGGGGGGTGCGGGGGGTGTCCCCCCGCCTTCTTTTTCAGAAAATTGCATAAAATATTCCAATTTTTCTGCGGCGGTTCAATAAGTCGTGCAAAAGCGAATGCGCATGCGCGGCGTCCTTGTAGCAACTCCCTTAAAAGAATTAGGTATATGCATAATCGAGACAATGCGAATAAAAACTGTAATGTTTGAGGTTATGTTAATTATACAATGCACGCGCCCTGCGCCCTATTGCCTATTTTTATCGGACCAAGAATTAAAATGTCTTGTAGGTAGTTGATGACCGCAATTCCAATTTAAAAAATCCGTACATTAATGCATTAAGTGGCAAAATTTTATAAAAAACATCGCAGTAAATGTAAGAAAACCAAAGCAAATGTCTAGTAGTGTATCTGAAATAATTTCCACACGCATCAAAACATTTGAACAGTACACTTACATAATTTTCGCCACACATTTCGCCAACCATGAGAAAATCATCTGGAATGATTAAAAGTGACATTTAAGAACTCTACGTGGGAATATCCCCCGCATCCCCTTTCTTTGTCTGCGGCGCTAATACTGCCTGCGGAGCTGATAATTATTAACAATTACATAGCAAAATAGAAAAAAACCTAACCTAAAGAAATTACACAAGATAATGAATTTATTATAGGAAAGAGAAGGAAAATATTATTTGTGCCGTCAGATCAAACCTGAATTTGTGAAAAAATCGTTACAAAATTTAAGAAAGTTCAGTGGATCTAGGAGTTGAACCCGGCACCTCTAGCACCCTAAGCGAGAACATTGTGCAAGTGCCATACCCACTGACGGGGGCGCAATCGGCAACCGTCAGACAGGAGTGTAGTTATAGTGTATTTAAAAAATTATTTAAAAGTATTTCTTCTGTTATTTCTTTAATTCTTCACGCAAGAAATGTCATTTGTCTGCTAAATGTCGTTCTACGGCTTATACTTAAACAGTCGACTTAGTGTTTTGTAGGCGACTGGATGATTCAAATCCACTAAAACCATATTTTCTTAACATTTCGTTAAAACGCATTATTATTTAAGTTATCGTCAATTGTTTAATCTCCCAATGCCAATCTCCTTAGTTTTTTTTTCGCAATGCAACGAACTGGGCCCAGATTATTGAAATCGTAAAAATTAATTCTCTTGAGAAAATGTTGTCTCTTTGAAAGTTTCATGCGAATCAGCAAATCGAGATAATTGTTATTCCCAAACTTCATAACCTGGGACCTCATATTTCGAAGAGAATGGTAATGGAACGTATATCGAATTTTATATATCGTACCAGTTTTTGCAACAGTCAATGGTCAGATCGGATTTTTTAGATGGCGGTTACTATTTCGGGATTTTGTTTATTTTTTATTTAGACATTAATTTTTCTTTGCAAGTATTTATATATATTTTCTAAACTTATGTTGCTTTCCTGTTGATACATAAAGCTAAATTTATTTATGGTTAAAATATTTTAGAGCAATTCCTAGATGATTTTAGTATAGTTTTAATAAAGAGGAAGTGTTAAAAAACGAATTACATGGTTATTGGAGGATTTTTAAATTCGGTATTGAGGATTGCCAAAATCCATATACAAGGTGACAGTTTTAGGCAAATTCCAAAAGAAAATGAAAATGAGCCCGTTCCTGATATTTTTTTCGATTGCGGTACTGAATTGTGACCTCTATTAGTGAAATATGCCTACTAAATTGGTTCGATTGGCAAAAAATAGATAACACGCTTTATATCAGAAACAAAAGACACTATGAATAGATTAAAGGCCATTTTGAAATCGTTTCAGGGTACCGTACTCCTCGCTAAAGTATGGTCAATCACTCACAAAACACCCTGTATACTAAAAGCCAAGGCCTTAGATTCTTTATAATATTTTTCAATCCCCACCACCCCTACTCGGTTACTAATGGGGTTGATAAAATTAAAATATTCACTTGAAATTTGGTACACGTATGTATTATAACGACATCTGGAACTAGATTGTATTTATAAATAGGGAAAATAAATAAAGCATGCTAATAAGAGTCCAAAAACTTCAGATTTGATGTATATGCTAGAAATATTATATTATTCTCGATATTATTAAAATTCTATGACCAATTATTTCCACTTACTAGAGTGTAAATGTAGATGTTTTCCTCTAAAGAGACTTGGATGGGAAATCTGGATGTGGAACTGGTCATTCCTTAGGCGGCAGTTTTTTGTATAATTTTAATAAAACTTTTTTCTTGCAAAAGTTATTGTTAATTGGTATAATTTTAATGCAGAAAGAATTTTTAAGCATTGGACATTTAAGAGACATTTAAATATTAAACACAAACTAGAATGTCACATTCTAATTTGTGTTTAATATTTTAATGTCTCTCAAATTTCCAATGCCTAAAAATTATTTCTGCATTAAAATTATACCAAGTAATAATAACTTTTGCAAGAAAAAATTGCAAATAAACAATACTTAATGTCAAAAACACGCAATACTTTGGTCATAAGGGGTCGTTGTGGGGTTATGTAAAAGGACCTTATGAGTTTATTTTAAAAAGGAATTCTTAATTCGCAACTTCTGGACAATTTTCAATGGGGGACTTATATGCGATTTATATTTCACTATATTTTATAAGAAATAATGAACTAGAGGGCACGTTAATATTACCGGATATTGCTTTTTGGAGATAATTTTTTTTAAATTTTGCAAGACAAAAAAAATTTAATATTTGAGCCATACTATAACATTACACTCTACCATAAACTTATTCTTGTTTATCATTTGTATTATTTACAGATCAAACATAGTTCTGTCTCATCTGACTCCTAAATAAAGTGCTTTATTGCAATCAAGCAAGGATCAGGGATATGTGTCAACCTTACTTCTTGTAAAAGAAATTCATCGGCAGTAGGTATAAATTCGCAAGCTTTTCGAATACGGTCATATTACACACGCATACATACGCATTTGCCGGGGCATAATTGGGCGGGTCCATGTATGCCTGCTAAGGGATGTTCGCTAACTGCAACTAATGTACGCACAAGGAGGCTTACATTCTGCAAAGTGAAGAGAAATCATTATATTTGCATTTTTTCTTTTGCCTACTTGCGGTGAATAAATTAAAAATGTGAAAAACTTAGTCTGGCGAATTCTACACCAGGTCTCAGCTCTAGGAGTTCTATAATACTAGAATGCATTTTTACAGCAGTGGGGTTAAATCTTTATGGTTAATGTAGTTCTAGAAATTATCTGTTTACTTAAAATGTATTTTCTCCCAAAAATTATATACCTAATCTAGAAGGTATTTAAAACAATAAGTCAAAGCTCCCATCGATCTGAACCCTACTAAAAATTTCATAGATAGTGAAGCCAGTGAAGCTTTTTACCTTAATTACCAGTAGTAAACGGATTTTAATTAATCCTTCTGCAATATATGTTTAAGACTATGTAAAGTAATCTCCCAATGTCGGCTTTTTATTTGGGGGTGGATCCCACCCATACTAGGAGGAGAGTGGACAAAAAAGAAAATGCTGACTAATGAATGTGACGGAGAATTGTACTATAAGAGAAAAATATAGTATACTTTTTTATCAAAATTCATATTTTCCAAATGATAACAATTTGAAAATTGAGATGTTACCATTAATACATTAAAGATGGTACCTACTCGAGCATTTGTAAGTTGAAGTATAATATTTAAAGCTCATGCACAGATGCATGATAGAAATTAAAGAAAATAATCTTTAGAGTTTTTTATGTCCCTATAACTTTAAAAGTAACGAAGTTATGTGCGAAACAATGAGTATTTTGCAATTTTGTAGTTTTTTTTTAAGTTTGAAGTTTTACTACTGCTACTGACTGTAGAACGAAAATTTGAAAAATTCTTATGGGTATTTGTTAATAAACAGGTACGACTAATATTCTCCAATTTTTTTGTATTTTTGAGGCTGTCATTTTAGAAAATACTACACTTTAAATTATAGAAAAATTTCGCAATTTTACTAGAAAAAATCTTTTTTCTGCAAATAATCGAGAAACTGTTGTATTAAATCACCACCGAAATAGATAGAGAGCCGGCTGTACAGATTTCCTATGAATAAGATACATGAAAAATTTTATGTGAGTGAGTAAGTACTACCACAGACCTACAGGGAGTCACTTTTCATATAAGCAAATTTTGCCCGCGTCATAGAACTTTGGAGTGAACAAATCAGCCATGAAGGGGTGCGGGCAAATAAGAAGAGGCACCCTGTTTTTTTTTAATAACTAGCAGACTCAAACTTTCATTTTTAAAAAATCCATCCATGTATTCGATGACTTAAGAAAACAAAAAAAAACTTTAATTGAAGGTGTATCAGGGTTGCGGGCAAATTAAGCATGACCGGAAGAGACACCAAAATTCCATGATGTGGGCAAAATTTGCTTATATGAAAAATGGCTTCCTGTAAGTCTGTGGTAGTACTTACTCGCTCACATAAAGTTTTCCATGTATCTTATTCATAGGTAATCTGTACAGCGGGCTCTACTAAATCACTACAGAATATTTTAAATCAAAATATTAACTTAATCGGTCAAAGTCTTTGAAATTTTATGGCTTCACAAAAACAAGTCATCAAATTGTAGAAAAACATTTTTGAAATTGTAGTTTTTAAAAGATACTTTTGATTGGTCTTAACGAAACATTAAAAATCTTTTTTTTTGTTGCCTTTTTACATTAAAAACTTTTTTGTTCTGAAAAAACTCACAAAAGTACAGGTAATACAAGTAATTAAAATAAATCAAATAGAATACTTTAAATTAACGAAAGAAATTGTTAGGATGAGGAAAAAACAATCAAACCTAAAATTCCAAAAAATAATGTTTCCTTAGGACTTGATGTATGTCATCAAGTCGTAAGGAAATAACTTTTGAGACCACTTTTTAAGAATTTTTTTTTGCCGTTTAAAATAAATATTTTAATTTGATATTTTCTGAGGATGTTAACATCTTTTTCCCAAAATATTATCTAAATTGATATATTATTATTATTATTGGATTTTTACATCTGCTCAAAATTTAGGTGCCAAGAGTCTCCATTTTTTATTTTTGCAAGAGTGAAGATATTTGCGAAAAACCTAGCAAATATAATATTTTGCAATTTCAATTGCTTAAACGAATATGTCTCCAGGGTTCAGACTTGTATGGAAAACCTGGAGAACCTGGAAAACTCAGGGAATTTAAAAATCTTTAAAAAAACTGGAAATGTCAGGGAATTTTATAAATTGTATAAAAAATCAGGGAATTCTGCGTCTTGATATGGAAAACCATAGAGTTTTTAAGAATTTTCACTGATCCAATTCAATTCAAGGAATTATTTTATGTCAAATAAAAAATTACTTCACTAAAAAATATATGGAAATTAATATTTTTCGTTATGGAAAATCCGCTTCGCAAAGTTTGAACCCTGGTCTCTGATCTCCCCCGAAGTCCAAAGCTTAGTAATACTTATAATATGTGTACTTCAGATTTCAACAGAAAGAATCCCCTTCCTAAACACCTTTTAAAGAAATTTATTTCAGATTTTTATTTTTCTTCATCTTTCTATAGTTTTTTTAACTAATGCATTGTGCTATATATTTTTTTTGTACTTTGTGCGACTCTATAATTGTACATTATCTTTGGAATGACCTCTTTTCTTAAACAAGAAAATTAAATTAAAAATAAGTATTTCAATACATTCACATTTTTGAAAATTTGAAGAGTATTTCATATATTTTCCTTTATAATATAATTAAACAAATATATAATTAAACTGGATATATCGCTCAAAACAGATTCACGTTTTTTATAAATTGACTTACATATCAAATATGGCTTAATCAATTAATATTTCTGACGTCGATTAAGACGTAAAAAATGTTACAAATATCCTGTACTGTATTAATAGAGTAGCTCATAGAGTCCTATGAACATATCAAAACAAAATACTTTGAAATTGTTTAACTTAATAACAAATCGTTAACAAAAGACTGTTATATAAAACTTCTTTTTCACTAACCTTTTTTTCGGTGAGTTTTTCGCATCGTCTCTGTTTGCATATCTGATGGCTTTTGTCATTTCGACATGGTGCACAATCACCGCAATTGTCTTTCCGTTGGCATCCTATGCATTCTCCGCACCTTTTTCGTTTTTTCTTGACTTGTTTATCAACGCTTCCACCACTAATGTCTGTGTCCATGTCTACCGAACTATTCACGTGCATTTGGTGGGTTTTGAACCCGGCGGTACTAGAAATGGCAGCGACTTGGCCCGAATTTTCCGATCCCATGTCCATATTACTGGAAGCCCCGTCACTATCAACCGAGCTTTCAAGACTAGATGCGCGCATTTTCCTCCTTTCTTTCTTCCTAAAGTCATTACGTGTTGGCGACGTCATATTGCCATTCATTTTTTTCTCGATTCCGTTGTACAACCCGCTATCACTATTTTGGATTTGAGTCATGGGGTTCTGGAATTGGGTGGGATGAAGACCAACGTTTTGAATCTTCAAGGTGTCTTGGTGGAGGGTGGCTAGGTTTGCAGTTAATTTTAAGTCGGGTTCGGATTTTAATACTGTAACCACCGTCGGCGAGGAGATCAACTGATTGTTTTGGATTATAGCACCATTTTGACTGTTCAAGAACGTCGGATGCAGTGTGTTATTTAAGGTTATATTTGTCGGAGGATGGGAGTATAACTGTATATGCCTTTCGTCTAGAAATTGTTGTTGTATGGATGGTATTTCTCTTGCTTGAATTGGTGCGGGAACCAAAGGGTAACTACGTGGATTAACAGCACTTAAGGTATGGAAATTAGAGTTTAAGGTCGTTAAACTATGACTTGGACTAGAAGAAGAATTTGGTGATACTGGGGTGAGGTTAGTAAGGGTTGTTAGTGTTGGTTCACTCGTCGTGACAGGGTCGTTAAAAGTTTGAAACTGTGATTGGAATGAAGGCAACTTCGACGCGCCATTTTGCTGGGCAAAAGCATCGGCGAAGGTGTTGGCGGGAGTCGTGGCTGCGTAGGTGGATGTGGAATCCACGGGCTTTGACTCCCATGGTCTGTATTGAGGTTGGGAGGTGATTATAGATAAACCGTTTTCACCCCTATCCAAAAGCCGCGTTTCCGTGTAATAGTCCCAATTTGATATGTCTAAAAGACGAGTATCACTAAACAAACGGTCCGACACTGAACTAAAAGCTCCACTAGAGTCCATATCCGAAGAGAACGTGGAGAACGGAGGTAAGTTGGCTCCTGAAGGTGCATCCTGTACGGTGGAACTTGGGGTGGCTGGTGTAGGCGGGTAGGACGGCGCCAGGGTGGTGTACGCCGCACCCAGCCCGTCTGGGTCCTGACTTAGCGTTTCACTCATTTTGATAAATCGTACATCGCTAACTCAACATTTTCTGTTAGTTGAATTTTCATTTACTGTTTTCTAAAGTGGATTATAAAAGAAATTTCGTTATTGTCATTGTGGTATCCTGAATTTCGCTGAGATGAGGTGATGGGTTATTTGTACTCTTTTGTATTTGTACTGTTATGTTTCGTATAAAAATAGCATTATCGTTTGTACATTATCTTTTATAAAAAATAATATCTGAAAGAGAAAAAAGCATACATAAATAAGAGAATTAGAAGGATAAATTATTAATTGTCAATTAAAGCTACAAATTAAAACCTAATTAGGACTGAATTTTAAATTCCATAACAATATGGCTGAAGTTACACATTTTCGTAAGATAAGCTACATAAATATTTTATATAGCTCATCTTATGGAAAGGTGGAAATGCAACTATGCGGTTATGAAGTTTATCATTTAGACAAAAGAATAAAGTTTGTTTTATTGTCCTGACGATTTTTTTCATCATTATAAATGAAGTAATAATGTTTGTAATGTGATATCAGAAATTATTTTGATCAAAGATGGTTTTGGAATAAAATATTGCTAATAAATTCTATTGATAAAATAATAAAAAAATGTACGCGCCTCCTCAACTCCTCATGCTACGAAAAACATTATGTGGCTTGTATTGCACATTCTTCAACAATTCCTTTTTCCAGTTCTTGAAAATTACATACAGAAGTTCTGAAATTTTTGTTTTTCAAATAAGGGATAACAAATAATCTGTAATGGTCAAACAAGGTGACCTTGGAGGAAACTTAACTCGTATATGTAAACGTAGCAAACTTATCAGCCGGTTATCAAAATAGGTACTTGCGAAGAAAAGTTTTATTCTTCTTGCCGTATGTGCTATTGGTCTGTCCTGCTGAAAATAACCTTGCTGAAGTTCATCACCGTGTAAATGAAGACATCTCTGGAATGGTGGAAAAGTCTCCCACGGCAGAGACAGGAACGATCGGTCAAATTCACAGAGGATCTTTTATGCCAAAACAGAAAGGGCATTAGAATAATAGTGAGTCTTCTAACCGGTCACTGTCGACTTAATAGACATCTTACTCTAATGGGTCTGGCAGACGACGCAACATGCAGATTCTGTCAAGAGGCAGAAGAAACCTCAGTCCATGTATTGTGCTATTGTGGTGACTTTGCTAGACTGATATTCCAACTATTTGGCGAGGAAAAGCCAAGAGCTGATAACTGTAAGGGGCCCCTATCAATGCTGTGGAGTCCGATACAAAGGACCAAGCTAGATAACGGGAGATTTAAGGAAAGCAAACAGGAGCACCACAATAGATCCATGGGGGTCACGGTAGTCATGGCCCATCAGCCAGCTCCTCCTTCCCAAATCTAAATCTAAATGAAGATATATAAGTCAAATTTTGTTTATGTGGCTCTCAGCATTGACGGTGAAAGTGAAAAAATATATGGACCCAATTATTCTCCTGGGAAAAACTGACATCCATACATCCATATGTGCTCTACATCTGCATATTTTAAGAAGCGACTTACTCCGAAAGATGAAACTATTCTACATCAGAAAATAATGTCGTTTAGTAGGTCGTCATTCATTCAATTATTATCGACAATGCACTGGCAGGATGCAAGGCGTGTGGAGTCATCAGTCGACAAAAGATATTGATATAATTGCAGCTTATATGGATGCATGCCCAAGTCGAATTTCTCGAGAGAGACGTTTAATAAATTCTTAACTCTGTCAGTTTCGCGAACGCAATTAGTAACAAACACATGCATATCTTTTCGTACTGTTGCTAAATCTACGAAGTGCTCCTGCAAATCGTTGAAACATAAACGCTGACTGTATCCCAAATTCAATTAACTAGCACACCAGCTACAAAATAGGTTTCAATATGTAAGTTTTGTGCTGTGTCATGAAAGCTGTAATTGAAATTATTCAAATAGGTATTTTTGATGCTAAATTGCAAAAAGCTATTTTTGCATTCGAGAAAATTTTGACATACAATTATTATTACTATTATTATTATTATTATTATTATTATTATTATTCCTTTGCTTACAATTGTAATGAAACATATTCTTTATAGGATTTTGCAAACAGCAGCAAAGATTGTAGATCAATAATATTACAGATAGTTTTTCTTATAGTTTTTTCTGCTGTTTGCAAAATCCTATAAAGAATATGTTTTAGTATAATTAATTTATTTCACATGTATGTCATCTATAATTTGCTGCACATATTTTAAAGTCGAATATTCTTTGGCGCGTCAGTAACGATAGCAATGCAACAAACAAGCTTTAATAAACAATCAGCAATTCTATTAAGAAATCACGCGTGTATTAAATCTTGAGTTGGTCTCAGTTTAGTCAATAATTTTATCTTTGGAATTGAATAAAAACATAAAACATGTTATCAGAAAGTGATGGAGATCTACCATGTGAAATGTCAGAAGCAGCGAAAAGTGCAATGTTTGTACTTATTTCCAGCAAATCGATCAGCCAGTATGAATCTGCTTAAAAAGACTTTATGGAATGGTATCATTCTAAGCAATTAAAACATATTTTTAATATAAAATGAAAAAAGTGCAGCCGACAACGTTATGGTCTATATATTCAATGGTGAAGAGAACACTAAAGGTCAAAGTATAGATATAGAGATATTCCAAGTTATACCGCATTTGAAAAATAAATGTGTAGGATACCGTCCAAAAAAGTCAAACGTTTTAACAAAAACATATATTGAGAAATTCTTAAGAGGCCCCAGATGAACGCTTCTTATTAATGAAGGTGAGTCATATGAAGTCATTAGTACATATTTGTATAGATTTGTTGATACAGTAGGTGCTTACTTATATGGTTTCAGGTTATTATATTAATTGGCATATATGGGGCATGTAGAAGAAGCGAACTATTGAATTTGACGATTGATGATATTGAGGACAAGGATTCAATTATCATTGTAAAAATCTTAGATTCAGAAACTCATACTAATCATTCCAAATTTGACCTATATTAAGTTATACCGAAAATATATTTTGCCTCCAGAGTTCACTACCAACCGTAAATTTTTTATTAGATATGTGAATGGAAAATGTGTAAAGCAGGTTATTGGTATTAATAAAATTTAAAACACCCCAAAAGAAATTGCAACATATTTAAAATTATCGGAGCAGAGAGCTAATACTGGTCGTTGCTTCTGAAGATCATCTGCTACACTGCAAGCTGATTCTGGAGCTGATTTCGCAGGTCTTAAAATACATTGGGCTGGCGGTCTTCGATGGTTGCGGAAGGATATATTGAGGACAAAAGTAGTGTCTAACTCCAGTTCTGGATCTTTATCATATTTTGTTGTACGTACAACCCAGTCTAATACAGAAGAAATAGATAAAGAAATTGCTAGAGCTCTTTATGCAACAAACAGCAGATTCATGTGTATTGAACAACCTGAGGTAAAAAAGGCAATAACGCTTTTACGACCTGGATATGTACCACCATCTCGAGATGATGTGTCCAACAGACTGCTCGATGAAGTGTATAACGAGGAAAAAAGTAAATGTTTTAAAGATTTATCAGGATGTTCAGTTTGTCTGTCATTGGATGGATGGTCCAACATACACAATGAACCAATAATATGTGGAACTGTAACTACGGAAAATGGGTCTTCCCTTTTACATACATTTGTATATTTAACAGAACTTGCAACAAACTTAATTAAAACTCTAAAGACTGACTATACCTCTACAGTAAACAGTTTTGTGACGGGTAATGCTGCCAATATGAATGCTACGAGAAACCAAATAAAAGAGTCAACAGAACTAAATGTTATTACTTACGGTTGTGCTTCACACATTTTAAACTTGTTATGTAAGGATTTGGAAATTAGTGAAATTAAGGAACACGTTACATTCGTTGTGAAATACTTCCGAAGCAATCATTTTGCCTCTGCGACATACGCAAAGAAGGAGGAAAAAACTTACTTTACCTTCTGACGTAAGATGGAACTCACTTGCCGACTGCTTAGAAGGTTTTGTTAAATCATGGCCAGCACTTTTTAAAATTAGCGAGGAACATAAAAATGAAATTGACAGCATAGTAAGACAGAAAGTTTCAAACATTTATTTAAGAAGGACTGCTGAAGATTACTTATCACTATTAAAACCAATATCTGTTGCAGTTGATCAGCTTCAAAGAAACGATGCAATTTTATCAGACGTAGTAGAACAATTTAAAGTAATTGAATCGCATTTTGACGAAACTGAAATTACTGACTATACTGAGAAGAAAATTGTAATTTCTAGTATCTTATCTGCTCCCAAATCTGGTGCTTCTTCAATAATTACCCAGTGTCTGAATCAAGAAACTATTGCAGTAAGCGACTTACCATCCTCGAGTGGAGTCAGTTTTCACAATTGTACAATTACGACTTTAAAATTAAACCATAAAAAAATGATTAACTATTAAATTGACTTGTTAATTAAATTAATTATATTAATGTTTGATTGTTAAAATGTATGTATTCTATCGCCTATAATTTCATTGATTTTTGTAAGAGACTTTGTAAAAGCCTTATACTGGATGTATGACTTTTACGTTCGGTACGTTTTGACGTTCTGACATTTAATAAATATGTAAAAGTCAACTTTTAATGACAGTTTTCGAAAATAGTTATTTTTAAATTAGGAAAGAAAGAAAACTTCACCAGAACTGCATTTCATATTTTGACTATCAAAAAATTATTATCATAATCATTACAAAATGATGACATAAGCTCAGATAGCAGCTTTTAATACTTGGCATTCTCTGACCAAGATAATTTTTTAAAAGTAGGTTTATAAATCTTTAACAACTTCCTACATACCTCGTATGGACCATTATTCGAATCAGGTCCTTGAATACGATATAAATAAATGAGACAATAAAAAATAGATCTCTCGGTTCTGTGATGTGAATCGTCAGAATATTTTATTACGAAAATAGCAAGTAAACTCGACCGAAGTCTGTATTGAAAACGATAACACCGGATTTTATTAGGGAGCTCCTAAAAACCAGAAGGTAAATATTATGTTGTTTATATAAATGGTTGAGAAGCAGCTTCAGTCGTGACGCAGTGAAAAGCGCATGAACACGTCACAGAAAAGCTCAGGCTTTCAAAGACCGAACGAAACCGACGCAGCCGCGTCGTGTGCGTAACGCATTTCCTTGTTACTGCCCAGGTCACGGTCGACTCCGCGAAATTCTCTATACACGAGCGTCGTTACTGAAATGACTCATAATATAGAAAAATCAATAGATTTTAAAAGAAATGTATTATGCCACTGCTAGGTATTTCTTATTGTTTTTGACCCCCATTTAGTTACTAATTGCATTAAATATTGAGACATTTCTGGCTATATTGTAATTACTCGTTCACTTTTTGTTTAAATATTTTACGTTAAACTTTCGCGAGGGTTTTGATATCGAGTATGTTATAACTACAGAAAAGTTTCATAATTTAATTTTAAACAATTTCAAATAATAACACAAAGGCAGATGTATTGTTTTTACCTATCTAGGATGTTAGGGACCTACGATTTTTAAAATCGACGTATTTTACTAGCTCCAATTCTAAATTGGCATCTTATTTAATTTTCATATATGAAAGTTCAAGATGCGATAAAATCAAAATAATAAAAAGGGGGTACCTACAATTTTATTTTCTTCGCAAAATAATGTACAGCAACAAACGTGCAAAGGTATCCGATTTCAGAAATAAGTATTATTTATTACATTTTTATCAACGTGTAGATTAATATTTTCGAATCCATTTGCTGGTATTTAGTTTTCAAAATGATTCTGAAACTTCGTAATAACAGACGTGGAGTAAAACGTCGCAAGAAAATCCATTAAGATCTACATCAAATTTTAGATGAAGATATACTTATGCTTATATTCATTTTAATATTCCTTGCCTGTCGATATTGCAATTAGGAATCAATTTCTTTCAAAATATTTACTTCATTCGTTGGATGTGGGAAATCTTCATCCCCCGATTTCAATTCCAGAATTTTTATTAAGCTTTAATCTAACGGATGACATTTTATTTTGAATATATAGGTAGGAAGTTGGAAAAAGATCGTGAGCTCAAATGCCACCAACTTTAACGTATATAAATAAGGACAGGGAATAAATAAGGGAAAGTAATAAGAGACCTAACCGCGCATGCCCTGCAGTTTGGTCGATCCCAGGACGCTTCCTAAACTTGCAAAACATTCGTGCTTGTCATTGTAATTTTTGACGAAAGTTTTATTATATCTCTAAGATTGAAAACGCGATTATTTAAAAAAAAAGTATCTATGCAGTTTTCTCTGTCATTGCAAGATGTTTTTTTAAGAAAAAATAATATTCGTATATAAATATTTAAAAAATGACAACAGTAATAAGCAATCTCTGATACCTAACTGAATCAATGTATAACCAATATTTCTGAATGTTTTGATAAAATTATCATTTTTACAGACTGATATTTTAATTCAAAATTGTCTATTATTATCTGACGATAATATATAGGTATAATACACCCAGTATCCGATTCGGATTATTCTCTCTTTGAAAAATCTTAGTACTAAGTCCGGAGTTCGAACCTGGGGCCTCAGGATAAGTGCCAATGTGCCCCTCGACCAAAAATTCATGCTGATGATTATATACATATTATTTAGTAATAGATTATCTTTAATTTTTACAGAAGAATAGTTTGTTTCTGAATATTCAAATGACAAATAGGAAACACCAGATAATCAGAAACTGTTTTTTAAATGTAAAGGTGTGAGAGTACTTATAAAATTGTTCTTTTCACAATACAAATAAGTAATAAATATCACTAGGCCACTACAACATTTTAAATCCAAAAATCATTTCCCACGAAAACCACTAAGCCATAATAAGTTATTGAAGATCGAAATACAACTTATTAGGTGGTACATATGACTTTCACTTTCACCACAACAAACAAAACAAAAGTATTGATAACCTAATAAAACTGCCGGAACTGAAGAAT
This sequence comes from Stenurella melanura, assembly GCA_963583905.1. Lineage (NCBI taxonomy): Eukaryota > Metazoa > Arthropoda > Insecta > Coleoptera > Cerambycidae > Stenurella > Stenurella melanura. The sequence goes on from OY757311.1 coordinate 125,836,961, forward strand.
CCTAGGTACTTATATGTCATTTCTAAAAATCATAATCGTCAACCGCTGCATTTAAAAGAGGCGCTGATATTGACACTTAACCACTATGAGAAAAAAAATTTAAAACTATATAAAATTTCTTAATTAATAATTATGAATACAAAAGTGCAACTGACCATGTGTAAATAAAAAAAGTGTTCGCACACACACACCACCCAACACGCACTATGGATTCGACTGACGACGTTGTTACGCACACTTTCAAGCTTTCATGTCTCGCGCCGTGCTTCACATCTGTCGTGCTTTTAAACCAATCAGGGAGCTTTAGCCAATGTCGGTGGCTTTCGACAAAAGTTCGGTCTATGAATCGCAAAGCTGTTTTTCTCAATTTCCCGCTTTGATATTACTTCAATCAAAAGAAATGTGTAAACTTTTTGCAGGGATCTCATGTGTGTCCAGCATCTAGGCCTTTTTAATTTTATGTTGAATTTGTCAAGGATTGTAAGCGTTGAGGAAGAACTTATTTCCACGCACGCGAGAAAAATATAAATATAGGTACTTACTTTACATTTGATTGATTCGTCGCGGGAGAAGTCGTTGAAAAGTTATATTGCATCTAAAAATTTCAAACAAACATTTTCATAACTGTGATATTTTATGCTAGTAAAGTGACAGTGCAGTAATAGTCGAGTACAATTAGACAGAAGAAGTAAAAAATGACGGAACCCAGTTATAATGAATGGATTTTCATGATTCTTTTTGCATTGAGTTTCTAATATCGAGTACAAAAAAAATCACCATTTGAAAATTGCCGCTTTTTACTTAGGGGTGGTTCTCACCCCCTCTTAGTACAGGCAATGAGGGTAAAATGTTGTAAAAACCTCGCAAAAATTAATGAAAGAACCATCTCTGGAATTTAAGTAGTTAATAACCTGTAGAATGGAATGATGCATTCTTTGCACTTCCAAGTTCCGGGAAAATTCAAAAAAATTTGGAAAAACTTTTTGATTTTCGGTTTTTTTGCTCTAACGGCTAAAATAATGAAAATACAGACATAAGCTTTCAACAAAATTTGTAGCTCGTCTCTTTCTCTACAAAACAGGCATTTACCAATTTTTATCCTACTTAAGCCGCTTAGGAGATAAATCCAGTTTTCCACTTATAGTTTTGAGCCGCTCCGAAATGCGCGGAAAATGAGAATTCTCTGGGAGTTTCGTACGACCGGACATATCGATCGATAATTACTACTATTCAGAGTCGCTAAAAAAATAAAAGCAACGTAAAGTGTAGAGAAAAGTCCCAGCTTTAATGTGGAACTAATCACAAAATTCGTACAAATTTTTATCATAGAGAAAAAAGTATTAGAAGATGGCTTAGTAAACTTTATACAGTTGATTTATTCACATCTTTGAGTTTTATGCATCCTGCCTATTTCTCCCGTAACAATGGATACTTTTTCACTGCATGGATTCGATTCCACGCACTTTAATCTATATTTCGTGAAAATTTAATTGAAGATTGTTATGAAACAAATAAGTTGTATATGTTTTACTGTATAATTGTGCATTTTCTAAACGTGTATGAATAATGTAGACAAATTCAAAAAGTACTGCGCGCATTTAAGAAACTCTAAAGTCATTCGAAAGAATATGTTTTATTGTACTTATAATCCAAAAATTAAGACTGTGCTATTATTATTACTTAAGATATAGCGAATGGAACTCCAAAATTTGGAGGTGATTGATCGATGAGAAAAATACCCTCTACTTTGATCGCAAGGTATATTTTTCCAACAAAAGTAATTGCAATAAAATGTTAAATGGATTAATATATCATTATATAAGAATATGCAAGCAAAAAATTATCATTCTAACGACTCCCGGCAAAGATATGAATAAATCTGTGGATCAACTGTAGAAAGTTCACTAAGCCATCTTCTGACACTTTCTCTCCTTGATAAAATTTTTTATGAATTTTGTGATTAGTTCCACATTAAAGCTGAGGCTTTTCTCTACATTTCGTGTTATTTTCATTTCTTTTAGGGGCTCTGAATAGTAAGAATTATCGATCGATGAGCCCGGTCGTACGAAACTCCTGGAGAACTCTCATTTTTCGCGCATTTCGAAGCGGCTTAAAACTATAAGTGGAAAACTCGATTTATCTTCTAAGCGGCTTAAGTAAGACAAAAATTTGTGTCTTGGAGAGAAAAAGACGAGCTACAGCTTTTGCTGGGAACTTCTTTCTCTATTTTCATTATTTTGGCCGCTAGAGCAAAAAAACCGAAAATTAAAAAGTTTTTCCAAATTTCATCTCATTCTCCAGGTTATTACCTACTTAAATTCCAAAGATGATCCTTTTATTAATTTTTGTTACCCTAAATTGTTAATTTGCCTGTACTATCTAGAGGGGTTGGCAAAAAAATAAAACAGTAACCACCGAATTTGATTTAGAATCATATTTTAAGAGAAAACTGACTTACAAATTTTCATGAAAATTTATATTTTCGAAGTTACAGCGATTTGAAGATTACGATTTTAGCTTTAAAAAATTGGTACCTTGAGACTGTTCTTCGTAAATAACTCAAAAGCCTTACATTTATGGTAAAAGTGGTATGATGCAAAAAATAAGATTATGATATTACAACTGTTTCATTTTTTGTTTATTTCTAAGTACGATAACAGTTTCTGAAAACATGATAGCTTAAAAATGGCGCTCAAACGTGTATCAGTCGAGATATAATGTTTAAATCTCAAATATGTCAAAAACAATCAGTATGATGTTAAAAATACATACCGGGTGTAACATGACCATGGTACACCTCCCTTTTCTCCTTTAGTTTTAAAAATAATTGATTCAAATTTAGGATATACTACCTACATACATAATAAGCGACACTTTATGACAATTGATTTTTTTTCACTTCCGGTTTCGCCGGAAGTGACACTAACTTTCGATTTTTAAATGGAACACCCTATATCTTATTGCAATTTTGAATTCTGCACAATTTTCTGAATCCAACGATACCAAATAAGTAACATTTCAATAACCATTTTTTTATAATTTAATTTTTAGTTTTCCGTTTAAGTGTGCCATGAGGGTTCCGATTTGTTCTAAAAGACCCGTGTAATGCTACAAATATCGAAATCCGGTTAAAAACGCTAAATTACGTGATTTATGAGCAAATGAAATTCACCAAAATTGTTTTTGGGGCAAAACTCATTTTTTTCAATTGGAATGGTACCGTGGTATCATTTATTAGTACTATTAATAAGGAATTTATTCATATGTCGTATTAAAATGTGCGATAAATACAAACAAAATTACAGCTAAATAATTCCCTTGTTGCACATAAGGTGGTTTTGGAATACAAAAAATTAACACAAAACATTACAACAGATGTTCAAAATGCTGTCCATTAACGTCAATGCACTTCTGAACTCACATAGCTGTGTCTGGAAGAACGTTCGCCAATTTCTGGGCCGTTATGCTACTAATTGCTCGCCTTACTCGTAGCTCCAGGTCTTCATAGGTTGTAACGGCGGTTGCATGGACAATAGTTTTTTAATGACCCCAAACAAAGAAATCAAGGGGCGTTAAATCAGGTGACCTTGGAGGCCACCTCACAGGTCCATTCATCGAAATTACGTTTTCTCCGAATCTCCGTTGAGGGTAATCAGTTACTATCCTTGAATTATGGGGAGGAGCGCCATCTTGTTGCAAATACATTCCCTGTCCTAAATCTAAGGGTAACTCATCTAAAATGTCCTCAATCTCATTTTCCAGGAATCTCAAGTATTTGGCACCAGTCAGAGGTCCTTCAAATATTATTGGACCAATGATTCTACTACCGATTATTCCAAGCCAAAGATTGAAATCGAACCGCACTTGAAAGTTACCCTAATAAATTTTGATTTTCTTGTGACCAATATTTTGTATTTTGTCGGTATAATAATCCCAAATTTGTAAACCTTGACTCGTCCGAAAATAAAATCAGTCCCAAAAATTCATTGTTTGGCTGCACGTTATTATACAAAATCCAATTGCAATATTCCATCCTATGTTCGTAATCACTTTCGTACAAATGCTGGTGCAATTGGTATTTAAAAGATTTATAGTGGTATTTGTGCAAAATTCGGCTTAATGTTTGATGACTGATGTTCAATTCAAACCCAACTTGCCTTAAAGAAACAGTCTTAGTAGAGAATCAGAATACGAAAAAGTCTACTAGAAACATGTTCCGTGGAACATTGAAAGGTAAAAATGTACTGAGTACTTTATTATACAGTACCTAACATGTATATACACCCCCTAAATTCTTCTGGCGATACCGGTGTCCAAGCACCCCCCAGGGGTGAAAACCGAAAGAAAAACGAAAAATTAGATATTTATCTCATCTTTCTGCCAAATTTTTAATTTTTGATAAATTATATATGGTAACAAAGTTATAGCTATTTATAGGTAAGATATGTGTATTGTTCAAAGCGTACACTGTTTCCTAAAAACTAGTATAGTTCTCTTATCGCGCAAATATTCATTTTGCTATTTTCGTAAATTCATTCCACTTGTGATTGTAGGCAGACAAACGAAAATTTGAAAAAATTGACAAGAATAAAAGTTGTAGTCTATACTGTCTGGATTAGACCAGTTCTTTTGGTTTTACTTTTGGATTATAAATGAGCGAGTTATGAAGAAAATAGTTAGTTATTGTTAAAAATGTAATTCAACCCCCAGTTGCAACTATCCCTACTCTGTCGTTTTCCCTCGCACTTTAACACGTCTTCCCGCTCGTCACCTCGGCCCGCGAAGCTGTATATGCTCACATATGAATGTATACTCCTGTGTAGAATATTGTTTCATCACATGTTTTTAGTGGTGTTTAATTAGATATTGTTATATATTAATATATTTATAACATTATTGTGAAATATGGAGTCTTCATCAAGTAATACCGAAAATGAATTAAATGCGGAATTTAAATTGCCGATTAAAAGTCGAAAATCACTTAATTCAAGGAAATTATTATCTTTTAATCATGAAGAGGCAGATACTAGAATATTGTTGCACATAGCCAAATCTGAAGGTTTTACAGAATGCATTATAATATAAGCTGTAAGGATACTGATGTACTGGTTCTCTTCATTTTATAGAAAGTCTTCACGTGAATGTTCACATGCAGACAGCACAAATGAAAATAATAGATATATAAATTCTATCAATATTGATAACATTTTAAAATAAAACATATTATTCGTGGAAAATTTTTGAAACAAATTGCAGTCTGCCATCGCGTATGTGAAAAGTCTGTTTCTTTAGAAGTAAGTAACAAAATTTAGGGAGTTGGAAAAGTTTTGCATGTTACTGTACTCTCCCACTAATTGCGATAATATTAATGATTTGAGGGCGAAGATGGCATCTCAAATCAGTATAGACAAATTGCCCCCCTATAAGTGACCCCTTGAATCAACACTGTTTGAGAGCATTTTACCAATTTATTATATGGAGCAGTGCTTGAAACCCAGTTATTAATATGCCGAATCCTTTGGAGTACGGGTGGAGAATAAATGAAGATAATTTTTATTCACCTATATGGACAAAGAAATCGCCAAATGCCAACTCTGACTGCAGAAATGTCATTTTGTTATTGTAAAACAGGTAAAAGTATCGCAAATCGTTTAAACAACGTTTTTTAATAAATGTCATTTCAGGATGCCCAACCAAGAGGTGCCAGTGCAAAAAATATTAATTGATACACAGACAAAATTACAGTTGTAGATGAAAAAATGGACGATGAGTTATATTAGCAAAATGATAATTTCTGGGATCGTTACTTTTGTATTTTATTGTAATGTGTTTTTCAATTAATATAAAAATGTATTACCTTGTAATAACTTCAACATCAATTTTATCTGTTTAGTATTATTCTTAATTAATTTATAAATAATCAATATGTCTTATTATTATTGTGGCATTTCACACGCCTTCTATTATTATTATTATTATTATTATTATTATTATGACAAGTAAAGGGTGTGGGTAAATAATTATTAATTATAAAAGTAGTTTTTCTTCCCAAAATTCATTACTTTATATTTTAAAAACTGTGTCGTTTAGGTCATTAGTATCTGCGTTAATGTATTTTTAACTTATTTTTGTTAGGACAATTACGTCCTATATTATTGTTATTTGTTATGTTATATCACATTAATTTCTAATAAATAAATTTAAATGGCAATACTTTTACGACTATGCGAGCAGCGAGTGAGAGAGAGAGAGAGGGAAATAGACACATCTTGGGATAGCTGCAACAGGGGTGCTGAGGGAATTCTGTCAACAGGTTAGTATTTCTTTTATAACTTTCTTATTTATAAGAGGAATATAAAAATTTAAAAATGGTTATAATCTAGATAGTACAGGCTACAACTTTTATTCTTATCAATTTTCTAAAATTTTCGTTGTGGTCTACCTACAATTAGGAGTGTAATGAATTTACGAAAATAGTAAAATGAATATATGCATAATAAGGAAGTTACATAGGTCTATAACAACCATTATTCGCTTCAACTAATGCAATTTCTTCACATATAATTTGCTATAACTTTATTATTATACATAATAAAACAAAAATTTGAAAACTGTTAGAAAGACTAGGGAAAAATCTAATTTTCTAGTTTTTTCGCTTTCTCACCCCTGGGGGTTGATTGGACACCGATATCGCCAGACGAATTTAGGGGGTGTATATACAAACCAAATACTATGTAACAACGTATTCAACAAATTTCTACCTTTCAATGTTCCAGGGAAGTCGAGATAGATCTCGTTTTGAACTCTACTATCTTATCAACTTCAGTTCTAGCCAAAACTTTCATTTTCGTTCCTTCGTCAATAGCGAAGTTTTCTTCGGGATCGTTGTTGGGGCTGTCTCGAAATTGGTTTTCAACACATTTAAAATAATTTTTCGCTGAACATTGTCTATCAGGATATCGTTGGCCATAAAGGTCCATAGCTGCAATTGCATTTTTTTTACTTTCCCCATAAATAATTAACATGTCCACTTTTTCATCTCTTGTATAAATTTGCGGCATTTTGAACACAATTAACAAAAATTTAAAACATTTTCTAAAGACACAATGAAAACACCGTTAAACCAACAAATGTTTGACAAGCTAAATATTTCATTGTTTTCAAAGCCACCTTAGTTACTTGCTAACGTTTAATTAGAACAAAATTGTATTTTTCTTATTTTCTTTTAGCTGTAATTTTGTTTGTATTTATCGCACATTTTAATACGACATATGAATAAATTCCTTATTAATAGTACTAACAAATGGTACCACGGTACCGATATGGTTACCATTTGAAAAAAATTGAGTTTTGCCCCAAAAACAATTGTCGTGAATTTTATTTGCTCATAAATCACATAATTTAGTGTTTTTAACGGGATTTCGATTTTTGTAGCATTACACGGGTCATTTAAAATAAATCGGAACCGTCATGGCACACTTAAATGGAAAATTAACACTTATTTGACATTGTAAGATTCAGAAAACTATGCAGAATTGCAAAATATGCAAAAATGCAATAATATATAGGGTGTTCCATTTAAAAATCGAAAGCTAGTGTCACTTCCGGCGAAACCAGAAGTGAAAAAAAAATCAAGTGTATATCAAAAAGTGCCGCTTATTATGTATGTAGTATATCCTATATTCCAATCAATTATCTTCAAAACTAAAGGAGAAAAGGGGTATACCATGATCCTGTTACACACGGTATAACAGAAATTAAAGGGCTTGCGGTACCCTTTGATATTTTTTTCCATCCATACAGCTTGAAAAATAACGATATAATAATAATAATACTAATAATAATAATCTTTATTTGAAATAGGACGACCTAATACATGTCTTCGACACATTCCACGTAATATAATAATTTATAACGACATTCTTACATTTAAAAGCACTAACAAAATATAAAAAGTAGTAAAAAGTATGAAAAAGATTAAAATAGTAAAAATAATAATGTGCGTGGGTGCCATGTTATAAATTTTTAATATGTTCTAATAATCCTTGTTTAAATGCAATCAAGTTGGTACTTTCTTTGATTTTATTTGGTAACATATTATATTCCCGACAACCATCAGAAAACAATGTGTGCATATGTCTGGTACACTTTTTCCTTCCAATGTGTAGATGACTATTTAATCTAGTTGAGTGATTATGGACTTGATTATTAAAAGTAATATATTTGTTGAAATAAGAAGGGAGTAAACCATTTAAAATCTTATATATAAAAATTGATGTATAATATTTTAAACGTTGTTTCACACTTAACCAGTCTAATACATTTAACATTGATCTAATAGGTGTAAGTCTGTTGCATCTTATAATTCGCATTCCTCTGGTCTGCAGTTTCTGTAATACAGCAATGCTGTTGTTATCAAGAAAATGTAGGATACTCGCACAATAATCAAAGTGAGGCTGTATTATGCATTATGTGCAAAACAATGAGCGTTTTGTAATTTTTTTTAATAAAAAATTTATGATTTTCCTACTGTCATTGGCCATAGAATAGAAATTCCAAAAATCTGTACCAGCTTTTATTAATATATAGTATTACCAACATGGTCTGATTTTGAGAGCTCCAATTCATCAAAAGTTTTGAAAGAATAGGAGATTTAAATGTACTTCTTTGCCACAAAAAGTTCAAGCCTCGAATTTGTAATGTCATATTTCCGAAACTATTAATTCTACAAATAGTTTAAAAAAACAAATTAATATATCGCTTGCTAAGCTTAATTTTTCTATATTGTCATATTTCCCTTTAATGCAATTGTTTTGGAGTTATTTACAAAAAAAGGAATTTTTTCAGCAAAACCGTAAAATTTTTCTTAATTTAAATTAGATATATTTCTAAAAACGACTGCTTTAAAAATGAAAAGAACTTAGAGCATATTAGTAATGCTATATATTAATTAGGCAATCCAAACCACGTGACTTTCAACATGGCGTTGTGGGCAAACATCCGGCAAACATTCATTTTCGTTCGTTAAAAGAATTTGTTTGTCTGTTGCTTTGGTTACATTTCCACAAGTTAATAAGAAATAAACCCCGTGTTTGCCCACGTCGGCCATTTTGAATTACGTTTGACAGGTCGTTGGATTGCCTAATAAGAACTGGTACAAATTTTTTAAATTTCCATTATATGGCCAGTGGCAGCAGGAAAATCTTAAATTTTTCTCCAAAAAAAATTGCAAAGCACTCATTGTTTTGCACATAATCTTGTTATCTTTCAACTTGTACGGATATAAGAAAATCCTATAAAAGAGTACTTCTAACCCTTTAATTTCTATTATGTGTATTTTTAACATCATACTGATTGTTTCTGACATATTTGAGATTTAAACATTATATTTCGACTGGTAGACATTCGAGCGGCATTTTTAAACTATCATATTTTTAGAACCATTCATCGTGCAGAAATAAACAAAAAATTGAACAATTGTAATTTCATAATCTTATTTTTGTACCATATCACGTTTTCCATAAATGTAAGACTTTTGAGTTATTTATGAAAAACAATCTCAAGGTACCAATTTTTTAAAGCTGAAATCGTAGTCTTAAAATCCTAATCGTTCCCAACCAGCAAATTTGTTTTATAATTTAAATGTTCTACGATCATTTTGTTTTATTGTTATTTTATGAATGCGTCTATATGCCGATTAATTATATTAGAGTTCCAGAAAATACTATTTTGTTGTCTGCAACTGAACTATTTTGTAAATTTATCATTAAAACGTTTCCACAGCAAAATTATAAAATATCTTATAATGGAATTAAGAAATTATTATATAAATGTTTTGGTGATTAAGTTATAGAATATTTCAGCTTACAAAACTTAATCGTTCTATGGCGATGCTTTAGCAGCATTTTGTGCACCATTATAAATATACATTCGAATTATTTTATAGTTATTTCCTATCATCTTACATATTAGTTATATTAAAGATCTATTTATGACAATTCTGCTTTTAAGAACAAATGTTGTTCCAGAGCATGTTATACAGGGTGTTTGGTGCATCGTGTGCCAAATGGAAATGGCCGACAGAAAGGGTTATCTGCTATCCTTTCAGGCCCCTTTATACTTCCCACGCCCTGCGGGATTTTTCATATCGACCTTTTATCTTTTTAATGAAAAAAATCCCAAATTCTACATTTAAATTCAAATTATAAAAAAAGTGTTAGGCGTAGACTGCGAATTTCATTTTTATTTTGATGTGTATTGTTGAAGGGTTCTTTTAAATCCAAAATTGCTGGCATTAGTCATCTAGTTGTTTTTTTATTCACTCGCAAACTTTCGGAATAGGTAAAATTTAAATTTAAACTTAGACTTTACAGGGCTATAAACAAAAAACTCAGAGCAACCGGGATCTTCCAACTCCCTCAAAAATTCTCTAGTCTATCCTCTTGCTAGTGATGTGCCACATGTCATCAAAATTTTTTAATAACTTCGTGAATTCGCTAAATTAATGAATCGGGTCACATAAGGCTAATATTCAAAATTTCGAATAAAAAATTATATTTGCTTAAATTATGCATGGCAAACAGGTAAAATCTGTTATCTCACTCTTGCGAAGTAAAATCTTCTATTTCTTTCTGTTCATTGGTTTTTTTGAAATAAAGAAACAGTTACATTTTTATCATTTATTAAAAAAATTTAAAAATCTTGCTCAAAGTGTTGGTCTCTGTTGCGAATGCAGGCCCGACATCTGCTTCGTATTTCGACAGTTGTTGTATGAAGTCGTATTTCCTCCCTAATTGTACCGAAAGCCGTTTCTATGCGTTGGACAAGAGGACAACTTCCTCCCTACTCGCAACCTCCGTCGCGTACACGAGCTCTTTGGCACGACCTCGGACATAAAATCCAACGGAGTTAGGTCTGGGGAACGTGGAAGCCATTGAATAGGGCCATCCCGCCCAATCTACGCATACGCCTATAGTTTTTCAAAATGACGGCTGTCCCGCGCACTGGCGATTGATTGTAAGACAATATCTAGACAATGTGTTCCCAAATGCGTGGATTGGGCGGGATGGCCCTATTCAATGGCCTCCACGTCCCCCAGACCTAACTCCGTTGGATTTTTATGTCTGGGGACGTGCCAAAGAGCTCGTGTACACGACGGAGGTTGTGACTAGGGAGGAACTTGTCCTCTTGTCCAACGCATAGAAACAGCTTTCGTTACAACTAGGGAGGAAATACGACTTCATACAACAACTGTCGAAATACGAAGCAGATATCGGGCCTGCATTCGCAACAGAGACCAACACTTTGAGCAAGATTTTTAAATTTTTTTAATAAATGATAAAAATGTAACTTTCTTTATTTCAAGAAAACCAATGAACAGAAAGAGATAGAAGATAGATTTTACTTCGCAAGAGTGAGATAACAGATTTTACCTGTTTGCCATGCATAATTTAAGCAAATATAATTTTTTATTCGAAATTTTGAATATTAGCCTTATGTGACCCGATTCATTAATTTAACGAATTCACGAAGTTATTAAAAGATTTTTATAACATGTGGCACATCATTAGCAAGAGGATAGACTAGAGAATTTTTGAGGGAGTTGGAAGATCCCGGTTGCTCTGAATTTTTTTTTATAGCCGTCTAAAGTCTAAGTTTAAATTTAAATTTTACCTATTCCGAAAGTTTGCGAGTGAATAAAAAACCAACTAGATGACTAATGTCAGTAATTTTAGATTTAAAAGAACCCTTCAACAATACACATCAAAATAAAAATGAAATTCGCAGTCTACGCCTAACACTTTTTTTATAATTTGAATTTAAATGTAGAATTTGGGATTTTTTTTCATTAAAAAGATAAAAGGTCGATATGAAAAATCCCGCAGGGCATGGGAAGTATTAATGGGCCTGCAAGGATAGCAGATAACCCTTTCTGTCGGCCATTTCCATTTGGCACACGATGCACCAAACACCCTGTATAATTAATATATTGCATTGTATTTGCTGTAATATGGAAACAGCAACAAAGTCATTAGAAAACAAAATTGTTTACTTGAGCATAGAAATGTGGTGGCTAACAATACAATAAAACATATTTAAGAAAATTAATTTCCTGCGTTAGCTGTGCATTTATATTTAGTCACAATTAAAGTCTGTCTTTTAATAAAAATTTGTCATAATTATAGTACACAGGTTTATAAAAAAATTATTCTCTCAAAATTTTGGTTACCAACGTTGACAAGAGCGGTGCAGGTCTTAACAGACCATATAACGGCCAAACTAAAAACATCAGATTTAGGACGATGGAGAAACTTAAAAATATTAGGTAGGTTTTATACTGTTGTAAAATGAATTGACGCATTTCACTCACTGCACTGTTAACGTATCAGGTCATATGCCAAGGTACTGTTGCTTCCACTAGTAAAAGTAATTACGTATTTCTGGCAATAAATAAACCATAAATAAACAGCTCTGTAAATAAGGTGATTACTGCTACTAATGTCTAGGTTATATTTATGCAAATTGAACCAACTCTATTTCCATGGTTGTATTTACAACTCATTCCTAACAGATTTATCATAAGAGCTACAAAAGTATCGCGAAAGTAAGTAATCTATTATAATCTATTTTATAATATTCAGGAAAAAGTTACACTAAGGCGCATTATTTTATAGATGTTTTATAGAAATCGTCTAATAAGTTAAATATCGTGAAATGCTTGCTACTAACACAAAAGTATTTTATAGAGGGAGGCCATTTTGAAAGGCCAGCGTTCGTGATGGTAAATATGACAAGATATGAAAATTTAAAATATCAAACGTTTACTAGAATTTATGAAGTCAGAACCGTGCTAACTATACAGTTATGACTACTAAAACAAATTAGTGTAAGTTACATTGTAAAAAAACTCAAATTCATAAAATCGATATTTATAAAATTTCAAAAATTATTAGAAAGCATAACATGCGCAAAAGCAACCTAAGGAACAAATGGGAATATATATGGCAAGAATCTACTTTCACAAATCCAACTAGATACTCATTAATTCACTCGAATTTGCCCCATGATCTTTGGCGCGAAAATTATAAATGTTCAAGAAAGTACACCACTACTATCATACGCTTAAAATTTGGGCACGCCTGTTTCCCTGCGCACTTATTTAAAATTGGTATTTACTGCACAGATACCTGTGAATACTGTGATGTGACTGGGGACTTGGACCATATATTTTTCGAATGTAAACAGCATGCAATACACACTAATAGGTTATACACTGATATTCAGAGAGTTTGTAATATTGCAACACCTTATAATATGCTTCACCTTTTAACGTTAAAGCAAAAAAAAATTTTCGATACGCTAATTAATTTCGTGAATGAGACTAAAATTAAGCTGTAGATTAGTTTTGTTTCCCCATTGTTCTTTACCTCTTGTTTATTTATACCTCCTATCCGTGGTCTAGTCTAGTGTGTCATGTAAAATGTCCTGAAAGACCCCTGGACGAGAAGAGTGTGTCCCCCTGTTTTTCTTTTCTTCCTTTGTCGTCGGTAGGGTGATGGTTTCTTGTTGTTTAGGTTAGAGATAGGTTTGGGAAAAATAAGATAATCGTATTCTTCAATATGTTGTGACTGGCTGTATGGCTAATGGCCTTGATGCCAAAAAAAAAAAAAATAGAAATCATCAATAAATGTGAGGCCCGTTAAAAATATATTAAAAATATGGCCATAGTTCACAGTAAAATTTTCTCCCACACATCAAAAATTGCAGTCGTTGTAAGCATAATTATTATAGGTTATTAGGTACCTAGTATTAAATCACAATTCCATATGCTTTTGGTGTCAAAAATACTTATTAAACTTTTAGGATACATTTTAGAAATCATTTTATTTTATTAGTGTGTATAAAGCAGTATTGATTGATTGATTGATTGATTGATTTGCCAGCGTAAGGTGGGCATTGCTGCCAATTCCGGTGCAGGGAGATTTGTTCCACCACGCAGCCCGATCGCCCACCGATCATCCCACCGGGTGCCAGAACAAACCCCCAGTGCTTTTATATACCGCCGGACCAGCTGCATACGCTGGATTGGACATTGGACATGCTTGTTGTCAGCAGCGAGAGCCGCATGACGCATGGGGTAGTAGTATAGGATGGAGCGTGTAGGTGTTTGTGAGATGTTTCTTCTTGTTTTCCTTCTGTCTTCATCGGATGGAAAGTGTAGGCGTTTGTGAGATGCTTCTTTTAGGTTTTCGTGCTTCTTTTCACTTTCAGGTTTTTGTGATATGCTTCTTCTTAGTTTCTGTCTGTGATCATCTTCTCTCCTATTCTACTTCTGAGTTTTCTGTTTCTTCTGTTTCTGAGTCCGGCAGTGTGTATATCCTTGATATTTCTTTATTGCATTCCATTTCTTGTTGTGCCAACTTTTCCCAGTGTGTATAATCCTTTCCTAGCTTATTCATAATCCTCTCGATTGTTGTAATCCATGTGTAGCATGGCCTCCTTATTTTCAGTTTGTTGCTGTTCATTCGCAGCGCTTTCTTCAGTAGGTGTGTCGTGTCCCGTCTTTGGACATGTCCCCAGTATTTCATTGCGTATGATTCTATTCTTTTGATTATTGTTCTTCCCTCTAGTAATGTTGACGTTTTCTGTCGTTTTTGTGGTTTTCCTGTTTTTGCTAGCAGTTGGATAATGTCCCTTTCAGCTCTTCTCAGGCTTCTTCGGCTGGCCTTTATCGTTGCTGCGTTTTTGACTCCATATATCATCGTAGGCATTATGATGGTCGTGTATACCTTTTTGGTTAGGCACCATGGTGGTTTGTTGTCCTCAATGAAGGGTAGTAGAGCTCTTGTGACTCTGTAGGCTGTTTCGACTTGGTCCAGGACTGTGGTGAATAGTCGGGGGGATAGGGGACGTCCTTGTTTGACTCCTATATTCTTCATTTTTGATTCCGTCGTCTGTCCAAACCATTGTATTGCAGTGTTTTCTGTATATTGTTTTCCTGTGGCCTTTATTTTCTTTAGTTTTTCGTAATTTCTTTTCGTGTCTTTTCTTGTTGGGCTCATAGGGGATTTGTTCCTTTTCAACGTTTTCCTCGCCGCTATTTTGATTTTTAAACCCATTGTTGACCAATTTAGTTCCTTTCCTGTTAACTGTTTTTCTATCTCCTCCTGGTATTTCTTTTTTATTCCTTTGTTCTGTAGCAGTGAGATGTTCCATGTGTCATTTGCTGTTTTGTTGTATCTTTTTTTTTTCTTTTTTTCTTCTTGCTTCTTTATTACTAGTGTTCCATATAATATTTTGTGATCTGTTTTGACGTTTGTTGCTTGTTTTGCCTTAATATTTTTGACCCTGTCCCTTATTTTTCTATCCACTAGGATATGGTCTATTTGAGAGTTGATGTTTCCTTTACTCCAGGTATTAAGGCAGGTTAGGTTCTTGCTCCATGTGTTTCTAACTGTTAGATCTAACAGATGTGCCAAGTTTTTTAGCAAGCTTCCATTATCGTTTGTCCATGTGTGAAGTAAGGTTTTTCCTATGATATTTTTGTCTTCATGTGTTTGGTCGTCCTTTCCTATATGCGCGTTGAAGTCTCCTAGTATTATTGTGTTCATTTTTCTATTCCCATTTCTTCTAGTCTCTTGGGTAATCTGTCTGAATACTCGTTCTGCCCGTTTGTCGGAGGGCACATGTACTCCTAGTATGCATATGTTTTCCTTTCCAATTTGTAAGTCTGCCATGGTTATGTTTTCGTTTACTTTTCTTGTCTTTATCTGGATAGGGGTGTTCCGTCTTATTGCCCATGCGACTCCTCTGCTGGTTTTTTCTTTGTCCCTCCACTTAGATGCCATTTGTAGTTTTGAGTAACTGCAGTTCCGTCTATCGTGTGTGTCTCTTGTATGCATGCAACGTGTATGTGTTCCATCATAAGAACCTCATCGATTTTTTCTCTTTTCTCTCTCGTTATGCATCCTCTGACATTCCATGTCGCCAGAATGATGTCATCGTGTTGTAATTCTTGACTGTTGGCTTCCTCTGTTCTTTGTGATATTTGGTACATGTTTATGTGCGTTGCTTCCTCTAATTCTGGGCGGGGTGTTATAGCCCCAGTTCGAGCGTATGTTTCTTCTGGTTGTTCTGCTTCATGTTTTTCTTGTGCAATAATCGCGCTATCGTAGTGATTTCTTTCGTTTCAGTGCTTCCTATATACTTTCTCTAGTGGTGTGTTCTCTCTTCCCTGTTGGTTAGTAGGATGGAAGATTATATGCTCTCCTTCTTCTTGATGTACTATTATTGTCCTGTTTTCCATATTTGTTGTTACTGCAATTGTTTCCTGCCCCCTCCCCCAAAAACCTTCTCTTCTCAGATCTCGAATGAATGCATTTATTTTTCCCGTATTAGAGTTGTATCTATTGTAACGGGGTGCTAGTTCATGGATGGATGCCTGCATGAATGGCATGAAATGGTCTAAGTGATTTTCGATATAGTCAGCTACTTGTTTTCGTAGGGTTTTCGTCGCATTGGTATGTGCCTGTGACGTTATATTTTCTCCCTCCAGTTGGTGGTTTAATGCTCCATATAGGCAGTTTCCGTCGTCGTCGATTTTTTGTACCAGTAATTGACGTGTTCTCGTTTCAACGTCCTGTATTAGTGTGTCCATTTTATTTGCCTTGTTTTTCAAAACCAATATTAGCTTGCTGTAAGAGAGTCTTTTTATTATGTTATCTGTATCGCGGTAAAATAACTTTTTACAGCGAGTTGCAAATGAGAAAGCGGCCCGAGAGAAACCTCCGCACACCCTCTTTATTGTTTTGATTTTTGTAGTGCCTAATTCAAACTGCCGTTTTCCAAGTGGGAATAAAAAGATATTATAAAAGTAAAGTACAAATAATACTAAAAATAGAGGGGCAAACATAAATAATAAATCATGAATTAATTAAGTAATTAATCAGTCAGTTAAATAAAGGTATATCTTATCTTTCTTTCTTGTAGTAGGCTGGTGATGTTTGTTGAATCTATGGAACTCCCTAGTGTGTATAAAGCAGTATTTAAACAAAAATTATATGA
This sequence comes from Stenurella melanura, assembly GCA_963583905.1. NCBI lineage: Eukaryota > Metazoa > Arthropoda > Insecta > Coleoptera > Cerambycidae > Stenurella > Stenurella melanura. The sequence continues at coordinate 125,854,025 of OY757311.1, forward strand.
CTATTTTATTAGTGTGTATAAAGCAGTATTTTAAAAAAATAATATGACTATTTAAACGCTTTTATAAAACAGTTTTTTAGTTGTTTTATAGTAGTAATTTAACAAACAGTGAAGTGTGTTTTATAGTACAATGAAATGAAACTTTAACAAAACTGCTATATAGTGATGATACTAAATTTTCATAAGGCTTCTGGAAATGTTTATACAATTATTTTGTAATGGTTCCAATAGGCGTTACAAAATATCAACAGCGACTGAAATATTTTATAGGATGGTGCCAATTTTGCATTTATAGCTGCTGTGAAAATGATATGAAAGTATTTCTGAGTAACGTTGTTTTATAAAATTTGTGTCAGAAACATCCTACAACTTTTATAAAATATCAAATTGCTAATTGGGTTATAACTTGAAAAATATAAATTTTCACGAAAAATTGTAAACCACCTTTTTCTCTTGCAATATAATTCTATATCAGACTCGGTGGTTACTATTTTACTTTTTTGCCCACCCCTCAATAGGGGGTGGGAACCACCCCCAACTAAGAAGCTGCCATTTTTAAAGGGTGAACTTTTTGTACTCAGTATTAGAAACTCGATATAAAAAAAAATCGTGAAAATCCATTCATTATAACTGGGTTCCGAGGCAAAAACCTAATTGCACTCTACTAATAATACTAAGGATCTAAAATACTTCAAAAGGAATTGTATTACTGTTGATGAAGCTTGCTGTAAGCATTACAGGATATGTTGAAAAAAGTTTTGGAGTGAATCCGAGTGGTGGAGAACTTTTGTTTAAAAAAAAAATCGGTAAAGGTCTTTACACAGAACTTCCCTCGTTATTTGTGCATGGCGGCCACTCTAAAAAATTAATAATTACGAAATGACATTGAGAATAATAATCGGAATATAGTTATTGCTATTATTACAAAGAAAACTTGATAAGATTTGGTCAAAAAAATATACAGATTGCTCATCCAACAGCAAAAGCTCAATACTAAATAACAGGTGCCACATATGGCAGGCTTGCACAAATACCTTTACAAATGTCCACCATGACTGAATTATTTCTTGGGATGACCACCCTGTACATTTTTCAATAAAAGTATAATAATAATATATGTCAGATATTATTGCCCTCCGTCACATCAATCCAACATTCGCGCATTGGAGTGGAAGTATAGTGGTGGTTAAAAAATTTCATTTTTATTTTAATTTTTCAAAAAAAAAATTTTTAATTTTTTCTTCTGAAATAGGTTTAAAATGTCAAACGTAGAAATTTTTTATTTAAGCAAAAAGGAAAGTTTCCGTTTATTCTATAATAGTGGTAAAAGAAGTTTAAGATTTAAAAATTACATATTTTTTTTAAATAGGTTTAGAATGTCATGAAACGTGAAACTTTTAAATTTAAGTAAAAAAAGTTTCCATCTATTCTAGTGTTAATTTTTTTTCCAAACTGGTAACAAAATGTTGCAAAAATTTTTTTTCCGAAATTGGTTTGGAATGTCATGAAACGTGGAAATTTTAAATTTGAGCAAACCAAAATTTTCATCTATTCTATAGTAGTGATAGAATAGATTAAAAATGTTTTCAAATTTTTTTAAAAATTTTTCAAAAACATTTTTAAATTTATTTGAATAGTTTTAGAATGCCATGGAAACGTGGATAGTTTAAATCTGAACAAAGAAAAAAAATTCTATCTTAGTGGTAAAATTTTTTAAAAATAGTAAACAAAATTTCTAATTTTTCTTTTAAATAGATTTAGAACGCTATGAAACGTGGAAATTTTAAATTTGAAGAAATAAAAAAAAAATCCGTCTATTTTAATGGTAAAAAAAAATTCAAAAATGTTGGTAAAAAAAATTTCAAAAAATTTTCAAAATTTTGTTTTTCTGAATCAGGCTTAGAATGCCATGAAACGTGGAAATTTTAAATTTGAAGAAAAAAAATTATCATTTTAGTAGAAAAAATTTGTTCATTCATGGTAAAAAAAAATTAATTTTTTTTTTAATAGTTTTAGAATGCCATGAAACGTAGAAATTTTAAATTTGAGCAAAAAAAAAATTTTTCATGGTAAAAAATTTTTCAAAAATGTTGGTGAAAAAAATTTTAACATTTTTTTTTTCCCGAAATAGGATTAGCGCGTCATGAAACGTGGAAATTTTAAATTTGAGCAAAAAAAAATTTTTTTCTCTATTCCGTTTAGACGGTCCACCCTGTATATTTTCCAGTGAAATTTCTACCATTTCTGCGCTGACAGTAGCGTCAACTACCTGCCAAATTTCACTGCTCTCCGTCAAGTAGTTTTTTAGTAAATGCACCAACAGACAGACAGACAGACAGACAGACTGACTGACGGAATTGAAAAACCTATATTTTCGTAATCTACGTGTTCTGAAACGTCAGAATCCGTAAAAATCTCGGAGGGTGATTTTTTCTCGAATACAATACTTCCCTTCGGTATGCGAGGGAAGTAAAAGAATATTCAAAAAATCGGTAAAGGTATTTACACAGAACTTCCCTCGTTCATGGCAGTCTCTCTAAAAAATAATAATTACGAAATGACATTGAGAATAATAATCGGAGTAGAGTTATTGCTATTATTACAAAGAAAACTTGATAAGTTTTTGGTCAAAAAAATATACAGATTGCTCATCCAACAGCAAAAGTTCAATACTAAATAGCAGGTGCCACATATGGCAGGCTTGCGCAAATACCTTAACAAATGTCCACCATGACTGAATTATTTCTTGGGATGACCACCCTGTACATTTTTCAATAAAAGTATAATCGGTGCATATGCCAGATGTTATTGCCATCTGTCACATTTTCAATCCAACATTCACGTAATGGAGTGGAAATATAGTGGTGGTTAAAAAATTTCTTTTTTTTTTAATTTTTCAAAAGATGGTAAAATAATTTTCAAATTTTTTTCTTCTGAAATAGGTTTAAAATGTCAAAGGTAGAAATTTTAAATTAGAGCAAAAAGGAAAGTTTCCTTCTGTTCTATAGTAGTGCCAAAAAAAGTTTAAAAATTAAAAATGATGTATTTTTAAAATAGGTTTAGAATGCTATGAAACGTGAAAATTTTAAATTTGAGCAAATAAAAAAAAATTCGATCTATTTTAGTGGTAAAAACTTTTTGAAAAATGTTGGTGATAAAAATTTTCAATTTTTTTTTCTGAAATACCTAGGTTTAGAATGTCATTTAAATTTGAGCATTCTGGTGTTAAATTTTTTTCCAAACTGGTAACAAAATGTTGCAAATTTTTTTTTCCGAAATTGGTTTGGAATATCATGAAACGTGGAAATTTTAAATTAGAGCAAAAAAAAAATTTTCGTCTGTTCTATAGTAGTGATACATAAATGGATTAAAAATGTTTTCAAATTTTTAAAAAAATTCTTCAAAAACATTTTTAAATTTGTTTGAATAGTTTTAGAATGTCATGGAAACGTGGATAGTTAAAATCTGAACAAAGAAAGAAAAATTCTATCTTAGTGATAAAATTTCAAAAAACTTTTTTTTTAATCAGGCTTAGAATGCCATGAAACGCGAAAATTTTAAATTTGAAGAAAGAAAAAAAAAATTAATTTTAGTAGTAAAAATTTTTTCATAAATATGGTGAAAAATTTTTTTTTTTCCTGAAATAGGTTAAGCGTGTCATGAAACGTAGAAATTTTAAATTTGAGCAAAAACAAATTTTTTCATCTTCGTAAAAATTTTTTCAAAAATGTTTGAAAAAAATTTTCAAAATTTGTTTTTTTCTGAAATACGTTTAGCGCGTCATGAAACGTGGAAATTTTAAATTTGAGCAAAAAAATTTTTTTTTAACTTGGTAAAAATTTTTTCAAAAATGTTTGAAAAAAATTTTCAAAAATTTTTTTTTTCTGAAATAGGTTTAGCGCGTCATGAAACGTGGAAATTTTAAATTTGAGCAAAAAAAATTTTTTTCAACTTGGTAAAAATTTTTTCAAAAATGTTTGAAAAAAATTTTCAAAAAATTTTTTTTTCTGAAATAGGTTTAGCGCGTCATGAAACGTGGAAATTTTAAATTTGAGCAAAAAAAAATTTTTTTCAACTTTGTAAAAATTTTTTCAAAAATGTTTGAAAAAAATTTTCAAAAATTTTTTTTTCCTGAAACAGGTTTAGCGCGTCATGAAACGTGGAAATTTTAAATTTGAGCAAAAAAAAATTTTTTTCACTATTTATTCCGTTTAGACGGTCCACCCTGTATATTCTTCAGTGAAAATTCTACCAGTTCTTCGCTGACAGTAGGGTTAACTACCTACCAAATTTGACTGCTCTCCGTCAAGTAGTTTTTTAGTAAATACACCAACAGACAGACAGACAGACAGACAGACAGACAGACCGACAGACAGACAGACAGACAGACTGACGGAATTGAAAAACCTATATTTTCGGAATCTACGTGTTCTGAAACGTCAGAATCCGAAAAAATCTCGGAGGGTGATTTTTTCTCGAATACAATACTTCCCTTCGGTATGCGAGGGAAGTAAAAACCGCTGCCTAAGAAATCACTACTTCCACATCCAGATTTTCCATGCAAGTCTCTTTAAAGGAAAACATCTTTACAATAATTGCACTCTAGTACCTATGTGGAAATAATCGGTCATAGAATTTTAATAATACTTGAGGCAGATGTCATAAAAGATTTTGAGGCGTTGCCCAATCAGCAAATTTGTTTTATAATTTGAATGTTCCATGATTATTTTGTTTCATTGTTATTTTATCAATGCTTATTGCTAATTGATCATATTAGAATTTCAGATAATTTCGTTGCCTGCAACTGAAATATTTTTATAAATTTATCATTAAAACACTTCTACTGCAAATTTATATCTGATAATGCAGTTAAGATATTATTTCATAAATGTTTCCGTGACAAAGTTATAAACCATTTCAGCTTAAAAAAATAAGTTATTTTATAACGGTTTTTTAGTAACGTTCAACAGAATTTTTAGCACCATTACAAATATACAGTTATATTCATAAAAAAGCGTACAAGTATTAGAATGAGAGGCCAGCTTTATCATATATGTGTAAAATCGGCTGATGTAAATAAATGACTGTTATTGGAGGTTATCACATGACATAGGTTGTCAAAAATGCTAAGCATTGACATTTACTTTGATAGTAGATAAATAAAAATGCCTCGTCATTTATCTGATACTGAAAAAGCTCAAATAGTGTTCAGGATCGAAGATGGATGGACAATTCGTGCTGTAGCACAGTTGTATAACAGAAACAAGAAAACTGTATTATAAATTAAACAACGTTGGTAGCAAGAAGATTCCTTAAAGAGAAAAGTCCGTTCAGGTCGTCCCAAAATTTCCAACCCTGAACAAGATGCTGCTTTTTGTGATACTTAAGAGAGAATCCATTTGCAACGGCGAGGGATGCTGTGATTGACACTGAATTTCTTGGCTCTCAACCTATCTCCAGCAGAAGGGTCAAGGAATCTGAGTCAAACAATCGTCCAGCTGCGAAAAAATGTTACTCACTGTAGAACGGCGGCAGCCAAGGGTAATTTTTGCAATGAACTATGTATACCGCGACCCTCAATTTTGGAACATGATCGTTTTTACTGATGAAAAGACAATCCAGTCGACTTATAACGTCCAAATTCGTGTTCATCGTCCAGACAATACAAGGTCTGAAGAACAATACACTAGCTCCGTTGCTTTTAGATCTGGACGTTTCTCTATAAATGTATAGGGCTGGATAAGTGTCCATGGGCCTGGTGTTTGTTGGCATGTTGAGGAACGGTTTAATGCTTTGTACTATATAAACATTTTAGAAAACGTAATGCTCCCATCTACTGAACAAATGTATCCCAATAATAATTTCATTTATCAACAAGATAATTGTCCAGTCGACACCGCCAATGCTGTAACGGAGTGGCTTCAAACTCATAATGTGGAAGTGCTGCCATCTCCCAGTTATAGTCTCGATATTAATCCGATAGAAAATGTTTAGGGTTTAATTGTAAAAAATATATATAAAAGAAATAATTAGATCAGCTGAAGATGTTTGGTCCAGGATACAATCAACTGAAGTCTCTTTTCGTGAATTAGATAATCAGTAAAGAAAATGTTCAAAATTTCAAGGGGTGGGTATTACTTTCACGTATCTACGGTGCGGCGACTTCAACTCAGGCGATGATCCTTCAAAACATTTTCCGTGGATATAAAAACTAGATTGTATATTTGCAGAGAATTTAAATAAAATTATTGTTTTTCTTGTAGTTTTTACTAATTATTCATAAGCAAACGTTGCATATAAATTAACTTATGCAAGGTTCCATGCAAGTCGAATCGAGACTTGTATGGGACAATACCCCACACCCTTACAGAGCTAGGAAGTCAGAACGAAGTGACCGTGGCGTGGGTACCAGGACATAAGGGACACGAGGGAAATGAAAAGGCCGATGAACTGGTCCAAAATCGAAAGTTGAGATAACATCAAATCTTTACGTTTTGAGGTCCCAGGAAAACGAAAAAGTGGTTTTTATAAAATGTCTGCATATATGTATGCACGCGCCTGTATATATGTGTGCACGACAGCGGCGAAACTACTGAACAGATTTGGATGAAACTTTGTACGGGAGTTTCTTTAGTGCTCCAGAAGATCTGAAAAGGTTTTGGTTGAGATCGAATTACTTTTTGGGCCGTTTTGGCACATTAAGTTGTTTATTTTATAAATACTAACAATTCGCAATCAAACCATTAAAAAGTAGTTAAAATTCCGATTTCAACGATACATCACACCTGCACATTTTCGATTTGGTTTCCGCGAGGGAGTTATTTCATTAATATTACACAGGTACCAATCTAAAATTGTGAATAAAAACATTAAAAATGAGTAAAAACTTACAAAAATGTAAATATTTGAGGTTATGTTAGTCATACAATGCTCGCGCCCTATTTACAAAACACACTGTATCGAATCAGTCAAAGCGTAATTTTGTTATTGATTTAAAACGTCAAAAGACAGATTTTTCGAGTTATTATCTATAAAGCTAGATTTTTTTCCAAAGAGTTTAGATAATATCTATAGTGAAGGTGCAATTCTACCAAACTCTTAGTGGTGCATAGATGAGTAAAAAATTAAACATGTTGCAAAAAAATAGAGGGGCGAAAATTTCGTTTTTCGAATTGTCACGAATTGTCAAAAATGACGATTCGCCTTCGCTCTTGCCGGACCCAATTATCGATTTTTATTTCGCGATTCACTTTGTACGGGCATTGCCGTCCTTCTCCTCGGCATCGAGACATAGAACGGGTCTCCGATCGCAGTATTTATTCACTTCTTACGTTTGAAAAATTGACTTACGGTCGAGCCAATCGGCGAGTATTTTTAAGTCCCCGCCCGGGGATACTTTTTTTTTTCGTTTTCAATTTTTCGCAATCTTTTTGATTCTGTAATCGCTATTCGCTCCGTTCTATAGCATTTCTCAGAGATGTTTTGTATTTTCTGCCGCGGAATATTAATCTACACTATTTCGATTAAAGATCACATTCTTCCTCCGCTAGAGGGTGGCTAAATCTTTGGTTGACGTTACAAAAACCTCGATACGTAGTCAAATCACCACAATTATATTCCTCATTAATAATGATGAACGAACAATATTTTAGTAGATCTGTTAATAAACTTTTATTTATTTCATTATATTATATGTTTCGGCAAGGAAATATGCACCAATGTGTGAAATAATCAATTATGACAATTTAATTTATTTTATTGAGATATTGTGTGTTATTAATCAATATAGAAAATATCGCATAAAACTGTAATATTAATAATGGGTGCAAGTAAAAAAATGTACTTTCGATTCGCTTAAAATAAGATTACATTATCTCTAACATTTCTATCCACAACGGCTCTATACCATCTGAAATGTTTATACATATGCTTTTTACTATCGAAAATTTAATAAAAAGAAGGAATTGAAAAGATGGGAACTAAATTTTTTATGCAATCGGGAAATAAACTCAGAAGGTTACAAATCGTTTTATTACACTTTTTTATGCCCTGTGATTTCAGTAACGTCTGCCAAAGATTTAGCACCCTATAGCGGAGGTAGAATGTGATTTTTAATCAAAATAGTGCAGATTAATAGTCCGCGGTGGAAAATGCAAAACTTCTCCGAGAAATGCAATAGAACGGAGCGAATAGCAATTATAGATTCAATAATATCGTCCAAAAAAGTGAAAACGAAAAAAAGTATCTCCGGGCGGGATTCGAAGTCGGGAAACCACTTAAAAATAGTCGCCGATTAGCCGACCGTAAGTCAATTTTTCAAACGTAAGAACCGAATAAATACGACGATCGGAGACCCGTTCTATGTCACGATGGCTAGAAGAAGGTCGGCAATGACCGTACAACGTGAATCGCTAGGTGAAAATTGGGGCCGGCAGGAGCGACGGTGAATCGTCATTTTTTGACAATTCGAAAAACGAAATTTTCGTCCACCTATATTTTTGCAACATGTTTAATTTTTTACACATTTATGCACCACTAAGACTTTGGTAGAATTGCACCTTCATTATAGATACTATCTAAACTCTCTTTGGAAAAAATCTAGCTTTATAGAAATGATTTCACGAAAACTGTCGCTGCCTCCCGGGCTGTAAGGGAAGCTACAGAAATCGCCTCAATAAACTTGTTGCTCGAAAAATCGAGAAAATTATATATGATGGCGTAATAATCTTTCTTAAATTGGAGAAATCAAATGAAAATGAATTAAATAAATGTTAAATATTTAACAATCATGGACAAAGTATATTATTCTACTCACATCATTATACGTGCAGTGCAATCCTATGTCCTGAAACATAAGAGAAGAACAGCAAATAATAAATTTCAATATGTTGATATTATGTGGTGCAAGTGAAAAAAAGTGCAGACGTTTGCATGAGGGTTTCTTTAGTGCTAAAAAATCTCAAAAATCTCAAAAGATTATGGTTGAGATCGGATTTTATTTAGTGCCGTTATGGCATACAATTTAGTGCTCTTTTCGGCTACAATGATCCACCGTGAGGAGGTTCCAGCCGCTTCCAGCAGCTACCGGTTTTGTATTATACCTGCACTGCAAAGTAAAAATTAGAAAAATTAGTGAATGTAGATTCATTTTACAAGATAATTTCTGAATTTCATTTTTAATCGGTAACATAGAGACGGTTAGAATTTTTTTGTTTGGTTCCTAAACACCTGTGTATTTATCATTATTTAAAATTTGTTGTTACCTAAGCAACTTTAAAGCACTATAGTTTGTTTTTAAACCAGGAGGAGTAAACATGAAAGTTCCATTCACACCATAAAAGTAACTAGAAAATACACTAAAACTTTTTTGGCGTTTTGGGCAACCAACAATACACGACTACAGTGTTTTTGTGTGTATTTTATTGCATTATATAGTGTATCGACCTCTATTTTTGACCTCTAGATATTTATACAGCATTCATACCATTCACAGAATATAAAGGCACCAAGTAATTAGCCACTTTTACCTTCAATTTACCCTAAAAGGATTAAAAACTGAATTATAGTGTGCAAATGATAAAATAGAAATTATAACCAAATAATTTATGACACGAAATTAAATTTTTTGCATTACGTCAAAATTTACAACTATTGCCTTGTGTAAAACTGGCGAGGGCGTATCCAATCACAGATCTATGATTTAACGCGTTAAATTTAAAACGCTCCTCCTGGTTTAAAAACGGACTATAGTGCTTTAAAGGCCCGATTTTGTACGCTTTTTAGTTTCAAAAACAGGTTATAATTCAGGTATAATAAAAAAGATTTTTTTTTAAGTCATCGGAAAGCTGACGTCCAGATCTACATTTAAAAAATATATTGCCATAAAGTCCAAAATTATCCATTTTGGACTTAATGGCCCATGGCGGGCAATTCAAATTTCAGATGACAAATTCATTTGTGTCTACAAGCTTCAATATATAGGCACCAAAATTTCAAGGTGATTTGTTTTCAACAAAAGGTATATCTTCTGAAGCCGATCGACTCTTGACGTCCCTGGGCGTTAAAATAAGAAAAACGCTTTTTATCCAGTTTATTCCATTTTGTACGTTATGTACTAACTGTCGTGAGAAAAAAAAATAGCACAACTATTTTTTTCTAATGTAAATCTGTCTCTATTTGAATACTTTTGTAATGAGTAGCCGAAATAAAACAGTTAGCACTTTTATTATGTTTATTATTGTAATGAAGTAGTTTCTTCCGGGTTTTGCCGCGGTCGTCGAACTTGACTTGACGTTTCGCTGATCATGCTGTCAGCTTCTTCAGAAGGGTTTCAAAGACTGAAGTTGTTGAGTTCGGCTCTTCGTTATATACCTGGGCGCTGCTACGCTTGGTTGCACATTCGTCGTGCTCCGTTGATCGTGACCGATTACATTACTGGTACTTGGCAAAGCTAGTCTCCATGTATTGCTTAGTCGATACCCATCTTCTCTGTTGAAATTGTTCTTATTTTTCATAATTTCCAGTGATTCCCTAATAATTCTTGGGTAATAACGTGCACTTCTGTCCAATATTCTAACGTTCTCGTATTTGATCTTATGGTTCTCATTATGATGAACATGTTCTGCTACAGCCGACTTATCTGTGTATCCGAGTCTAGTATATCTCTGATGTTCCTTGATTCTGCACTGGATACTTCGCCCTGTTTGTCCGATGTAACTTTTTCCGCATATACAGTCCAACTGGTAAACACCCTTCGTCAACAGTTTAGGGATGGGGTCCTTGTTTGAGGGAAGCAACTGTTGTATTTTCTTCACTGTTCGAAAACGTACACCTATTTTCTTTTTCGATAGAATTCTTCTTAGCCTATCCGTGACTCCGGCGACGAATGGTAAGCACGCATATGTTGTAGGTTGCTCCTTTTCTTCAGTTATTGTTCTTATCTGTCTATTAATAATTCGTTGCATATCTCTTTGCTTGTAACCATTCTTTTCTAGTGCTTGTTGGACGTTTTTAAGTTCCTCTGGTTTGCTCTTTTCGTCACATATTGTTGCAGCTCTGTGGAATAAAGTTCTTATCAGCGACCTCTTTTGTTGTGGATAGTGGTGTGATGTAGCATGCAGGTAACGATCAGTATGCGTTTTCTTCCTATAAACTCCATGGGCCAGTTTACCATTGTTTGAACGGTTCACCAATACATATAAGAAAGGCAAACCTCCCTCTTGTTCGGTCTCCATCGTAAACTTGATGTTTGGATGACGATTGTTTAAATGATCGAAGAAGATAGCTAACGACGATTTTCCATGGGGCCATATATGAAAGTGTCGTCTACGTAGCGTAACCAACATTTCGATTTCTTCTCACTGCAGCGTATAGCTTCTTCTTCAAATTCTTCCATGAATATGTTGGCGATGACTGGTGAAAGTGGTGATCCCATAGCTGCTCCATACTTCTGCTCGTAGAAATCGCCATCCCATAGAAAATAGGTTGCCGATAGGCACACGCGGACCAGATCCGGGATGTCTTCTCTTAGTCCTTTGGGTATAAGTTTACGCCGTATCACGATCAACGGAGCACGACGAATGTGCAACCAAGCGTAGCAGCGCCCAGGTATATAACGAGGAGCCGAACTCAACAACTTCAGCCTTTGGAACCCTTCTGAAGAAGCTGACAGCATGATCAGCGAAACGTCAAGTCAAGTCCGACGACCGCGGCAAAACCCGGAAGAAACTACTTCATTGGACAACGGCCGTGAAAACCTGCATTGCACTATTATTGTAATGCCGTAGTTATTGCTAAAGCAGAAGATGGATTGTCAATGAGACATATTGCACTGCGTTATAACGTTAACAAAAATTCTGTGTTTAACAATTAAAAAAAGTGGAAAATAAACGGTACGATTAGTAAAAGTCCTAGATCAGGGCAAAAAAGGATATCTAACTTAACAAGAAACTAACTCTTAATATTTTGTTATAGTTAGTCACGGTATGAGCAGTATGGACTGAACAATTATCTTGTTGAAATATGAATTCATTATTAGGAAATAATTGTGACATAATATTGTCTAAAATCCTAATACACGTTTCACTATTAAATTGTTCCTCAATATGCCACAAAACACCAGGACCACGTGCCGACATCGAAGCCCACATGTTAACGGAAAATCTACCACTTTTGCCATTGAATATATACCTCTCATTGAATCGAGTATTCGGAGGTCGGCAGAATTGTTTCAAAATCTCATGAGCTTTGCTTGGTGTGCACAGAGACATAATTTCGGCGATCGCCTCAATTACACAACTTCCTAAAAACATCAGATTTAGGATTTGCACTTTATCCCGAGCTGTCGTTGTTTACAGACCTCCATTCCAACGGATCTTTGAGATTAATTTAGAAACTAGGAAATTTTGCGCGGGGTTATTCATCTAATTCCAACAATATTAAGTAAATAAGTAAATCATTCTATTAAATTTCTGTGATAGCCGACTCAATGTTTTCAAAATGTACTTATGCGGAATAAACTCCGACTTTTGCGCATCTCGCGGTTCATAAGGTTCTGAAAGTACTCTAAATACGAATACGACCGCTGTGTGTAGACTGAAAAGTTTTTTCATCTGTAAAGATTACATTGTTCCAAAAATTTACATCATGCACTAAAAATTCAAGCGCAAATCCCACTCGATCCCGGAAAATTCGTTTCCTCGGCAGCCTGAATTACTGAGTGAAATGAATGTTCTACTAATTTATTTACCAATTGCAAATCTTGCTGTTGATATCCTTCGTCGTTTAATCCAGGATTTCTACTAATCGTACCATTTATTCTCCACTTTTAAAAAATATAAAACACCATCCATCTTCTGCTTTAGCAATAACTCCAGCTTTAACTAAATTATGGGGCATACTAGTTTTGGCTCACTTGCAATGAATTTTGACAACTAACTGACAATGTCATAAAAATTAAAGTTAGATGTACACAACTAGATATTAGAAGAAATACATTATAAGACTTATCCTATTTTTTCTAGCTCACGACAGTACGTAGTACCCAAAACCATGTATTGGAATTTTAATTGCGAAGATTTTGGTTTTTATCAGACTTAGACCTAGAACCAGAGATATTCACACTTATACCTAAAAAACGCTCTTCAAAAAACAAAATTGTTCTAACAAAACGTAATACGCTTTGGAAGTTCAAAACTCAGATATATACTCCTGGTGATACCTCAGAAGGTATGAAATCATAATCTTGCTGTTACAAGACTATGCATATCTAATCGTTTATTTGGTCTTTTTTTACTGCACTCATAGAGCTTTCCACTATTAACCCATGGAAATTAGATAAAAAACGGAGGAAACCTGGACAAAATTAGTAAAAATCTAAATTTTTGCACAGACGTTCTTTGGGGTGTCCCAAACCCAAATCCACAAAAATCACAAACATCCCAGCATGACTACCCAAGATTTTGAAGGTCAAATTTTCTTGAAAATATCTCGGGTCCTATGCATCTGATGCCCATGAGGTCAAAGTGAAAGTTATAGAGAAATATATCTACATTTTGCCTTTTTTATTTTTTCTCAAACCTCCCACAACGTTTCGAGATATTCAAGGTCAAACTTTCAAAAACATGTTTTTTCGCGAATTTCTCGCGCCGAAAAAATGAGACAGCAATAGAGTTAACATAGAAGTTGTAGACAATTCAGTTATCCACAAGATTGGTACTTTGCATTTTTTCCAAAAACCTCGCTCTTTTCGAGATATTCTCGTCCTTGGCGAGATATTCAAGGTCAAATTTCCAAAGGAAACGGGTTTCTTCGAATATTTCGCTTCCTATGTACTCGGACATCCATGAAGTCAACGTGAAAGATACAGAGATCTATATCTATAAGACTGATCTTTTGCATCTTTTCTCAAAATCTTGCCGTTTTCGAGATATTCAACCGCGATGAAGTCTACATACAACCAGTAGATAACTTGAATATCTACAAGATGGGCAAATTTATAACGTCTAAAAAAATGTTTTTAAATTGCATTCGTTTCAACACCACCCACGCGCACTGGGTAGAACGCATGGCTCTTTTTTTACATGGTTTCCCCTGTGCATGTAGGCCTAACCCATGAAAATTGCATCGATTATTACATAAGGTGCTCTGTATACATTAATCCTACTCTGACTCATACTCAACTTCATCGAGTCCCAACTCATTCTGTGAACTATCATCGCTAACATTATAATCATTACCATCATAAGAATCAGAATTCTCATCATCATTGCTAATTCCATTGTCATTGGGTGTTACAATGTCTGAACATTCGAAATCATCTATTTCAACAGTAAAATCTTCCAGTTCAAATATTTTCTTTTTGCTATTTACGCACGACATCCCCGACAATTGATACAAGCTTCGGAGCATTCAAGTCAGATATTTCTGCAACCACACCTTGCGTTGCAAACTTTTCGGCAATTGCAGAAGATTTGGTTGAGTACATTATCTGGTGTTAGTGGGAGTGCATCAAAGTACGTAACTTTTAGGCCACAAGATTATTCGCAGATGTGTATATAGTTACTTATATGAGTACGATCGCATGAACTTTATTTGCGGTCGCTTAAAAAAATACTTTCAAAGATACAGTTTTTGTTTGATTTTATAGTCGGTCAAACAAATATTTAACTATTTACTGCCGTGATAATGGCAAGAAAAAACCAATTCTTATGAAGATGTGGTAAAAAAAGGGGGATGGGCGCGGCAACACCCACCTCACTTGCTGAAAATATTTTCGTTGTCGCCAGGGTTTTGTTAAATAAACGATTAGGGCACAATGGATGCTAATAACCACAGATATCTGCATTACAAAAAAAACATTTATTTGTAAATTATCTTGAACACGAGTAAAACATGATATTCATTCGTCGTCTTCGCGAGATTAAGATCGAATTGATCTTCAGGAAGTGCAAGAGCCTCCTCCTCATCATCGTCCAGTTCAACACAGCTGTCCTCATCCTCATCCACAGCGATTATATTGTCCTTCTCATCTCATCTCATCTCTCATGACAAAGCAAGACCCATAGAATACACTAGCTAAAATGATAACGTGCGGAACGTTCGTGAGCACCTGATACATTAATTTTATTGAAATAGGTATATATGCAAGTGGTAGGCGTCTGCAAAATTCACAATGAGTAAGCAGAAATCAATTACTAACGCGGTTTGCACACACAGACGTGAACGGATCGTTTCACTGTGTATATGATCTTCAAAATTCTTAATCTCGATGTTAAAAATATTTATGCGGACGTCGAACGCCTGGGATTAAAATTGTAATACCTTGATAGCAATAAACAAGTTATTCGCAGACGTGAGTTGATCGGTAAAAAATGTGTTTTATTTTTTACAAATTAATTTTTTGTTTACTTACACTTATTCACGTGCGCAACGTCTGCGAATGCCTCCATAAGTATCGGTATATCAATAAATTTTAATATATATTTGTGTGAAAAGTGAGGTTATTGTAAAAAATTACGGGAATCGGTAGCATAATCGAGAATGTATAAAAATATCACATACGCAGCCAAATCGTCTGGGAGACTGTTCAAGTACTTAAAAAGACATTATATAATGGGTGACGCATTTCACAGACGTGAACCGATTGTTTTTAAAAGCCAGTTTTCGATACAAATGCGATTGCCGATTTCAAAGACTAGTGCGCCACCTACACGTCTGCGATTGCGCTTCCGGTCGGTTTTTTTTCCTAAAGTAAACTAATATTAACATCGCAGACGTGAACTAATTGATAAAAATTATGCGTTTATTTTACAAAACAAAAAATCTATTAAAAATTGTTTTGCGCCAGTGGCAATAATAAAAAATATCTGCTAGTCGATTTTACGTGCTTAAGAAAGGTCTCTATGAGACGCAGACATGAGCTAATTGTTCACCAGAATCTTTCCCGTGCTACCGGTCTATATCATTTTCAGATGAATAATACGTTAAAAATAGAGGTGGGTGTGCAATGACGTAATAATCTACTATTTCCCTTGCATTAGCCAGCAGAATGCTGCCACCGCACCGGTATAATTCAGTTCACCGTGACTCACAACCTTCACTCGGTACCATACAAGAGAACATGGAATGATCAACAATCATCTACACATTCCAAGTTTTGACTCGATGCGATACAACCATTGAGGTAGAAAACTCAATGGATACAGCCCGCCCTAAACGTAAGTCATCTTTATCAAAGATCAAAATTCGTAGTTAAATTTTGATCTTTGATCAAGATGACTTACGTTTAGGACAGGTTGTCTCGCATCGAGTCAAAAATTGAATTGTGTATATGATTGTTGATCATTCCATGTTCTCTTGTATGGTACCGAGTGAAGGTTGTGAATCACGGTAAATTGAATTATAATGGTGGCAGCATTATCCTGGCTAATGCAAGAGAAATAGTAGATTATTAGGTCATTACACACACAATTGTCGTAACAATTATTGTAGCCACGGAGTTTGATCTCTGATCGAACTGGTTTTCGTTTAAACCTGGTCGATACAATTTAACGCACCTTTAGATTACTGCCGCTCATTAAATTGCAGGGTATTTATTACAAAATTTATTTAGTACAATAAATATATAAAATTTACAAATTTTCACTATAAGAAATAAAAAAAAGCAAACACTTTACGGGGAGCGTCCAAATAGTATTAAGATTGGGACAACTACAAGTAAGTGGAGAACGGTAAATTCGGCCAGTGCAGAAGTTTGACCTGCAGTGGTGGCTTCAGCGCCGGCGTCTGAAGAAGCTTCATCTTGTGCTCTCACATTAATCACAGTCAAAATCAAAATAGTGACCATCCATGCCAGCAGGCGTTTCCCATTCATTTCAACTAAAATCAGAAACATATCTATGAGTGATTGGCAACTTATAAAATATGTATGTAGTTATTGTGCTATTTATGCAGTAAGTACAAATATAAATTTTGACCACTAGCTATGTGATAAAAAACACTTACCTCATGTCTCATACGGGATATATCTAACCCTCTTGCAAAATGCAACTAAAATAAAATGTTGACGTTTAATTTATGACATCTTCATCATATTACGATAGTTTAATGACATCAAAATGAGATTAAAATATGCTGTAAATATTTGTACTAAATAAAACTTTGTTCTTCTTAACTTACTTTACAATAATTTCATTGTATCACTAGTAATAAAAAGTAACATTTATTTTACATCTAATAGAAAATCTTTTCAACGTGTAAATGACATTCATAGAGTTATTTTGCAACATATTTTTAAAAAAACTTATTTTTCATATGGGGTAAAATACAATCCGTCAATTCTGAAGTATTTGTCATAAATAATTTTATACAAGTACTACTTTCAATTCTAGTTTCATTTTAGTTCCAAATTGAGTTATGACTACGTACAACTAATGATCAAAATTCAGATAAATTGATACGAGATTAATAATACATGTTAACATACCAGGTATATTTCTGCTTCAAATACTATATCGGATATAAAAATGCTACTTCTTTCTGAGTGATATGAATGTTTATGAAATTGCTTGGCAACTGTTTTATGCAAAACATAAATGCCTACTATATTTATATTTTGGCATTGACGATTCAAAATAAACTATTATCGAATCCCTATCTGCAAAAGTTGCATACTTACTACCATAGATAAACTATACACTCTTACTACTTTTCGAAAGTGTACCGAAATATGCACGACCATAAGAATATGCATTCTCCAATGTCGTATTCTATAATTTTCAGTAGTATTTCCAATTAATGGTTAAATATCACACGACATCAACTCTCGCATGCGAATTAATAATAATAACTATAACTCCAATTGACCATTTTCGGTTACCTGATTTTGACACATTGACACCGCCGGCCGTCTGGAGGACACACAAACAGTGTTGCCAATCCAAATGTTTTAAATTACCCCGGAATCTAATTCAAAATGCTCCGTTTCGCTCCCACATACGTTCAAAATATCAAAGAGCGGGGAGGATATTCTTCAGTACTGAATATTTTTCTCGGCCGGAATTTTGAAGAGCGGGGGGGGGGTAATCCTTTAAATTTAATATTTAGGGTGGGGGGGGGGGTGATATTCCTCAAAAATTAAATATCTTGTCAAATATTATTTATAAACCTATTAAAGATTGTCGCTACTTACTTTAAGCTTGAAATGCTCCCGATTGCTCCCCAAATAAATTTATCTCCGCCTATAAATGAAATGCTCAATATGGTAGCGTTTTCGCTCGCATTGGCAACACTGCACACAAACCTCATCCAATCACTCAGGAATGCAAATGACAGTGTTGCCGATTGGCGGATAATTATCCGATTTGCGGATAATTTAGGAAGGTGGAGGATAATTTTCTCATCCTGTTAAAAATCGGATAAAAAACGGGTAATTTCAATCTAGTCATATATTATATTTTTGTTGCGGTGTTGCGATTGGCGGACTTTTGTCCGATTTTCGGACTTTGAACAAATTTGGACTATTTTAATGTTAAATGTGGAAATGAAGATTTGTTTCTTGTAATAGTAAATAATCGTCGAAAATTCCCCCTCGCTCTTAAAAATTTCGAGAGAGGGGAAAAATGTGTATAGAGAAATCCCCCCCTGCTTTCCAAAATTCCGACTGAGGGGGAGAAAATGTGCATCAGAGAAATCTCCCCCCCCCCGCTCTTCAAAATTTGCAAGGAAACATTCTTCAACGAAATCTACTTGCCTTAATATCCATCGATATAGCCGGCACCACCGAAGCGGATATTCTTGGACATTTTCATGTCAGTCTGCGGATAATTACAGCTAATATCACCGGCAACACTGGCAAATGAAAACAATTAGAGTCTAGAGATGAGTTGCTAGCAGAAGCAATTAAACCTGCTATTAAAAAATAACAGCTTTTACCCATCTCTAGAAAACAAAACAGTTGTATGCTCTTCACGCCGACAGCGTGACATCAACCGAAAATGGTCTATAAGAATACTCAAATATAGTAGTAGCACCACATGACTAACATAACCTTAAATTTTACGTTTTTTAAATTTTATCCTCATTTTTAAGGTTTTTATTTGCATTCCTAGATTTGGTCCATTGTAACATTTATAAACTCTCCCATATATAGAATAAATATAAGTTTCTAATCTTGTTGAATATTAAAAACAGTTCGTTAATTACTGGTTTTATTTTCAACCTGTACCTATTTAACAGAGTACATTTTTTAAAATTAACAACATTAATAAATTATGTGTATAACATCTGAGAGTTTGTTAGTGTTACACCAGACCCAATCTAGAAACGCGAATAAAAAATTAAAAATGAGGATAAACTTATAAAAACGTAAAATTTGAGGTTATGTTAGTCATGTGCTGCTATACCTAGTCTGTTTTCAAACCAGGAGGAGTACATATGAAAGTTTAATTCACACAAGTACTTAACTAGAAAATACACCAAAACCTTTTTGGCGTTTTGTGCAACCAACAAAACACGACTATAGTGTTTTTGTGTGTATTTTATTACATTATATAATGCATAGACCTCTATTTGACCTCTAGGTATTTTATTTACGCAATATAAGGCACCAAGTAATTAACCAATTTTACCTTCAGATTTATACAAAAGGATTTAAAAACTGATATACAATGTGCAATAAACGATAAAATAGAAATTATAACCAAATACTTTATGACATGAAATTAAAATGTTTACAATACGTCAAAATTTACGGCTATTGCCTTGTGCCTTGTGTAAAACTGACGAGGGCGTATCCAATCACAGATGTATGATTTAGCGCGTTAAATTTAAAACGCTCGTCCTGGTTTAAAAACAGACTATAGTATAGTCTATTGACCATTTTCGGTCACCTGTTTTTGACACCTGATTTTGACACAGTCTGGAGGGTAGACAAACCTCATCCAATTAGCACACGGAGGAATGGGGAACATTGCGGAAAAGTTTCGACACCAGAGTGCAGCACTAGCACATATAGTAAACAGAATTTTTCAAGTCGTTCAAGGCGTGGTAAAAATTATTAAATTTTACTATAGTTGAGTTTAAAATTGGGAAAATGATATTATTATACAATAATGCATCAATGTTGCGTATTTGGATGTAGGAATGAAGGGTGCCACTCATTTCCAAAAGATGTAAACGTTCGAAAACTATGGGAAGCGGTAACACGTTGCAAACACTTTCGGGCAAAGAATAAAGAAACACTCTAAAATGTGTTCAGCACAGTTTATATCCAAAGATTTCATCAAAATTGGAAAATTTTCAGGGAAGATAGTTGCAATTACCGAATGGAATAACCTTCATTTTTATCACGTAAGGCAACCGAATACCTATGATTTTATTGAGCATAACCTAAAATCTTGTTATTTTCAGCACTAGAAAACACCAGGCGCATTTTGAAAAACGGAATAGGATGCCATAATATCACAAACGTACAGTACAGGTGCAGTATACAAGAATATTTAATTAAAATAATTTAATATGTACGTTTTGTGACGTTTTCACAGAACACGGTGCACCATGGCAATTTGTTTACTGTATTGCTAGTGGCGCCATCTGCACCGAGCTTTGCGTAATGTTCTCTATTCAAATGTAAACAATGAGCTGTTTTCGCACTATCGGGACCGCTAGATGGCAGCATGGGCTAACCAGATTTTACTACCAAATTTCGGTTGGCATTACATCGATTTTAATTATTTCAGGTTGGCTGGCTGATTGACTTGACGTTCACGTGCACAACCATCCGTGATAACCTCACATAAGTTTGTTTTCATGTTAATTGTTAGAAGCGCTAAAAACAAGGGATTTGATGTCCAAGATCTCTTCGCTGTAACCGGAGTCACTATAAACATACCAGAATTTTTTAAAAAATCAAATCGTATTCGCAATGCCATGTACAGGAAAACCAGGAAAATCGCCAGCAAAAGGGTACATGTTGAACGTATAATTGGCCTCATAAAAACTTATAAAATCCTCCAAAGACCTTTTAATAGTACAGAAACCATATTGTCTGAGGATATAGTATTCGTGTGTTGCATGTTAAGCAATTTTCGTAGAAACGTTATTGGTGAAAATGCATAACAGCGTAACATTGTACTTATGATTAAGAATGTGTTTGCACGCCACAGTAAATTCGTATATAGAAAAAGCGAACTAATGGTTATGCCGATATAATATTAATCATAAATTGGCTAGCTATAAGTAGTGATTTCATCATCAGTTGTTGGCAACAGAATTGTGCAGGGCCGTACGGACACTATTGGAAGCCTTGACTAGATTTACAGCAGTGAATAAAAAATGATTCAGTTCCTATTAAACTTTTGAAATAGGATTTGATGATTGTAAATAATTAAACAATTCGTGGTTACGTTAGGCGGTAGCCACCGCAACTATCTACAAAATCTAATAACGCAGTAATAGTTTCAATTATTGTTAGATATTGTTTTTTGTGATTTTCTTTTTCAAATTTTAATGGTTATTCATCGATTTTCGTGTGTAGGTGTTTTTTGTGGCATTTCACTTTCAATGTAAAAATGGTCATCATCTGGTGACAAAAATTTAATATTTTAGGAAAAATCTGAAAAAATTAGGGGTGGTACTCAGTAAGGGGAGAGAAATCGAATGTCGCGCACCGGAGTTCTCCATCTGCGTTCTTTCTTCGGGTAGGATCCTCGGAAAATAGAACAGTTTCACTTCTTTCGTGTGTAGGTGTTTATCATGGAATTTCACTTTCGTTATGAAAGTGGTCATCATCGGGCGACAAATTTTCGATGTTTTAGGAAAATTCTGAAAAAAATCAGCGGTACGCAGTAAGGGGAAAGAAATCGAATAGCGCACAGTGGCGTTCTCCGTCTGCATTCTTTATGTGGATAGGGCCCTCAGAAAGTGAAAAAATGTCATATTTTTCGTGTGTAGGTGTTTTTCGTGGCATTTCACTTTCGGTATGAAAGTGGTCATCGGGCGACAAAATTTCGATGTTTTAGAAAAAATCTGAAAAATATCAGGGGTATACAATAATGGGAGACAAATCGAATAGCACTCAGTGGCGTTCCCGTCTGCGTTCTTTATGTGGATGGGGCCCTCGGAAAGTGAAAAAATGTCACATTTTTCGTGTGTAGGTGTTTTTCGTGGCATTTTACTTTCGGTATGAAAGTGATCATCGGGTGACAAACATTATATGTTTTAGGAAAAATCTGAAAAAAAACAGGGGTACAGAGCAAGGGGAAATAAATCGAATAGCGTGCAGTGGCGTTCTCAGCCTGCGTTCTTTATGTGGATAGGGCCCTCGGAAAGTAAAAAAAATGCCACATTTCTCGTGTGTAGATGTTTTTCGTGGCGTTTCACTTTCGGTATAAAAGTGATCATCATCGGGTGACAAAATTTTGATATTTTAGAAGAAACATGATAAAAGTCAGGGGTATGCAATAACTGGAGACAAATCGAATAGCGCACAGTGGTGTTCCCGTTTGCGTTCTTTCTGTGGATAGAGCCCTCGGAAAGTGAAACAATGTCACATTTTCATGTGTAGGTGTTTTTCGTGGCATTTTACTTTCGGTATGAAAGTGATCATCGGGTGACAAAATTTTGATGTTTTAGAAAAAATTTGAAAAATATCAGGGGTATACAATAATGGGAGACAAATCGAATAGCACTCAGTGGCGTTCCCGTCTGCGTTCTTTATGTGGATGGGGCCCTCGGAAAGTGAAAAAATGTCACATTTTTCGTGTAGGTGTTTTTCGTGACATTTCACTTTCGGTATGAAAGTGGTCATCATCGGGCGAAATTTCGATGTTTTAGGAAAAATCTGAAAAAAATCAGAGGTACGCAGTAAGGGGAGAGAAATTGAATAGCGCACAGTGGCGTTCTCCGTCTGCGTTCTTTATGTGGATAGGACCCTTGGAAAGTGAAATAATGTCATATTTCACTTTCGGTATGGAAGTGGTCATCATCGGGCGACAAAATTTCGATGTTTTAGTAAATATCTGAAAAAATTAAGGGGTATGCAATAATGGGAGACAAATCGAATAGAGCACAGTGGCGTTCTCTTTCTGTGTTCTTTATGTAGGTAGGACCCTCGGAACGTGAAAGAATGTTACATTTTTCATAAGTAGGTGTTTTTTGTTACATTTCATTTTTGGAATGACAGTGGTTATCGTCGGGTGACAAAATTTCGACGTTTCAGAAAAAATCTAAACAAACTCAGGAGGACGTAGGAAGGTGAAAGAAATGGAATGGCGCAAAGCGCAGCCCTGTGTCTCGTTTCGTTCTCGGTGGAAGCGGTGAAAAACTTCGATTTTCATTCTCCGCTAACTTTGAGCGGCCGTATCTTGGAAACGAAGGACCGCAGCGACTTTCGGTTTGCGCCACTCGATTTCTCGTTTGATTTTAAATAGTTAAATATGCCATCGAGCTCGTAAGATTTTTTGTTTGGGAGAATTGGTCCTCGAAGCTGGACTCACTTTAGCGGTCCATATCTCACCCAAAATTACCGGAAAATCATCGGATTGGAAATTTAATCAGCAATCAATTGGGCGTACAAGAGGGATCAATTTTCTAGAAAAAGTTACAACGACTATATTGCAGTGGCGTTGAGTGAAGTAAAAATCGTAGGAATTGTAGTAATTATATCTGGATATCAACGTTGGCATGCGTGAGAAAAAAAACTGTAATGGAATTTTTTTAAAGAAATTTCATTAAGAGGTCAGTGTTGCTTGAAAAAAATTAAAGTAAAGCGTTTAGCCCTGAAAAGTCGTGAATTTAAAAATTCAGATGTTTATAACTTCTATCTAAACAAACAGAGGAACTTTATCTCTGCAAAGAAAGTTGAAATTATTTTAAGGGGATTCAGAAAAGAAATAACAAAAAGCATCAACTTTTCGATTTTAAACGATTTTTTTATTATTCCATTCATCCCCTAAAAGTCAGACAGATCTTACAGCCAAACAATCAGAAATAGGATGTAAACGCATGTGACCTTTCGTAAGCCAAATTATTAGCTCTACATTTTTTTATCTGAAACCTTTTCCATATCTCTCATCGTTCTCGATTTATACGCAAAAATAAACAATTTCATCCTTTTTGTACCCTTAAGGAAAGTGTAGGACTAATAATATATTAGACTTTCTCAGCTCAATACAACTTTTCCTGTAGAGATCCCCTCCGGTCACATTTTTGCGATTTAACCTACCTATTTGGACTAGTAACTAGGTAGGCGAGAGAAATGGAATGGCGTAAACCGCAGCTCTTTATCTCATTTAGTTCTCGAGATATGACCTCGGGAAGAGGTGAGAAACTTCGATTTTTACCTTCCGGAGTCTTTGAGCGGCCGTATCTCGGAAACTAAGGATCGCTTCCCGCGATCGTATCTCGAAAACGAAACGAGATAAAGAGCGGTTTGCGCCATTCGATTTCTCTCACCTTCATACCTACCCCTACCCACACCGAAAGTAAAATATCACGAAAAACTCGTAAACACGGAAAATTTGACATTTTCCATTGGGAAACTGTTTCGAAGGCTCCTATTCAGAGAAATAGCACAGATGGAAAACTTCGGTGTCCACTATTCGATTTTGCTCCGCTTACTGCGTATCCCTGTTTTTTTAGATTTCTCCTAAAACATCGAATTGTTTGTCACCCGATGATGATAACTTTCACACCGAAAGAAAAATTCAACGAAAAACACCTAAACATGGAAAATGTGACAAATTTTCAAATTTCTGAAGGCCCTATTCAGAAGAAGAACGCAGATGGAACACTCAGGTGTCCGCCAATCGATTTCTCTCGTCTTCCTACGCACTGCGGGTGCGAACTTTTGCAGGCTTTTCCTTAAACATCAAATTTTCGTCACTTGATGATGATCACTTTCACGCCGAAAGTGAAATATCACGAAAACACATACACACGACAAGCAATGAATAACCATAAAATTATAATGTTTGAAAAAGGAAATTACAAAAACCAGAGGAAAACAATGGAAAGGCATTTTGCGTGCTTGAGGAAATGAGAAAATCGGAATTCTTCAAAACAATATTTCTGTACTGCTAGTTTAGTTATCATTTTCAAAGACTAACGTGTCATTTTTGCTCCCAGAAAAAATGTAAGCTCTCGTTCGGGGAGTAAGAGACATTTTACTCTTTCAAAATAATAATTGATTCTCTACAATCTACACTATTAGAGTGTATGCAAAGATAGTTTGTCTATATGCCACAAGATCAAAGTTCTTTTTAATCCCGCGTGGCATTGATTTTTCACAATCTGAATTACAAATAGGTACATTTACTCCATATAAAAATTACTTTTTACAGTAATGATATGTTATTATTAGATATGCTCCTGATTTATTAGCAATATTACTAACAAAAAGTTATTGAAGATGTAGAATAAACTATAGCCCGGGAGGCAGCGACTGAAATCATTTCTATAAAGCTAGATTTTTTTCCAAAGAGAGTTTAGATAATGAAGGTGCAATTCTACCAAACTCTTGGTGGTGCATAAATGGGTAAAAAATTAAAGAAAAAAACAGATGGACGAAAATTTCGTTTTTGGAATTGTCAAGAATTGTCAAAAAATTACGATTCGCCTTCGCTCCTGCCGCCCTCAATTTTCGATTTTCACCTCTCGATTCTCGTTGTACGGTCATCGCCGGTTTTCTCCTCGCCATCGAGACATAGAACAGGTCTCCGATCGCCGTATTTATTCAGTTCTTACGTTTGAAAAATTGACTTACGGTCGTGCTAATTGGCGACTATTTTTAAGTGGTTTCCCGAGTTCGAATCCCGCCCAGGGATATTTTTTTTTTTCGTTTTCAATTTTTTGGCAGATGTTTTTTATTCTATAATTGCTATTCGCTCCGTTCTATTGCATTTTTCTGAAAAGTTTTGCATTTTCCGCCGCGAAATATTAATCTGCACTATTTCGATTACAAATTAGAAATTTCCTTACCAAAATAATATAACATAATGGAGTAAATAAAAGCTTATTAACAGATCTATAAAAATACTGTCTGTTCATTAATATTAATGAGGAATATAATTGTCGTGATTTGACTACGTATTGCCGTTTTTGCAATGTCTACCAAAGATTTAGCCACCCGGAAGTAGAATGTGATTTTTGATCCAAATAGAGCATCTTAATATTCCGCGGCGGAAAATGCAAAACTTCTCCGAAAAATGCGATAGAACGGAGCAAATCGCAATTATAGAATCAAAAATATGTGCCAAAAAATTGAAAATGAAAAAAAAAATATCCCCGGGCGGGATTCGAACTCGGGAAACCACTTAAAAATAGTCGCCTATTGGCACGACCGCAAGTCACTTTTTCAAACGTAAGAACTGAACAAATACGGCAATCGGAGACCCGTTCTATATCTCGATGGTGAGGAGAAGGTCGGCAATGACCGTACAACATGAATCGCGAGGTGAAAATCGAAAATTGGGGCCGGCAGGAGCGAAGGCGAATCATCATTTCTTGACAATTCGTGACAATTCGAAAAACGAAATTTTAAATATTTAATTATTTACTCATTTATGCATAACTAAGAGTTTGGTAGAATTGCGCCTTCATTATAGATACTATCTAAACTCTCTTTGAAAAAAAATCTAGCTTTATAGATATTAACGCGAAAAATCTGTCGCTGCCTCCCGGGCTACTAGAAATGTAACAATTCAATTGGTAAGTAAATTTAAATTATTTTAAGCTATATTTCAAATGGCAGAGAAAACAAAAAGTTCGACCCTGCAGTTTTTAGTGATTTGAAGCATAGTTAGTACTTCGAATAGCTACTGCTTCGCCCTCTATTAGTAAACCGTCCAATTAAATTGGCAAAATTGAATACATTTTTTCTAACATATTAATCTCCCTTAGGAGCAAATATTATGCCGAGTTTTAACTTTTTTTTACATTTAATATATTTATTCTAGTACGTATCATATTTTATTTGAATATTTGAGTCCCATTAAAGAATATAAAATAATTAATGGTGAATTACGGACGATTCAGTGGTACGTTCGCGTGTAATAATCCAAAGGAAATATTTAATTTGATTTAGTTTTCAAATATAAAATATGATACGTACTAGATTTAAGTTAACTAGTTCTAATATTTAAATCAAATCCGATTTTTGTTGGTTTGTTTTTGAGAACAATATGTTGAAAGATTTACGACTGTGAACGCGGTATTTTGACATTGATAACACAGCCTTAATGTTTGTACCAAAATGTAAAGAAATTAAAGTTAGTAGACTTGCAATAATAATAATTATTAAAACCTGATACCTAACCAATAATCCGCAAATCAATGTCACAGAGAGTTGACAAATGACAGAATGAAACAAAACAAATAATTCAAATAATACCGCCAAAATAAACCTGGTTGGCCCCTTCTGCCATCTATTAGAATTTCGGTAACTACCACAGATCAAGAAATAAACATAGATATTGGAAACAACAAGGAATGTGAGAAGCCAAAGTCTTATTTGTTGTGTTTATTATTTTGTTTACGTTTTTACGGCTTATGATTGGGCAATTTGAACCACCCGGTCAACGTACTTGATGACAGTTGACATATCAACAAAAGCAATCTGTTCTGTGGTTTGTTTTTAAGTTTATGTTTTTGTCTGTTGTGCTTTATAAAGTGTTTAACCATTGTCTATTGATATATATACTATTATAACAATGCCTAAAAAGTGCTTTGTGTGAAATGAGTATCAAATGAAAGAAAATATGCCATCATTTTATAAGAAAGTCAACAGACGCATAGGCGTAGAGGGTGGGTCAGGTAGCCATGTTTATTTTAAGCAAAGAGGTTATAATAGACTAGAGGTAACAAACGGCAGAATTTGTAATGCGCGAAGGCTGCCACTCTTCCACGTTTGGGTGAGATAGGTAGGGGTAAAGCACAGGGGCGCACTAAGGCTTTATGATGCATTTTATCAAATATGAAAATTTTTTATCTCAGCTTTATGTCCAGGTACACAAAATACATTTGTTGATAATTTGTTAGAAATAAACTGATACAATTTAGAGGTTACCATCAGTAACAGTTTTGTTTTATAAGTTTTCAGCATTATTATTACAGTTATATTATATTTTTCTCGGTATTTTTTTATGTCCTTACAATGCCATAAAAAGTTTTTATGTATACATCATAATATATAATATAA
Organism: Stenurella melanura; assembly: GCA_963583905.1. Classification (NCBI taxonomy): domain Eukaryota; kingdom Metazoa; phylum Arthropoda; class Insecta; order Coleoptera; family Cerambycidae; genus Stenurella; species Stenurella melanura. Next base: position 125,882,220 of record OY757311.1, read on the forward strand.
TTATATTGTAGGAGACGTACAACACGGAAACAAAACATTTTGACCCCTAATTTCGTTGCAAGAACTAAATAATAGAACTATAAGAAAGTTATAGGTTTATATTTATTTATTTTTATTTAACTAGATGTAATCTTTTCTCAAATATCAGTTTTTTTTGGGGTATATTTCTTTAAGAAACGCAAAAAAGAACATCCAGACTTTTTTAAATTTTCATTAAAACCATTTACATTTTTTATCTTGGTTTCTAAAGTTAAATTCAAATAAAAAAATAAGTATTAAAAATAAATTGGCTTTATTTAAAAAAAAATCACAATTTTTATGTTAGGTACCTAACCTATGCACTGTATATTTTAAATAGTAAATAGTACTCTATGAACTATATATACTTATATCAAAATAATGAAAAAAACTAATTTTCTAACAATCATTTATTTAAATGTGCATCATATATATACAGTGTGTTCAACTAAGTCGAGACCATATGGGAAACTCTTTTATTATTGGTTTTACGAAAAAAGTTATTGATGAAAAGTTTTGCTTGGCCTAAAACCAAAAATGAAATAATCAGACATCAATTTTTTGCAGTCGTATACGAGGTTTGTCGAAAATTGTAAATTTTGCTCAAGGGTAAAGTACTTTTATTTATTACAATATTGATAATCGTTATTAAGAAAAGTTGATCCTAATTGAAAACGACCGCCAGATATCGAATATTATCCATCTACCATGAAAAAACAATCTTTAATAATTTTGGATATCAATAATTTAATTTACCAATAATAAAACATTTATTGTATGGAAAAACATGATAACCTTTCAGTTCATTGGTAAGTTATATAACCATTTGATTTGAATAGATGCATGAATATCATAATATTAATTTATAATTTTACAAATGAAAAGTTAAACAGAAGATAACAAGTTAACTAATAAGTAACATTCATAACATTACTGGAAATGAAATAATTTGTATTTTGCTATTCAGCAAAATTTACACTTTTCGACAAACCTGGTATACGACTGCAAAAAATTGATATCTGATTATCTCATTTTGGGTTTTAGGACATGCGAAACTTTTCGTCAAGAATAACTTTTTTTCATAAAAGCAATAATAAAAAAGTTTTCCATATGGTGCCGACTTAGTTGGACACACTGTATATAGCATTTCGCTTCAAATGGAGTGAAAAAGGTGACTTCTCAAAATCATAAGACTCCTGAGTAAAATGTAACTGGCATACATTGAAAGTCACAAAAATATCTTCTTTTTCCAAATTTAAAGATACTCTCTAAGCCTCTCTTCTCTCAGTATCCTTTGGAACACTTAAAATAATACAATCTTAAAGTACCTATTATGAAAATAAATTAAATATATTAATCGACAATATTGCAATAATTAATACTTGTCTTTGCAAATCACATGGAAATCGGAAATACGGCTCTGTGTCTTCTTAAACAATGGAATATGGCGTCCAAAACAAACATGTTTATTAAGTAACTTACCGAAATAAGTGAATAGATGATTTATCCCTCACACAATTCGCACTTTTGTGGTAAACACAACTTTTTACAACGCACCTGGACATTTTTTCACTCTATATAGTCACAAAAATAGTCAAAGAAAACCTCACTTTCACAACGAAAATCGAAATAAAATATATGGATGCCATCGATCAACTGTCACTTCACGACACACTGCCTGTGATTGGTGGGTGACAGCAGTGGGGATTTGGTAGCGTGCGCCGTGAACTATGTTCTATCTCTCGTTTATTAAATCTATGATTTTAAGTTCATAAAATTATTATTTAAATCAAAATATGTATTTTCATCTTTCTCATTTTTATATTTTAATATCTTAGATGACTCAGAAACATTTATGTAATATACCTAGTCTAATATAACTGTTTCATAATTACCAAAGCATCAAAAAGTCAAAAACTAATAAGAATCCTTAGCTCATAATTAATCCTCTTCAAACGATACGCCTCTGTAAGCGGACTAATGTAAACATAACCCCTCCTTGCCGCTTCTATCACTTTATTGTTTACTATGGCTTCAAACACAGTATATACAATTTCTACATTATTCTTTATCCACGTCTTTTATTAATCTGTGGTAACTACAGAGAAAACAGCTCATTAGAGATGAGTCATGGTAGAAGTATATATATTTCTACCATGAGATGAGTTGCCCTCGATGTGACATTAAATTTTCTTTTTTAAATTTTGTTTACAGTTGTGTTAATTTGAAATATTTCAATGCAAAAAACACATACATGTTGCATATCTTTTTTAAATGTAATTAATAATGGCAAAAACATATTTTTACAAAAACAACACGACAGTCGCTAATCGTGGGCTATTTTCAGTAATTCTGAACCCTTACTGTGAAACTTTACACGATAATCGGCTTAAATATTAAAGAAACCATTGTTCATTCAAATCAAATTTATATCACATAAATAAAACTCAAAATTCATATTTAAATTTACCTCAAAAACCTCAAATGCGAATAATACGGATTTTTTTAATAACTTTCGCAAGGTAATCAAGTTGAAAACAACTGCTAGCTTTTGACATCGATGCCGTATTAATGTCTATAATAAAATCGAATTCTTCTATTGCTGTTGTCCCCTGTTGCTCCATGTTTTTGGTCCCCTTGTTTCCTTTGTTACTTTTCTTTGTTTTATTTTTAGTGGTAACCAGATGGGCCAGCCTGGGCGGTCATTTTGCAATACTTTGCAGGTATTTCATCTAGCGACGATGAAGAAGACGAGTCATCACTTGGTTTATACTCGTCTGAGTCATATCCATCCCCAAATAAGCTTTCATCTTCATCAGACATCGTGCTCTCCGACAATTCATATAACCGCTTTTGGTCATTTTCATATTCACCCATTGTCACTCACAATACACAAATGAGAGAAATCTAATACACAGTGACGTAAACGCAGGATGAAACAGGAAATATTTGGAAGGGCAAATTAGAACTTCTGGCCTAATGATTAAGAAGTAATTTTATTGGTGGGATTTGAAATTACGCGGCGATCATTGGATCTCATGGTCGCGTGATTCCATCCAGCACTGGGAACCTATTACGTTGACAATGGTATCTGGAGATATCATGCTGCACACACAAAAATATTAATTATGACGCAAAAAAATAAAAAAATCAACCGAAATCATTACAAAATGAATATTTATTTAATTTCCAGAACAATACCTGAAAAAAATAATGACGGTCCCGGGGACCGATTTTGGTTTTTTGACAGCGGTCGCCTACGTGTTAAGCACTAAACAATATGTAAAAACTCAATAAAAATAAATAATACTCATTTGCATTCACATTATAAACAAAGAAAAGTTTGTTTCTAACTGGCAATATAGGATTACTTGTATATCATTGATTAAGTAGAAAATCAATGCTTGTATTGAATGGTCTGCACACTTAACGTGGCGCCGTGATGAAGCGCATCGAGGATCGAAAAACTCATAGCTTTAAATAACAAAGTTTCGAATACTCTTAAGTCGTAGAGAACTCTGGTTGTTTTTTTAAAACTTCCTTGAAGTGTAAGCTTTATTTCGTACACAGATGGTATGACAAGACTCCTTCCCTAATAGCACATGGACGTCCCGAAAACGTCCCAAGAACGTACTCACAGGACATGAAAACGTCCCGAGGACGTACTCTACCGACGTAAGACGTACCGAGGACGTTTGAGGGACGTTCCGTGTCAGCAAAACGGGGTGTCTCGAGGACGTCCCACCCAGGACTTATGTGGGACGAATGTAGGTCTAGAGTGGACGTCCTGAAAACGTTGTTGGGACATACTATGCAAAACATATAGGTACCTCCCCCTCCACCACTTTTAAGGTGTATTCACAGCAGAGGGTATTTATGTTCCTTTTTGGGTTTTCTAACCACATGCATTTCTTTCGAAATAGAATCCAGTGATTGGATTCTATTTCGAAGGGAATAAATGTGGTTAGAAAAGCCAAAAAGATAAAAAAATGACAATATATAATTACCATGTACAAAAATTATTCAATTAGATTGATTTTAAAACTTAATACTTTTATTTATCAACACCAAATGACAAATTTAGGCGAACATTTTATTTCTATTATTATGCTATTGAAAAATAAGTTATGGCATTTGTATTTTTTTTAAATTAACTTCTTACTCTACAAATTCAAGTGTCAAGTGTCAAAAATACAATTTTTATGGGATTTAAAAGTTATATATTATAATACCTAGTACAGTATAATATAGTTATATATACATTAAGTCATATTGAATATTATAAGAAATATAAGCCAAGTATGCAATAAAACGTAAGATAAATGTATATCTCACCTTTTCTTAACGTTTTGCACACTTCGTCTTTTTATAATTATCTTAGTTTATATTATTTTCTAATATTCTCTCTTTTTTGACACCCTCTCTGTTCTTTCTTTTGCCCTCTTCAATCACGATGTAATAGCCATTTCGTTGTCCTTCCAAGACTTTGAAGCGTTAGCGACTGCAGCAGCCCCTGTGCAAATAAAAGAAAAATTAACATTTCAGATGAAATCTTGGCAAAAAACATTAAGACTAATATATGCCACTTGATGGCAAGCTTATATTAAAATAAATTGTTATAATTTTCTTGGTGTCCTATTTAAAAAAAAATCAGTTTAAATGTGAACATTTTTTTGTTTAACTGACTTTTGCATTTGAAAGGTTCCCTTGTTCATTTAAAAATTTTAAGAACACCTCTTTATATGAATGATTGAATCTACAAATAATACCAAAGACCGAGAGAAGCAGAAATATATGTTGACTAATGCTACCGCAGATTAATAACATTATTATAAGTTTAACGCTATATTTTTTGGCAATATTATTACAGAATTCAAGTAAAGAAAATGGCTATGGCATAAGATGCATTAAGATTTACGGTTAGAAGCAGGTTTATTAGGTTGAACATTGATGATGACGTACAGCATAATTTCAGAAAAATATAACAAATAGGGTATATAAGTTACAAATTTGTAAATTTTCCTCAAAAAGTACCTTTATTAGTTTTTGTTTTTTCCCTATATTAATTTACTGAAATCCCTAAATATACTTTACAAGTTTGTTGATGTTTTCTGGCGAATGTTTTTATTACTCGATGTATCAAACCTTACCTATTAAAAGTTTCATCACCTCCACTTGTTCATCAGAGATGTCGAATCATATAACACTTCGTTTAACACACTGCATGAGTAGGTACTTCTTTTCAATTTTTACTTCCCTCGCATACCGAAGGGAACTATTTTATTTATAATGTTTAACCAACAATCTTCTTTTAAGTGAATAAGTTCGCTCCATGATAAACAACTAAAAACTACATACTCAGGTTCACAGGTGATCTCCCATAGAATTTTAACAGAGCCAAATAAGGTGGGTGGTAGTATATTTATTATTATAACCTACAAATAAGCCGCACCAAATTTATCTAGAATAAATTATCGATCTAAATACTTATATATTAATAAATCAATTAAATAGACTTACCTCAATCAATCAATCAATCAATCAATCTTTTATTGCCATAATTTACATCCAAATGGACGGGGCATCGTCAGGTACAAATTACAAAATTACAAAATTTATGAGTTAAAACTTAATTGCCTAGGGTTTACACACTAAAAACATAGGAATTGAGACGAAGAGAAGTACAATAAAACTATAAATTTACATTTTTCCAACAGTGGAAATTGTAAAAACATTTATCCTGTAGATAAATACTTACGGAGGCCCTGAACTTATGTTCACTGTTTATGTTCTGTATTTCAAGTGGTAATTGATTGTAAGCAGTGAGAGCCCTATAATAAGGTCCCTTCTCGTAGAAGGCAGAGTTATGCTGAGGCGTCCTCAATCTGTCAGCATTTCTTGTCACAACATTCATATTCTCTGAGTAGCTGTTTTTGTTTGTTGTAAATACATTCTGATATCTTTTAACAAACATTACAAGGTTCAAGTAATACAATGATGGAATAGTCAGGAAGTTCTGCTCTTTAAATAAAGGCTTGCAAGAGGTGTTTCCTCTAAAATTATACATGCACCTTAGGATACGCTTTTGAGTGACAAATATTTTGCTGGCGATAGCAGAAGATGCCCAGAATATGATACCATATGAAATGATAGACTGTATGTAGGAAAAATAGAATATTCTTAGCGACTCGATGGACAACTGGTCTCTGAGCATTCTCAAAACTCCACAAGCTGCACTTAGTTTAGAATTTAACTGGTGTACATGATAGTCCCAACATAGGGTAGTGTCTATCGTGACTCCCAAAAATTTTGTTACGTCAGCATTTGGTATAGATTTTAAGTCAAGTTTAACATATAAAGATTCAGTTGTATTTTTGGTTTTTGAAAATGTAACCAGTGAAGTTTTATCAGTATTTAGCTTAAGACTATTTTCATTACACCACTGTGTCATATTATTGATAAGTGAGGATTTACGCGATAGTGTCGGATAGTCAGGGCTAGGGCTAGGATAACCGATGTATCATCAGCAAACTGAAAGACCGAGTCTGCTCCTAGTTTATCACTTACATCATTTACATAAATTAAAAAAATCAAAGGGCCCAATACGGATCCTTGTGGGATGCCTTGCATTATTTTGTTTTTACCTGAGGAGTAGTGTTTACTGACACTTACAACTTGATACCTATTTGTTAAATACGACTTTATAAGATCCAAACATTTGCCTCTGATACCATAGCTTGCTAATTTTAGGTAAAGAATCTCGTGGTTTATGGTGTCGAATGCCTTCGACATATCAAAGTACAGCCCAGTAATTTTGTTTCTTTTGTCTAACGCGTCATGAATTTGTTTTAATGCATTGAAGATTGCAAGTTCGGTGGACATTTTTTCCCGGAATCCATATTGGTGTTTCACTAAGATGGCATGTTTACTTAGAAAGGATAGTATTCGATTATATATCACTCGTTCGATAACTTTTGACACAGCCGGGAGCAGTGAGATGGGTCTATAATTGCACATGTCATTTTTTGCCCCCCTTTTGTAAACCGGTATAACTTTGCCTATCTTTAAATCATCGGGAAACTCACCAGACAAAAGGCATTCATTTATTAAGTTCACGAGTGGGTCACAAATATACTCATTTACAGTTTTTAAAATCATCACTGGAATGTTATCAATTCCAGACGAGTATTTACTTGGCAGGTTTAAAATTATAGTATGAATTTCATCTCGATTTACTGGACCTGTTTTTGGTACTTTCTTTTGTAGCTGTTAAAAGTGACTAGTGCCAGTGTGCGGGAGAAATAAAAATGCAAAGAATTTATATAAATTCTTTGTAAAAATGATGCAAAGCCTGCCAAATTGAATTTCCCAGTTTGACAGCAACTGAGTAACATTACATAAGCTCTGCTTAAATATTGCGGTGAAAATGGCTGTAATATAACCGAAACTCATGAAAAAAATAGTTGAAACGAATATAAGATTTCTGAAATCAGAAAAATCAAATTGACAAAATTTAAATGGACCATGAAATATGAAAATATTTTGTTATCAAAAGAAATTTTGTTAGTAAAACTTTTTAAGGATTGTAATTTCATTTTTACAGTTTTTAATTTCCTTTTTTAATCATATCATCTGCTCAAAAAAAACATCACTCCTAGAGGTTATTTCACAAATGTGTTTGGGTTTGTCTTGACTAGACTCTAGCAGGATGTCCTCAAAACGTTTTATTCAGAACGTTTTAGGTTCTGTGTTAATTAGCAATTAATAGCACAGGTGCACACAAAAAAAGTCAAGTGCGGAAAGGTAGACCTATGTATTCCCATGCATTTTGACTTGCTGAATACGAATCTGATGTCTGTTTTGCCTGATTGGCTCTTGTATTTTTCCTAACCTCAAAAAAAAAACACCATAAGAATGCCCCAGAAAATGAAAGTGTAGCTAAAAATCTGAAAAAATTCAGAAGTATCTAGAATGGCGAGAGAAATTGAGTGGCGTAAACTAGAATTCTATAGCTTTTTTGGTTTCCGATATAGAGCCTCGAGAAGTGCGAAAAAAACAAATGTGTTCTTTCTGGTGACTTTGAGCTGCTCTATCTCGAAGACAAAGGACCGCAGGGATGTCTGGTTTGCAAAATTCGTTTCTATCGCCATCCTATGCACCCCTAAATTTTTTCAGATTTTTAGCAACATTTTCATTTTTTCGGACATTCTCACGGTATTTTTTGAGGTTAGGAAGAATTCAAGAGCCAATCGGGCAAAACGGACATCGGATCCAGGTTCAGCAGGTCAGAATTCATGGGGACCCAAGTAGCATTTTAAGGAACATTTTGGCAAACGTTTCTAACAAATTGTGTCTGTTACCATGTCTAAAATGGGAGCTGTTTCCAACATGTTCCGATACATTTCCGACACGTGTATAATTTCTTATGGTTATACAGTACATGTTTCTATTGTGGTGGCACTAGGCGTTTCTTTGCTAGTTTCGAAAATAAAGAGAAACATGTTTCAAATTTGTAGCTCGCCGATTTATACACAGTTTCGAAAATGTATCGATACATTATTATATTTTATATTGATTCATTTCCATACACACGTTTTTACAATGGGAACAAATGTGTGCAGTCAGTTTCGGAAATTTTTATTATCTTTCACCTAATACGAATATGTTTCCATATTGTGCGTATCTTTGATTACTTTTCAATATGGAAACAATTTAGGTACACACAGGATAATAAAAATAACATGGTTGGTGTACTACATATAATGTGTAAACTTTGTCATCATTTTAAGCCATGTCTGGCCCGAAGAGACGTAGCGGAAAGAATTTTATCGATTATTCGGCGGAGATACTTCGATATTTTCAATGGGCCTCACAAATTCAAACATTTCGAATATATTTTTGTATTAAATATAAAATATATAGGTTATAAAATATATTTTTTTCGATTATGTCGGTGATAATGATTATACCAAATTATATTTTTTTTTTCTAATTATCGTAATTAGTGATCTTCAATATTAAGTCTTTGTCCGAGTTTTCTTTAAGATTGCCCATAATGGCCGCTAAATAGCAAACGTCAACATTTACAACCAAAATGGCTACAGAAACAGTTCTGCATATGTTTCGAAAATTTAGATCATATTTGATAAAAAGAAACTTGATTCCCTAAATGTATCCACTCAGTTCCGATTACTGTAGCATATTACCTCTGAAAGAAACTTGTTTCGAAATTGTTTTGGAAATGTTACACAGTCATTTTCTGACAGAAACAATTTCTTTTGTGTTTCGGTCTGGTTTCGGAAAGGTTGGCAGCATGTAAACAAACGGCCGCCAGCCGGCTATGTTGCGCGCGCATTTCGGCATTTCTGGCGGTTTTTGTTGAACAGCTGTGTTTGGAGTTTTAAGCAACATTCTACTATCTTTGTTGTTGATCACTATGTACACCAAATACTATTTATTACAACTTTTTACCTTCCTCAATATTAATAGGAATTTCTTCTACTTTCACCACATTATTTGATGACCCCGTTGTAAGTGCATCAGTCCCAAGACTTGTTAATTTATTATTTGTCTTTTGACATTCCACAGCAACTTTTTTTAAAGTCACTCATGGTTTCACAATTCTTGTATAGTTTAACAGATTGTAATACCTGGAAGAATGTTTAAATTGTTTGGTTTTTCCCATTTTTCCCAACTTTTCTATGGTTTTAATAATAGTAAAATGTGAGGTTAATAAGTATTAAAAAATTTACACGGTTTCGGTTAATAATCTACTTTGTGGTGACATATGTTCCCATTATATTCATGGAAAAAAATGGAAACAGTTTGAAAACATTTGGCGACAAGAATGTGTTCCATACAATTTCAATAATGTATCGACACAAGTTTACAATTTAGAAATGAGGTAACAGATGCTGCAGTATGTTTCGAAAATGTGTTGAAACACTTGTTTCGAAAAAAAATTATATCGAAAAGTGGTAACAGTTGCTAAACTGTTCCATAATATTGTTGTGCTATCTTTAATAGGTGAAAAATGGTAACAATTTCAGAAAAAATGTTGGAAATGTATGTAAACCCTTGTATCTCACATAAGTATCGGAACAGTTACAAAACTGTTTCCCATTACACTAAATTTGTTCCTAAACTGTGTCTAAAAATGCTACTTGGGGACACTTAGGTCTGACTTCTCCACTCGACTGTGTAGTCAATAACCAATCACCAAACGATTATTGCACTGTTGCACAATTTGACGTATTTATTACACCGAATTAGCCAAGCCGTTGTCAAGTATCGTCCTCGTCTTGTTATGATGCAATATGGGCATGACTTATAGAATAAACAATGTATTGGGTTGAAGCGCCCGTATAAATTTAAGTTTAAAAACATATTTTTTATTGTTTAAAACATGTTTTTTTTTTCAACAATTAAAAATCCATGTCTAAAACACATTGAATTGTTTTAAATTAAAAAAAAAACGTGTTTTTTGATTAAAATTAAAAAAAAACAATTTTCGCCAACCCTGGGTATTGTTATGCACTTGGGGTAGTGGCAGTGGGTAGTTTTGTAAGCGTGCTTATGTACTTATACAGTCGCGTGTCAGATATGGAGTGATATCCTGGGCAAATTCTACATATGCACATAGAATCCTCATTATGCAAAAAAAGATGTTTGCGACAAATATTTAATATGAAACCTACAGATAGTTGTAAATCAGTATAGGGCATACAGAGGCATACTAACACTAACAAGCCTATATATATTTACGAAGCGGCGATATTTGTAAAAGAAAACATCATACTGTTCAAATCTCTAGACCATAATTATTATGACACAAGAAACAAAAACAAATTAACAACAAATAGAAAAAATTTCACATATATACAAACAAATGTTGAGTATCCTATAATTAACATTTTTAACAAATTGCCCGATAACGTAAAAATTTCACTACAAAGACTTTAATATTGGAACTCAAAAGGATGCTAATAAAAAAGGCTTACTGTACGATAGACGAATATTTCACTGATGTTTCAATCCACTAAATAATGCCAAAAGTTATTGCATGTCCGATAACCATTTCAAGTGCACTTAGAATGGCTTCAAGTTAAATAGTATATAGGGTAGGGCAAGAAATATGAAAATCAATGCAAGAGTAAAGTGCTCTTATGTCGAAAAAAAATTATATAAATATATAAAAATATTTTTAAGAAAAAGCTTTTATTTTAAAAAACTACTAAAAAAGTAAAAAATATATTTTTTAAATTCATACACCTGGAAACCAAAAGCTTTGGCGGTGGTCAACTGAGCAACGTAACTATATGTAATAGTGCTATTACCTATGACCATCCCCAAAGCTTTTGGTTTCCAGGTGTAAGAATTTTAAAAAATCATTTTTTAATTCGTAGTACTTACAGTTTTTTAAAATAAAAACTTTTTTATTGGCACCCTATTTTGCTTATTTAAAGTACGCCTCAGAGTGTTTAAATCGAACTTTTAAAAACACGCGTGTTTTAAAGGTTATATACCATGGCAACAACTACAACCCAAGTCAAAATGTCAACTTTTTAATTATTGATCTGACAGGAATTTTTGCGGTATTAACCGCGAATCTGCTTTTCTATTTAAATAATCAATGTTAGAACTCATTTTAAAGCAATATACAATCAGTAACAACTGTAGTGACAATAATTAATCCTATGTGACAGATTGCAAATTAATTTTTGCATTCCTCATTTGACACTGACAGGTATCCTGATGTCACATCACGAATTCAAACATTTTACATTTTTTATTCTTATTTCCATTTTTTGTAGTATTGTGTACCAATAAAAAAAAATAGCGTAAAGTATTTGTGGATAACTGGTCTTTAAAACACTTGCTCTATTTCGAGCACTCCGGCTGCGCCGTCGTGCTAGAAATATCGCGCGTGTTTTAAAGACCTTAATATCCACTCATACTTTAATATAATATTTTCTTAAAAATATTTTTTTATATAATTTTTTTTCTTCAAACGTTTCTTGAAACCCAATCTTTAACATTGAATATCTAAGGACTGGATACTCTTATGAAGCTAAACTTTTAACAGCTAATCTAGATGATCGAATACTATTGAATAATTGAAAAATAACAAAAAAAATAATTATAGGTTACAAGCCCATTCAATTTAGGTTGATAAGACCTGATGCATAAAATGTCCAACGAGAGCTTTACAGATATAATACTGTTTTCCCTTCCCTTCCCTTTTCAGAAGTAAATGCAAATTAATTTATGTATTATATTTAATAACAATCATAACATACATTCAAATTATTTTGAATATACAATGGAAGGTTCCACTTTAATATCGATTGGTTCGGCATTTTTCTCTATCTTTATTTTTTTGTTATCATTATCCTCTTCGTCATTTTTTCGTTTCACCGAAGTTTCTATAGAATTAAATATACTATTCTTAAATTCCGCATATTTTTCTGGATCCGATAGAAGACTACTGCTTTGCATATTTTCACAAGCTTCAGATGTTTTACTTCCTTCATCAAGTGAATCAATTATAATTTTCTTATCTTCTTTAGGTTCATGATAATCATTTAAGAGAGCCTGTGCGCTGCTTGACGTATCTGATTTTAGAATCTCTCGTAATACCATTGTTGCATAAGATGAGGAAGGTAAACTAAACTCCATGATCAAAGCTTTATATTGACCCTCTGAAAAAGAATAGATAATCATGTTTACGGAAACAAAAATTTAATTAGGGTATGCGATACATGTCAAACTTAAACGGTAGAATTTAAATAATGAGACTCTTGATAGAAGTAAATATTGCTGCCTAAAGAATCATACTACTTCCACATCCAGATTTCCCATCCAAGTCTCTTTAAAGGAAAACATCATGACTATATGTGTACTCTAGTATGTGGAAATAACGGGTCATGAAATTTTAATAATAATAATGCAGTACCTAATGCAAAAATACTTTTAAAAAAACCTTGTCTAATATTTAATCATACAGGAATTAAAAAAATAGAAATCTAACAGTCACACATTACAGATTAAAATTCAATTTCAGAGAAATACTCGTCCAAGGATGTGTTTGTTGGTATTCTTCAAGGAATGTACAGTTTTTCTTATAAAAAACTGCACACTCAAAGATGTAAAGTAACGTTAATGTAAGTACATTATTTTCTTTAAATACAATTTACAGAAGTCGGTCTTTTTTAGATTAAATATGTTAGCGTCCACTGAGTTTCCCCCAAAAAATAATTCCATGTTTTATAATTTAATGGAAATAGGAACGGTATACACTTAAATACATGTCAATGCTAACGTTGTTTCTTAGAGTACGAACTTGGTAGCACAAAGAACTTAGTTTTGGGGCTACGTTTTTAATGTGTTCCTTCCAAGTTAATCTAGGGCCCAGGAATTTTACTGCTTTCATGTCTTTTAATACCATCTTATTAACTTCTATATACCATCTTATTAACCTCTGTGCAGAAAACACTCTCTGTCGGTCAACCCCAGGAAGACAGCTGGTCCTCTTCACAAGGAAAAGGAAATTGGGGCCAATGACGGCACCCGTTCTCCTAAATACCACACTAAATTTCGCATCAGAAGTAACTTTTGATGCCAAACTAACTTGGAATCTTCATTTAGACAGAAGACTAAAGAAGGCTTACATCTCTTTTGAGCAGTGCCGCAGAATCATAGGGAAAACCTGGGGAATGAAACCCAAAGTGGCTATGTGAATTTACACTGCTATAATAAGACCGATGATAGCCTATGGAGCCATCGTCTGGTGGCCTAAGAGTCAGCAGACTGTAGCGAAACGTAAGCTCAGCCAGGTACAACGAGTAGCCTGTTTAAACACAATTGGAGCTATGAGAACGACACCAACAAGAGCAATGGAAGTGATGCTGTGCCTGGCATCACTAGACATAAATCTAGAAGAGGTGGCCCTAACTACTATGGCACGTCTCAAATCCGTTGGTATACAGCCAAACATAGGATGTGGAGTGACCAGATGCCGGCTGTGGAATGAGGCAATTAAACAAATGCCACTTCTGCAGGTACATGCAGATGGTATTTCTCCACAGTTCATCTTTGATAGTCCCTATGAAATACACACCAACAGTAGCAATGAGGCTGTCAGTGAAGGAACAGTTAACATCTTCACAGACGGATCGAAAAAGAAAGAAGGAACAGGTTGTGGGGTATACTCCAGGAACCTGCAAATTCAAATTAAATGGGCTATGGACAAACAAGCCAGTATAATACAAGCAGAACTGGCGGGAAATGGGAATAACCATAGCCGCAAAAGAAATTTCCCGTAGACAAATAACGGGAAAAACAATAAGAATCTACACTGATAGTAGACAATCACTACTGGCCCTACAGAGACACAAAATAACAACAGGGTCAGTATGGGAATGCCATCAGGCACTCGTGGGCGCCTCCAGCATGAACAGTGTCATTCTATGCTGGGTCAAAGGGCATGCACAGTGCAGAGGCAACAGGAAAGCTGACAGTCTGGCTAAGAAGGCAGCCAGTCTAAGTATACTTGGACCTGGCCCTTCCAACATACTGCCGACCTCAGCTATAATGCTAATGATTAAAGAAAACACCCACAGAAAATTTAAAAAACTGTGGGATGAAACTCATAGTTGTCAGTTGGCCAGGAATCTGCTTAGATACCCTGACAAGGATACAACGATGATCTACCTGGGAATGTCCAGGAAGAACCTGCGCTTCGCGACAGGAATTCGTACTGGTCATTGCCAGCTGAGGAAGCACCTTTATAACATGAAGTTAAATGACACACCCCTATGCAGAGGTTGTGAACAAGAAGACGAGATTGTCCAACACGTACTTTGTGAGTGCCCGGCAGTCTCCTCTAGCAGAGAATCCATTTTGGGAGAACGTTGGCCTACTTTGGCCGACTTGAGGGATATTCCCCTAAGCAGCATCACCACCTTCTTCACAAGTTTAGGATGGTTGCAGGCCTAGGTGGAATCTTGTATCCCTCGGGAGGATGTACAAGGAGCCCAATGGGGCCTAGGTGCTGCGGTCACCTAAATGTGACTGCCCTCCCACAAACTCCAAACCTCTATATTGATTTCCTCTTCCACTAGATAATATAATATTTGAGGCAGATGTCATAAAAAAATCAGAGGCCTTGGTTTCTAATATACAGGGTGAGGCAATAGTTAGAAATTTTTAAAAAACTAGTAAACTAGTAAACTAGATAAAAAAGTCTGTAACTGAACATTTTCAAAAACCAAGAATAGTGCTTTTTTGACTTTCATAATTAATTTGTGATCTGCTAAACCTTCTTACGATTTTTCCCAAGTTAGCAACCCACTACAGAAAAATAGGCATAATTTGCGGTCACTCTGTACTGACATTAAGACAAAATTTTTACATCGGCTGTTTCCGACTTTCTTGAAAACTCTGATGATCTGGTAGTCTCAATAATTTCCTCTCTAATAGGATTCACATTTATATTTGTCACAGATTTGCTAGTATCGATACAGTTAAAACTTACTTTCGGCATCTTTAGGCTCTGGATTTCCATTTAGTTCTTCAAAATCTGATCTTATCAAATTGTCTGTGGGGTTGTTATAATGCATTATTTTCCAAGATAAATCCTTCGCTTTTTCTAAAACCTTTCTATAATTGCCACATAATGTGTAAGTCCTGTAAGATTTCATCAAATTAGTTTTAACATAAACTAGAAAACAAATATTTTAATAAAGTAATAAATAAACATATTCCTAAAAATTGTGCCATGTGAAATTTTTTAATTTAAAATCCTACAGAACCTCTAATACACTCGTGACTTACGAAAATCAAAATACAATACAAGAAATTTATTATGTGCTTATTAAAGGCAAATACAGAGTAAACTCGGTTTATTTTAAATATTTTAGAAACAGAATTATAGAAGCAACATTTTTCACTACACATAAAAGGTGAAACTTCATCCATACAGAAAATTTCCAACTTCATCCTTTGGCTCTAGTCTCAAATGATAATAGGTATAAATACAAAATAATACACAATAATTTAAAACGATAACTAAGTAAAAACACAAAGGACACACCTTTAAAGGGTTTTCAAACACCGAGAGAATTTCTTGAAATTTTAGTCTGTTGTTGCCGTTGTTGGGGCTGTTAAAATATAGCATTTTGTTCAATTGGACCGACCTAGCTATACAGGGTGATATAGAAAATTCGGTTCAAAGTATGATAACTTTATTGAAAGTAGGCAAGCCTAATGTACATATAACAATTACATATTAAAAAGATCTTCATAACAGATATGGTATGTCAAATCACTATTATAATAAAATACTAAATAAAAATATGAACTTTGAATTTGAAACATTTGATATTTTTATATTAGGTAACCAAATTTGTACAAAGAATTTTTATAAATAGAAGCAGAGATAAAGTGTAAAAGTTATACGATACTGTTACCAACATGTCCAACATACCTTTTTCTCACCATTTCGTTCTAAGATCCAACATTGCCTATAATGCTATCTCTGTTGCAGCCTATCCAAGGCCGTGGTATATGAGTGTAGCATAGACATATGTTTAAATCTAGTTATTTAATAACAGCTGTTCATGTTTACTCACCTAACCTTTAAATTATTTTCATGTTTAGTGCAAATATTTTTGTACAAAAATATATAACTATTATATTGTAAACGATTGTTTTATTACCTTGCTCCTTAACACTCCTTCCAGATGCTCAAATTCACAGTCCACTTTGTGGCCGGGTAGAATTTCATTTCACCAGACAATCCCCTACTTGTAGTGCCTTGCATAGGGACTAAGAACAGTTGGTAAGTAGTTTTATTTTTGTCATAGTATAAGGTAGGTATATTTTTTTTTTTTAAATAAAAAAGGTCTAGGTCAATTTGTCAAAATATAAATGAACCAAGGGGCCATTTACTTCAAATCCTAAGAAATGTACTGCCATATGATTTCCTGTAAATCAGTTACTTCTTTTCTGATTCGCAAGGGATGCAAACAAATTTCTAAATCGGCTTATTAAATGACACAAACTCTACTCTTAATTCGACTCTAGTACACATCTTTTTCCGAATTTATGGTCCCTTAAAATTAATTGTATTGCTGTAGTTTAACGGTAAATAAAAGTGTTAATTTTAGGAAAATAAATACGTATACAGCTCAGATATAGGTTGACGACCGACACATTACGTCTTTAAATTGTCGTCGCATTATAGAAATAGCATATAAATGTTATTTTATGCAATTTTAAGTCATATTTTGGTTCCTCAGCACTTGAAAATGATTTATTTACAGATCAAAATGCTTCACAAATTGAGCGATTAAGGTTATATTTACAT
The DNA here is from genome assembly GCA_963583905.1 of Stenurella melanura. Lineage (NCBI taxonomy): Eukaryota > Metazoa > Arthropoda > Insecta > Coleoptera > Cerambycidae > Stenurella > Stenurella melanura. The sequence continues at coordinate 125,899,606 of OY757311.1, forward strand.
TTATTTGTCACATTAAAATAATGGCGGCTGCAACAAAGATGCAGCTATGGTAATTTTGGTCAGAAAGAAAGAGATGATTATAAAATGTATTGTCTGAACTATGTTGTCAACACACTTGTAAATGTGTATCTGCTTCTATTTTTATAAATTCTTTGAATTTGTACTTAATGATTTATTTTTTATTTTATTTTTTTAAATAGGTACAACCTAATTCACATTACACTTACTTACATTAATAACGCACTTGTAATTATATAGAAAGTAGCTAATAATAATTAAAAACGTACATAAAGACAAAACATGTATAAATAAAATATCTAATGTGCATACAGAAAAAAGAAACAAATACAATTTATATACATTTAAAAAAATGTTAAAGATTTTTTTAAAATTACTTTTAAAAGATTTTAGGGACTTTGAGCTTTAACCTTGATTTTATCTGAATAGCAGTGGCGGCCCGTGAAATTTTGGTAAGCTATAACTTACAAATGGAGCATGGGACCCATGCCAAACTTTAACGGATCACTACCACGGCCAATCGGAAACGTTTTGTGGAAAAAATATTTGATTGGAATTTGCGATTTTTTTTTTCAAAAAGTGCAGTGCCTCCCCTGGAATCTGGAAAAGTACTTGTCAAATATCTATAGTGTATTTTTTTCTCGAACAAGGAAGAAAATATAAGGATAGGTTTTTAATTTTATCAAAAAATCTTCATTTTTTATAAAGTTACATCAGTTGGAAATTTAATTTTACACTGATATTTAATTTATAAAATTTCAAAATGATGCAACTTTTTAAAAAATGAAGACTTTTTGATAAAATTAAAAACATGTCCTTATATTTTCTTCCTTGTTCGAGAAAAAAATCCAGATTTCAGGGGAGGCACTGCACTTTTTGAAAAAAAAAAATCGCAAATTCCAATGAAATATTTTTTTCCACAAAACGTTTCCATTTGGCCGTGGTAATGATCCGTTAAAGTTTGGCATGGGTCCCATGCTCCACTAGTAAGTTATAGCTTACCAAAATTTCATGGGCCGCCACTGCTGAATAGTAGTTATTAATGTTAACAGTTTGGACTCGATCTTTTTGGTATGATTCTAACCATTGAAGGAGCAGACCATGGACATATTAAGATAATTCTTTGAGTTCGTGAAAATAAACCTGATATATGAAGTATAAGAGCTTAAAGCCAGAAAATAGACACTATTGTATTATATTAAAGCAAAATGCTAACACCCTCAGCTACCTCGTTTGAGTTTCTTCTAAAAATTCATACCGACCAGTTATTTACTCTGATAGAACACTCATGTGTTGTCTTCACAGACCTAAACCTACATGATATCACCCTCAACTGCTCCTGGCACCCTTATTAGGTAGGTAAGTCTATCGATGCAATTTTTTAAAAATTCGTGCTTACCAGTAGTTATTTAACTTCATACAATAGACATAAAAACTCATATTTTAAATGAACAGCCCGAAACCTTCATGCCACTACCCTTAGCCCCCCCTACTCGTAAAAAGTATATTTGGCTATAAAAGCAGATTCTAAGAGTTACATTCCAAATTTAAATACATAATTAGACACTAACAAAAGAATTTCTATGACTTTAGTTGATATATACCGGGTGAGACACGAATTGCGCTCGCCCCGATATTTCCTAAAATATTAGGAATAGAAAATTGGAGACCTTATTACACGACTAAAATTCCATCTTTTCAATAAAAAATCAAGTTTGGTGCACATCCGGTTTGACCGGAAATGCCCACAACTTTCGATTTTTAAATGGAACACCCTATATATTTTTACATTTTTGGAATCTAGAGGAAATTTTGAATACAATACATCCATTTTGGTCACTTTTTGATAAACATTAAAAATTTTATTAAAAAATCTATTTCTGAATCCAGAGTGCTGTGGTGCCCAAAATATATTTTAGTTTGTGTGCTATGTTACTATAAAAATAAAAAGAGCAATATGATTGCATTACTTAATTCTCTAGAGGCATTTAAAATTTTTAAATGTATTTTTACCCACTTACTCGGTTTTTTTAAATGGGAATTTAATCGTTCACCAACATTTTTAAATACCTCATTTTCATACGAATCTAATGATACCAAAATTTTGAAAATCCGCTCAGAAATATTAGAGATTTCAGCCAAAATACAATGCAACCAAGCTTTTAGAAACATGCGGCTAATAGATAATAGATTAGAGGGCTTTGGAAATTAAAATGGCACATTTCTGTGTAAATCTGGTAACATTGGAAAAATCATAGTAGCCATTGAATGTAATAAAACAATATCAGCTGTCAGACAGATACAAAATAAAGCGTTGCGGAAATCACTTTGAGTAAAAATTAAAGAAAATGAATAATTTTAGTAGAAATGAAAAGGTCGATATGTTACTGATATATGGAGAGCGTCTCAAAAATTCAACTGCAGCTGCAGAACTGTATCAGCAACGATATCCCAACAGACGTCATCCAAGCAGACACTTGTTTGCCAGAGTGGAACAAGAATTAAGAAACGAACCCAATCAACAAGATGACCATCAAACATTTATTGTAAGTGAGGACAAAGAAATTGATGTATTAGGATTTGTGATGGTACACCCAACAACAAAATTTTAAACGCCTCTAGAGAATTAAGTAATGCAATCATATTGCTCTTTTTATTTTTATAGTAACGTAGCACACAAACTAAAATATATTTTGGGCACCACAGCACTCTGAATTCAGAAATAGATTTTTTAATCAAATTTTTAATGTTTATCAAAAAGTGACCAAAATTTCCTCTAGATTCCAAGAATGTAAAAATATATAGGAGGTTCCATTTAAAAATCGAAAGTTGTGGGCATTTCTGGTCAAACCGGATGTGCACCAAACTTGATTTTGTATT